>VZRS01011478.1:218636-298501 GCA_013398055.1 Ifrita kowaldi | reverse complement strand
TTCTTTTTTATCCTTTTTCCCCCCCGCTGCCCCCCCCCCCCCGCCGCTCCCGGCACCGACATGGCCGCCGGCGGCACCGCCCCGCTCCCGCCCCGGGCGCTGCTCGGAGAGTGTCCTCGCCATCGCCCCTCACCACGGATGGGTTTGTCCTCCTTCTCCTCCTCCTTGGTTTTCCTCTGGTCGGCTCCCAGGTAATCCGGCATCGCGCCCGCCCGCNCTCCGTCTCGCGTGCTGTGCCTTCCCCGGCGTCGTTTCAGCCCGCGTGCGAGCAACAAGTCTGGGTTCGCTGCCGGAGGGAGTGGCCTGGGAAGGGGGAGCGGGAACGTAGGGAAGATCAATCCAAATTTAATATCGCTGCCGCGGTTGTCTCCTGCGTTGCCAATAGGACTGTATTTAATATCGTTTGACACGTGCTTTCCTTTAGCTTGAAAGCACCTTTCAAGATGTGAGAGCACGGCGAAGCGCTGGGAGGTCCCGTCTGACGGGCACGTGTGCGGTTCTTGCACCCCGGTGTTTACGGAGCCCAAGAGAAGATTTAGCGATCTGTGACCTTGTGTGATGCTGTACTTTTGTGGGCTTTGATGGGGTTTAATTAAAAAAAAAAAAGTAAACCACAGAAGGTGAAGTTGCTTTTATGTTTTTGCTTATAGCGTCAGTACTCTGTCAAGTGGAGCCTGTGGGAAGATGGTTTGAAGCATTTATTAAGAGGAGAAACATAAATGTTTCTGCCTCTTTCCAGGAGCTAGAAGATGAGAAGGAACTTTCTGAAGAATCGGGGGATGAAGAACTGCAGCTTGAGGAATATCCTATGTTAAAAACCCTTGACCCAAAGGACTGGAAGGTATTCAGTCAATACGGATTACTGTTAACTATTTTTGCCCATCAGGGTTATTTGCCATTCCCAGGTGCTAAAGATCCCCTTCCTCTTCCCCTCCTACACCCACCTGAATCGGTTTGTGTGCCTTACCATTATATCTGGTGTGTGAAGGCAAACACATCAGGATAAGATCTTAGTTTTTAGCTGCACCTTTTTATTTTACTGCCTGAAAGTATTAAGTGTCTCTTCTCCCTGTCACCATCTCCTTTATTCTGGAGTTACTTTGGCACTGTGGATCTTAAAGACAGCAATTCAATTTTCCAATAACTGAATTTTCTAGTGCTTCAATCCAATTTAGATTAAGCTACTTGAATTTCTATTAGAGTGGCTTAATTTATTGATATTCAGTTACTGAGTAATTATTCAATAATTTTTGACAGTTGTTTCTAGTCTTTTCCCAATGTTTACTGAGAGAGGGAAGAAGTCTCCCTCTTGCCTTTAAGAGATGGAGAGGAGAATTGGTTTTCTGCATGTCTTGCGGTGTTCTAGCTTGTATTTATCAGTGTTTATTAGGGTTTGTGGTTCTTTTCTCTCAGAATCAAGATCATTATGCAGTTCTTGGACTGGGAAATATACGATACAGGGCTACTCAGAAACAAATCAAAGCAGCTCGTAAGTACCTTTCCCTCAGAAGCATAACTTTTTTTCAGATGTATACAACTGGTTTCTAGTGGAAATACCTGCATGTTGTGAACAAGCTTTTTACTGTTTCCCAGCCCTAAAAGTTTGTGTTGCTTACCAGCGCCTTAAATTTATATCACAGCTGTGAAATCCAGAGGCCTAAATCTAGGGAGTTAAAAAATTTCACTGCTTCCTGGCCTGTGCATTTTGTCAACAGCCTTGAGACTGTAACTCTACATTTCTATGGTTTTGAGTCTGCAGTCAGGTTCAGTGAAAGGAGGAATAGAGGCAGAGGAATAGAGCTGTCCCTGCTCTGTGTGTTCCCAGAGGCTCCCTTGCAGCCCCCTGACAGTGTTGAGCTGCCATGTTACTGCTGCTGAATGTGTGTGAAAAGGCTGCTGCTAACAGTCATATTAGACTGAGTGTGGCATGGGAATGGAGCCTGCTGGGCTTCAGAACTTTATTTTTGGAGAGCAGTGTGCTTGACTTTGCAAGAAGGATGCAAATATTTAGTGGAGAAAGATTTTAAAAGATGCTGAAGTTTGTTCAGTAGCCTCTCTGGGATAAGCTGATGGCTTTGTGAATGGATCTTGTGAACAATTGCCTTTGTAACTGTGCTGGTGCAAGTAGAATCACTGTCCCCAGATACTTCAAATGAAAATGGGTGGAAATCAGTGAATTACCAACTTACACAGGAAATCATGTTGCCTCAGGCAAGTGCTCCTCACCACTGTGGAGCATGTGCTACTATGGAATAGAGCAGCACCTGTTCTGGTGGTGGTTAGTGGTCTCACTGCTCTGAGCAAGAACAAGAGCCTCTCTCTTTTAGGACCCTGACAGCACACAATTGTTCCATGGTGCTGTAGAGATGTGAGTCTTTCCCACCAGTGTATACTGTGCTTCCCTGTTCCTAAGAAGGATTCTGATTTGTTTCTCAGGAGACAGGTTGCTGTAACTGCTTGCATGGTATCTTCTCCCTGGTATGTCAGAGAGAGCCAAGAAGGTACAGTGTGTGTTGTATGGCAAAGAAGTCAGCCTAAAATCTGGTTTTACCTTTTAAACACCAAGACAACCTTGGTAGCACCTTCAGTAGATACTCTGTTATGTGCCAGTTGTGCCTTAGGATTCAAGGCCTGAGTAGAGGGAGAATTTAACCCAAAGTCTTGCGTATCTGCTCAACATGAGCCATGGGGAAGTGCAGCAGCATTCACAGGCTGTAGTTTTCATGCTAAATTTCACTTTGGATCGTGTTCAGAACTTCAGGAAAGGGACAGAATACAATTTTTATTTTATCTGAATTATTTTGTTTTTCATTAGAAATAACAACCAAAATCACATTAATTATTTTTATTTTTTCAGTTATGAAGCTAACTGTCCACTTACAGGTGCTGAAGCACTTTGCTAGGCATAAAACTAGAATAAGTCTCAGAGACTTCTTCAGCTGTTGAGGTGGATAGAGAATAGAGTTTCTGAGTTGCGGTTCTTTTATGTCCCAGCAAAGATGAAATAATGTTAATTCTAATTATAGTGTTAAATCAAAGAAAATTCATTAACTCCTGTTTTCTTTCAGATATGACTGTTTGCTTTTTATTTAAGTTTTGAATTAGAGAAATGCCAATTGGAATTACTGTACTACTTTGTAGTTTGAAACTGTTGCTGATGAAGCATTTCTAACTGTAATGCATTTATTTGTTAGATAAATCCATGGTTTTGAAACATCATCCAGACAAACGAAAAGCTGCAGGGGAACAGATAGGTGAAGGTGATAATGATTATTTTACTTGCATAACTAAAGGTAAGCAATTGGTCTCTTTTGTTAAATACTCCCTCAATCTACTTGATCATCAGAAATGTACTTGTGCTTTATTAGGATTTTAATTGTCAATGACTAAACAGCCGGACAAGTTCTTTTTCCATTTTAGAAAACTGCATCAATAGATCACATTAGGTATAACTTCCCAGTGGGCAGAAGCAGGATGGGAATGCAGCTGGCAGACGTTTGGCTGCTGTGCCAGCTGGTGACAAAATGTGACACTTGTAGCAGTGCATGCACAGATGAACCTCTGGAGGTGGCCCCATACCTGGGATAAACTAGTGAGCCATGGAACAATTCCCCACAGGCACCAACAGCAATTGGAAAATCTGAATTCTAATGTGCTTGCTCTGACAACAGAACATGTGTTGATTTGATCCAGGTTGTCAGTTTCTTCAGCTGCTCATTTTTACCCACAGATGAGCAAGTGAACTCAATTGAATAACATTTCCCTCTTGCCTGTACTAGTGGACTTGGCAGTACAGGATTAATGGCTGGACTCTGATTTTAGAGGTGTTTTCCAACTTTAATGATTCTATGACCTAGAACACCACTGCTGGCTAACTCCAAAATTATAGGGGCTGTTCTAGGTGTGTGACTTACATCTCCAGAAATGCCTTAGAGCTTGGCTTTTTTGCTTATTTTAAACAAATTATTTTCACTCAATAAGGTTGAAGCAGGAGGAAATCTTGGAATTTGTGTTTTTAAACTTTTTTCTCTGAATGTCTTCTACCTGGAGTAGGAGCAAATGGTAGTGAAATAGGGAGAAGAAATGTGGAAAGGTGGGAGTACAAAGGCTGGATTCAGAACTTGGTCTGACAAAGAAATGAGTGGGAGATACAGAGCGGGGGAACTGAGTGTGTGGGAGTAGAACTGGGGATCTGCAAGTGGAAGGGACATCTCTTAAATGGAAGAGGAACCAATGGATGTGCACAGAATTTCCTGCATCAGGAAAATTGTATGAGTGTTACTGAAGCAGAGGATAATTGGGAGAAGCTGATTTAGAGTGTGGGTGGAGGGAAGTCCTCTCCCAGAGGGGAAGGGCAGACTGGCAGACAACAGCTCATTGGTGGCCACTGTCATTCCTTCATCTCTCCACTGACACATGCAGTGAGATCAGTTTACAGAACTGCAGAGCACCAAGGTCTCCTCCAGGTTCTCACCTCCTAGATCCAACCTTCATGGTGCAGTGTCCTTGGGCAGGGCTGCAGGCACAGAAGTCCATGAATGTTTGCAACACGGATTTGATTCCTTTGACTTTTCATTCTTACTGAAAAACAGTGGTCATTGTAAAACTGAGAAACTCCACACTTCCTTGAGAAAAAAGTAAGAGTTTACTGAAGCTGTAGCATGTGTGATTTCCAGAACATAAGATTAGTAATGTGATGCTCCCCAGCTGCAGGGCCGTAAGAACAGGAAAACAGGGACTGTTGCACATTTTGGAGTGTTTGTGTGGAGTTTTATATTTTATCCAAGACTCAGTACAACTTCATCATGACCTGAAAAAATTCTAATGAATGGCTCCTGTTCTTACCAGTTCTGACAACATACTAACCCAGGGACTGCCTTTACTCTGTGCCTTAGTAGACCATTTTGTCAACTTATGTGCAAGGATCTGGTTCAAGATAAATGCCTGAAGATGTCATGCCCAAACTCCCAGTGTCTGAACTAAATTTACTGCTATAAAATTAAGTATTAGCTGTTTTGTTACATCTTAATGGTTAAATGCGTTCTTTTTCATAAATGTTTTCTTCCTACTTAGTCTAACAGGAATGGACAGCAATGCTGTTTGATGTCACTAAAATAATTAAATATCAAGCTGTACAGAATGGTAGATCAAATGCAGATCTGAGAGCATCTTTTTAAATATTTACAACCTTCTGTCTGGTAACTTTCAGCTTATGAAATATTATCTGATCCTGTGAAACGACGAGCATTTAACAGCATAGATCCTACTTTTGATAACTCTGTACCTTCCAAAAGTGAAGCAAAAGAAAACTTCTTCGAAGTTTTCTCACCAGTTTTTGAAAGGAATGCCAGGTAAGCGATGTCTGACTGCCTCTGCTGTTGCTGGAGAATCAGCATTTGCAAACTCCTTTTACATTGTGTTTGTAACAAGAGATGTATTCACTTTCTAGAAATGTAATACAACTGAAATTGTGCAATTATTTTTTATTTCATTTTAAAATAATCTGAACTGTCACCTTGATGGCATTGAGTTTGACCCATGTGATTTTAAAAAAAGTTCTCAGCTTCCTATTGCTTACTTCCCTTTTTGTACAACTCATTGTTTCATCTTAAATTACTTACAATACCAAATGTTTGTATGTTGCTGACTAAAAAATCCCTTTTTTATGATTTTCTTCTAAAAGTGATACATTAACAGAAGACAGTAGTTATGTTCATGATTTAGCTTGTTAAAAGAGAAGATTATTGTAACTATCAATATTTGAGTGGTTCTCTCATACAGTGCATGACTTTTTCTGCATTTGATTCGTGCTTGACAATTAACTTGGTATTAAGGTTGTCACAACCTGAAACTTTTAAACTTTTCAACTAGAAACCTGTCAACTTTTTCCTATATAAAAGTGCTTAATTGCATGAGGCACTTTACAACATTCTCAACAATTATTATTTAAGGTAGACTTACTGAATCTTTTATCAAGTATTCCATAGATTCAGACCTGGATCTGTGGTTATCAGATGAGGTTTTCCCTTCTCTGCAATGGAAATGGATGCTATGTCATGGAACAACAAATTCTAGAGCCAGTGGAAGATTTCCCTAGAAAAAATGTGGAGGCAGAGTATGCATGATTCCTTTGTACTCCATTAGAATGTGTGGGAGACTTCCTGTACCCTACCACAGAGCTGAGTTATTCACAGAGCACTTTTTGTCCACTTTCTGTAAGCTCCTCTAGCAGAAGAATGTGCATGGAGAATTGAATATCTACAAAGATAGCTTGTGCTCCATCAGGTCTTCTTGGAGGTTCAAGGCAGGAGGCACTGAGGCAGGAGGAGGTTGCTTTTCTGGGGAAACTCCCCAAAAAATGCCCAGTCTGAAGGATACTTAGGAGGAACTCTCCTGTTCTCTTCCTATTTCCTGATGCCCCTCTGTGTTGGTGGGAGGGAGCCTCAGATTTTGATTCTGTATTTTGATTCTGTACTTAACTAGTTGTATGTTAGGAAGATTGTATATATTATTTCTTGAATATATCCATGTATTTTCAGGTGGTCAAATAAGAAAAATGTACCTAAACTTGGGGACATGAACTCCTCATTTGAGGAGGTAGATGCATTCTATTCCTTTTGGTAAGTTAGCTGATGCCTCCGTTTCTATTCACAGTATTCAAGACATGTAATATAAAGGGCTTGCAGACCCTTTGGTGTGTGGGTTGTTTGCTGTGGGCTGTCCCAACCTCGTAATGTCACAAAATTACCCCACAGCTGTTTGTGCCTTCCACAAACTGAGCTGGCTTTCTCCTGGCTAATCCATCTGCTTGTGAATTCACGGTTGCAGCAGGAACTTCTGACCACAGTGGCTGAGAACTGAGCTGACCCACAGACTAGAAGTTGGGTTTATCTCACCTAACCGGTGTTTCTAGTGGAGACGACCTAGGTGTTTAAGCTCCCCTAGTAAAGAAAGGTGTGTCTAGTCCAAAAAAGTCAGTAATGTTTATGGCTTGCCTTACCTGCTAAATATGGGTGCTCACATAAAGATTAATTTCTCTCTGAACTCCACAGACTGCACTGCATTTCCACTGACTATGACAGGAGCTTAGACAGCTGTAGACATTTAGAGTGGGCAAGACTGATGCCATCCTGAAATAGACTATGCCCCACAGTACAGAGAGGTGTAAATTATACCCTGCATTTTGACTTTACACAGTGGAATCACTGTAGGTGCAGTATAATTGCAAATTGTAAACAGCAGTATAGTTGCCTACAAACAGGAAACAGTAAAAAAGACAGCTGATTTTTAACAGATTTGCTGGTTTTTTATTCACTATTTTTTTGTTAAATTTACTTTAGGTATAATTTTGATTCCTGGAGAGAGTTTTCCTATTTAGATGAAGAGGAAAAAGAAAAAGCAGAATGGTATGTAAGTAAAAATAAATTTGACAGGAGACTGAGAGATTGATACAGCAAGATTTTCCAACTTTCTCTTAGACTGTAAGTCATAGGAAGAAAAGTAGCTGAGCCAAGTCTGAATTCCACTCTCCCAGCTTAGGAGTCAGTCATGAACTTGAACTGGATTTACTGTGGGCTTCTTTGTGTAATTGAAGTAGTTCCTGCTTGCCTCACAGAGGTATATCTGAGGTGCTTTGAAATGTGTGTTCATTTAAGTTCAGAATTGCAGTTCCTGCCAGTCCCAAGTATAGGTTGAACCTGGAGCCAGGACAGAGTGGATGAGCAAGCAGATATCATTTCTCTCTTACTCTTTAACTTGTACTAGCAAGTGATACTTCCTAGAATTGGGAGAGATGAGTTCTGATGGCTTGATGTTAATAAAAATTGTGTATTTGTTGATGTAGGGATAGTTGTTAAATTGCTCAAACCATGTTGCCATTGGAAAATATAAATACATTCTGGTTTTATCCTTCCTATAGTTACAAACACAGAATGTTCAAATTGGAGCACCAAATCATTTAGTCTAACACGCATTTCACAGGACACAACCTTTCACTTAGTAATCTTTGTAAGACTGTAACTTGGCATTGTGTGAATCTCTCCTTCCAAGTTTGGCTAGAAATCAGTTTTGTATTTAGATTCAGTGGTTGGCTTTCTTTGTGCTAGAAACTGCCATATTTAGGCTGTAGCTAGGCATTTCTCTTCTCTTGTGCCTCTTCCTGCTGTTGAATTTCTTGAGCCTCACCAGTCCCACTGTTCTCTCTCCTGTGAAGATTCTGTGAAGGCACTGTAATTAATTCCCTATCACTTGTACTTGTAGATCACACAGATGTATCTCTAGGCTTCTCATTAGAAGGATCTTGAATTATTTGCATAGCTTTTTTTCTGCTCATTCCTGTCATTAGTGTCCTTTTCTAAAGATGTTTAGACAAATGGTACCTAGTCTGCTGTACTTAGGAGAGAGAACTACATTACAGCTGCTGTTCAGATGGTCATGATTCTTGCTACCCCTTCTTGCCAAAGGTGATGTTGCTCGTGTTTTAAAGCTTCAATGTACTTGTATTAGTCTCCTTCTCAGTTATGGGGATTGTTTTCTGTGTTCTGAGGTACAGAGTGGTTTGGGTTGCAAGGAACTTGAAAAGTCACGTAGTTCCAACCTCCCTGCCCCCTCTATTGTTCACTGTGTGGTTGTGTGGATGAGGCTATAGAACCCCACTAAAAATTTGCCTCTTTCTTGAGAGTACTGACAAATATTTAGTTGGCCCATATACAACCTGAACTGTATTTTACTGGAGTGAATCTGGCATGACTTTACCCCGAATATCATGGTACTTCATAGAGAGTGTTGTTTCTGTGCAGACAGGTTTAATTGACATGCCTATATTCTGCAAACTGAGATAATTGGCATTGCTTATACTGCTGTCCTTTAATGAAACCATATGCCAGCATTTCTGTTGTTTTGCTTGAGTTTAGTGAGCTTACCTAATGTTAGGTAAGCAAGTGGATTGCATTTTGGAAATAAAGTCCATGATCTCACTCCCTACAATGACAGATAAGCAGCTTGGTTTGTCAGGTTTATGTAACTATGTAAACACTTAGCATTTTTTAGATGGGCTCAGGGCCTGGAACTTCATTTTTTGAAGTCTATTTTTGAAGTATTCACAGAACATCTGTGTGGGGGAAACTATTTAAGAAGCTTGTTGATGAATTTCTAACAGTGACATTGTAAAGCATTAGCACTGAACTATGCTTTCCCTTTTAGTCGAGATGAAAGGAGGTGGATTGAAAAGCAGAACAGAGCTGCCAGAGCGTTGAGAAAAAAAGAAGAAATGAACAGAATTAGGACTCTTGTTGGTGAGCACATAAATGGCTGTTCTTTAAAGAGAGATTAGTTAACTAACTGAAAAATCTCCTGGTTTTCTTCTATACGTGATGCTTCCTTTCTTCTGCCAGACAATGCATACAGCTGTGATCCCAGGATAAAGAAATTTAAGGAGGAAGAAAAGGCAAAGAAGGAAGCAGAGAAGAAAGCTAAGGTAGAAGCAAAACGAAAAGAACAGGAGGCAAAAGAAAAAGTAAGTGAAGTACTTTACTTGGGTTGAAAAACTCTTGCTTCATTCACACCTGATGCACTGCTTCAGGTTCTAGATGTGCCAGAAGATTACTGATAGAATTACACTGGGGTTCAAAGATGTGTTGTCTTTGATGGCTGTGCAGCAGGCAGTGCAAGGCTGGCAGCTTTGGAATGCAGATCTGAAACAAATCACCTTTGAAAACGGAGTTCTTTTGTTGCATACACTTCCTCTGGTTTCAAGGCGAGCATTAAGCGTATAAAATGGATGTGGCTGCTTGCCTTGTGTGTGTGGTCTGCAAATGCTTGGTTGGTATGAAATGCTTTGAGGTAACACAACATACATGATTAATATGAACAGTTTGGAAAAGATGGCTCTGAAAGTACAGGAATGAAAGGGAACTGTAAGGTGCAAAGAAGTAACTTAAAAGATGATGTTGGAATACTGCAAAATATTATGTCAGTAATGATGCAGGAAAAATATTGGACCACTGCATTTTCCCAAGCTTATACTCCTGAGGCAGCCATACGAAATTACATACGGTTTTATACCTTCATTGTAGAGGAAGTCAAGATTTATAAGCTGAGGGTCCTCACAGTGAATACTTGACGTAATGCCAAATGGTATATGTTTAATCATCTCCCTCAAAATTCCTGGAAAACCAAACATGAAAGTATTGATACATTTTTAAAACCCCCAAACATACAAAAAAAAAAAATTCCACCCAAACCAGAAACAACACATTTTGATATTGGATGACTGAATGACTCTGTAACAATGTGACTATCAGCATTTTTTTACTTGGATTTTTTTCCTTTGGATTGCAGCAAAGACAAGCAGAATTAGAAGCAGCACGGTTAGCAAAAGAAAAGGAAGAAGAAGAAGTTCGGCAGCAAGCATTAGTAGCAAAAAAGGAAAAAGAGATACAGAAGAAAGCCATCAAGAAAGAAAGGCAAAAACTCAGAACAACATGCAAGGTATTTAACTATTACACATTCTTACATGGTTTGAGTTATGAGTAAAGCTGACCAAATAGGTCCAAACACAGCAGTGGCTGAAGAATGCTGTGTGTTAAGCCTTTGTCTGAAGGAACAGGACAATAAAGTTCAAGAACTTTGTAGAACGTGTATTTCTGCTTCCAGAACTGGAATTACTTTTCTGATAATGAGGCAGATTGTGTTAAAATGATGGAGGAGGTGGAAAAGCTTTGTGATCGTCTTGAGCTAGCAAGGTAAGTCTTCCTGCTGCTGCTTTCTGCTCGTTTTGATACCCATCTTTCTACTAGCTCTCCGTTGTAACTTAATAATTTATTTTTAGTCTGCAATGCTTGAATGAAGCACTTACATCCACAACAAGGGAAGGAGGAAAGGCGGCTGTAGTAAAACAGGTAATTATGCTGAGTGTCAAATCAAAATAACAGAATAATTTGTGAAATCAACCTGACTGAATTAAATAAGATATAGCTGCTGTGGAATCCTGCTTGTTAAATACAAGGACTTGATTTTCAGAGTCCACAGGCAGTGTGATCTCTGCTCCATTTTACATTGTGCAGGTCATGGTTGGTCAAATTAAGAGGGCCAGCCAAGAAAAAAATACACATTTTTATCTGTAAAGAACACAAAACCTACCTCTTGTACAGTATACAGAAACAGTAGAGGAATTTCATTTTGCCCAACAATGTGTAGCTGTTACCTTGAGGGAGGGAGGGCAGTCTTAACCCGTTCTGTTATGCAAGAAAAATCCTAGTCTAGTATCTGTGACTTGGGGATAGATCCACAAAAGGACATAAGTGCTGCAGGGCTGTAGGCACTAGAAGGGCTGGTAGGTTGGATACCAAGGAATGGAAAATGCAAGACACGTGGAATCAAAATTTACCAAAATTCAGCAAGGCTCTGCCTGTGTTTGCCATTGGGTAAAAGCCATTTGAACTAATAAAGCTGAACCTACATCCTGCAGAAAGAATAAGGTGCTTTCTGTCATCCACTGTGGATTCACAGCTGTGAAGTTTTTTCTGTGGTGGGGAATGTGATCTGCCCCCATCCCAGGTTTACTCATCAGACAATTTAAGACTGAAATGCCTCTTGTTCTACAATGGACTGAATTCAACAGTCCATTGTCCAGGAGGGTGTTCCAAATGCAGGCAGTCCCCTTTCTGTCTGTTAAAACAATTCCACTAAAAATTATCTGTCAGGTAACTTTCCTTCTGCCAGGAAGATTTTATGAAATAGGTTTCTTGCTCTTTCTTTTGGGCATCCTGCCAACAGGCATAAGCACACAGCTCTTCTAATATTGCCAAGACTGGACTGGGCCCACTCAGAAGCAGATGACTAAAGGTGTGCCACACCGCAGTCTCAAGATGTGATTACAGGTCACAAAGACGTGCAGTGGATTAACTTAAGTAGTTTTTAGCTTGCTAAAAAACTACCATGGCCATCTAACCCTGAGTACACACTTAGTAACTAAAATCTGGAGTAAATTCTAACTTAAAAGTTCTCTGTTACTACAGCTGTACTGACATAATCAGGCTTAGATAGCAGTAAGGCTGGAACACTCGAGAATCAGTGTATCCAGCATGGGTGTTTAACTGCCCTCACTGGTCCCTTGAGGCTCTTAATACTTTTGTGGATCTGTCCCTCTAAGTCAAGTGTTAGCCTAGACATTCACACAAGGTCGAAAAGTTTTTCTTTAATTCTGGGGGTGTTCATTTAATTTCCTAGTGAACCCGTGATGGATTTCTGCTATTAACTCCTAATCTGGGATGGCCAAATATAGAAATGAAATTAAGGGAAATTAAATAGTGGAACAAATAAGCTCCTCTGTTTCCCTATATATAATATACAGAACAGAAACTAAGCAAAATCCAAGGTTCAAAGCAGTTCCAGAGGGGGTTGTGTCACTGTAAAATGTACCAATAATTCAGTAAGTAAATAAATAATGCTTATTTACAATCTTTAGATAGAAGAAATAAATGAACAAATAAGGAGAGAGAAAGAAGAGGCAGAAGCTCGTATGCGCCAAGCAACAAAGAGTTCAGAAAAGTCAACCACTGGCAGTGGAGGGGGAAGCAAAAATTGGCCAGAGGATGATTTACAGTTGTTAATTAAAGCTGTGAACCTCTTTCCAGCAGGGACTAACTCAAGGTACTTCTCAGGTTTGGTGCTAAAAGCCCTACTAACAATTTTTAATTAAATAACAAGCATAATAGAACATACTTTCAGATCATCCAAAGTACTTTGTCAGTATAAGGACTTCCTAAGCATCCTCCTTTTCCTTGACTCTTAAGCAGCCAGTTGTTTGTATTTCCTTGGTACCATGCTTTATGTGTCACTGGAGTTAGCTCTGGCCCTGTATCTTGTCTCCCCCCAAATTTGGGCCTCAGTCCATTACCAAGATAGTGCTGAGGTACCTGTTTGCACAGGGCTTATGCCAGGGTAGGCTCCAGTCCTTTAGCAGAGACCAAAACCACACCAGTGACTGGGGTGCAGCTGGGTAGGAACACAAGTGTGTAAGCTGCTTCTCGGAGGTCCACAATGAATATGAGGCTGGTGTCTCCTCTACATGGTAGGAGGAAAATATCCAGAGATAGGATTTAAGTGCACCAGCTTTCTTTAGGTAAGAGGCAGGGGAAAAGGGGATTTACAGAAAGCAGCACCAGCACTCAGCTTACTGATAAGCATCAAAAACAGGAGCACACCTGAAATCCTTTTCTTTCCCAGGAATGAAATGCCTTCTTCCAGTTAGGATTCATAGATTTCAAGCCTCCATTACAAGATTTGGGTGCTTACTTAAAAAAAAAAAAGCTGCCTTACTCCATGGAGATGTTACCAGTGCCCATTTCTGCAGCTCAGCAGTCAGGGCTCAAGGCACACAATCCTCTTGTCTGACATGGGGCACATATTGCCTTCCATTTTCTAACAATCCACTAGGAATTATCTTAGGGCTAGGGCTGTTCCAGCTCTCCTGTTTAAGCCCCTTTACTTGATGTTTAGGCATTCTTCTGAGGGGCAGTGGACACAGGGTTAGTAACTTCTCAGCCCTTCAGTGCAGCCTGCAGTATTTAATGGCAGAGGTGTTTAGGGAATTCAGGAAAGCAGCAGCTAAGGAGAATTTTGAGGATTACAGGTTTGCACTTACCTACAGTTTACCCCATCCTTTTTCTGTATTGGGAGCCGAGAAGTTCACCCAAACTGATTGAATTCTTCACTTAGAGACTGAAAGCTTTCCAGTATAGCTACTCTGAGATTTTGTACATATTTAAGTATGTTTGAACTTGTTCAGGAGTTGATAAAAATGTGTACAGGAGCTTGACCATAGCTTGTATGACGATAAGGTATTATGTTACATGCTGGTTTATCCTTTCTGTCCTTGCTTTAGGTGGGAAGTTATTGCCAATTACATGAACTTGCACTCTACTACTGGAATAAAACGAACAGCGAAAGATGTCATCAATAAAGCAAAGAGTCTCCAAAAGCTTGGTATCTATATTACCTTATTTTTGTAATAATGGTCTGCCTGCCTCTGTACAGGTGACTTTTCTGTGTATGAAGCTGTGTTTCTTAAGAAAATCCTCTGTATATCCCCAAAAGATACATAGTTCAGATGGAAGATTTAGAGGAGAATTTATGTGATTCAGTGTTTTCATCCTTATGGCTCTTTTGTAAGTCACCACCTCACAAGCAACTCTCAGAAACTCTTACTGTAGCTTGATGCTCTGATGTCTGGAACGCATGAAATGCCAGGGCTCAGAGAGAGATAAATGGGCCTTTCGGAAAGCTCCCTACAAAGGAAGATATCTAAAATAAACGGAACTGATGAAGCTCCAGAGATACTTTAAAAAAATTAAGGAATCGGACACCAGAGTAAGACACCTAAATTAATGTGGCTTATCTCCTCTTCAAAAATAAATAATAAAATGAAAAATGAAGCCTAGAGAGCTCTGGATTAAGGTCTCAAGGAAATTATAAATTTCACAACAGAAGGAAAAAAAAAAAAACAATCCCACTAAGTTTTCAAGAGGTTTCTGCATTACTAATCACATAGTGGCACAAGAAGCACCTGGATTTTCCCAGTGTTCCTTCCTCTCTGACACGGTCATACCCTGGGCAATACATGAGTTTTGTGCCACAGCCCTTACTTGAGAAAATAATCCCTCTTGATTTTGCTGAAGTCGCAGATTCAGGTTTAAGATTATATGGAACAAGTATTCCTCTGAGCACTGTAAAACATGATAAGGGTTGGAGAATCTGACACTCTGAGAAAAGTCTATTGGACCCCGAATGATTTTTTTTTTAAATCTACCAACCTCTTCACCATCTTTTTAAAGGAAGTAGGAATTGGGTTTTTTAATTTTGTGATTATTGTAAACTAATCTGCTACACAATGTTGTTGTTACTATATCTGGCTTTAATATTCCTGCAATAATTATTCTCTTTCATGTCTGTTGCTCATAGACCCTCATCAAAAAGATGACATAAACAAGAAAGCATTTGACAAATTTAAAAAAGAACATGGTGTGGTGCCTCAGATGGACAGTGCTGCCCCCTCAGAACGATTTGAAGGTAAAGGTGAAAAGGGAGCCCTTATTGTGCACTTGTCTCCCCTGTGTCTCTTAGGAAGAAAGTAACCCAGAACTTACTCAAGATTTGCTTACAAACTTACATAGCAAGTAAGTGATCCAGGCTCTGTTGCCAGATTTGAGGGTTTCTGGTACACACAATACACCCCTAAACTGCATGGATTTTAAATCAACTATAACAGGTTTTACAATATTTTCTAGACTCTTTTCTTAAATATCTTTTCTTGCTGTCATTTTTGCATTTAAAAACAGGATCACCTCTAGATTCAGCCCCTTGGACTACAGAAGAACAAAAACTTTTAGAACAAGCGTTGAAGACTTACCCAGTAAATACTCCTGAAAGATGGGAGAAAATAGCAGCAGCTGTTCCAGGCCGGTCAAAAAAAGACTGCATGAAGCGATATAAGGTAAGGTCCCTCACCTGCTCCTGGGGACTGTCACTACCCAGGTCTTGAGAGAAACCTTTGTTTTTACGGTTCCATTGCCTACCAGAGACAGTATCTGACACCAGCAAAATTATGGAACCTTATGGAAAACTTTATTTTTTGTAACTCAACCCCAAAAGAGCAGTAAGGACTAAATGTTCCTCAGTGAAAGTAGTGGCTCTGGAAGCTGGGAAGGAAAGTGTCTCAGGAAATTTGTCTTAGAATTCGACAGCAAGCTCTTGCAGATGGTGAAGTCCTGTCCCTAGCCTCCTGTAGGTAAAGTTCCTGGTACATGAGCATTGACCTTTCATCAACTGATTCGTTTCTATGAGAAACTGCTCTACAGTATTAAACTATGTAGATTTCTCATTATGTTGAGAACTAGAGTGTTTCACAGTAAATATATGTAGAGTTCAAAACCACAGCATTGTTCACAAGTTACATGTTTAGTTAAGTTTCTTTTTTCCCCACCTTCTCTTCAGGAACTCGTTGAAATGGTCAAGGCAAAGAAAGCTGCTCAAGAACAAGTGATGAATGCTACTAAAGTCAAGAAATGACTCTTACTGACAATCCTTGTTTTATAATAAAAATGCAAATACTGTACATGTTTCCATTCCTTTCTTCATTATACACACACACAGGAGGGGCTGGTTCTCAAGTTTTGATCTTCTCAAAAGCAACTCCAAAGATTTAAACGGGCGTAGTTGGTTTGTTGAGTGGTTTCGGTTGTTTTTCTGCTTTTTTTAAAGCTAAAATATGCTGAAAGTTCTTGTTAGTCACTACTCACGAAGCCAATACATGCCACTGCAGATTTTGCTATACTCTGGAAGTTGTTCAATTGGACCTGGAAGTTAAAGAAAGTTAGCCATGACACATGCTCAACTCACAGCAAGTGGTCTGAAGGGTTATGGGAGGATAGGGAAACTTATACCACATACCCACGGCAGCAACTGCAGGATGCTTATCATAGATGTACTTTGTGCAGATTTCTCTAATAGTCTGGGCATCAATAGCCTAAAAGGGGTAGAAGAGGCATCTTTGTTACAATCCCATCTTAAAACCATTTCTGATCTTAATTTTATATAATACAGGGGAGCAGGCAACAAAACACTTGAAAGTTTTCTCAGCTGGAAATGTTTTCTTGGCTGAACAAGAAATACAACTTCTATGTTGTTACTTTCTGTAGCAAGTAATTTTCTTGATGGCCTTTTAGAAGTTGCAACATGGGTGCCACTTACTTCAATTCTTGCCTCGAGTTCTGGAATCGGGATTCGGCGCTTATAACACAGCATTTGTCTTCCGATGTCTTCACAGATTGGTGTGGACCCTAAAATGGGGAAAAATGCTTCAGTTATCAGCTTACAGCTCCACAAAGAATAAAAAGTTTGCAGAAGTCTCACCATCAAGTTGTAGCAGCATATTAGTTTTAAGAAGATTTTTCGCTCGAGCTACTTCATTTTCTGTAACACTTGTGCAAAGTCTTATCCTGAAAAATAGTTTAAATCCAAAGGCATTAAGTAATGGTAGTTTGGAGCACACAAGATTGTCTGTGATAAAAGAGCTGCATAGGCATTACTGCACCTACCAGGCACGTCTTTTCTGTAGACAAAGCTGGTAAAACAGCTTGGAAAACAAGCCACAGATACAAAGCAGCAGCCTAAGAGTAGGGGTTTTGAAAGCATAGCAATATACCCAAGAGCAAGATTTTCCTCTTAGAGGAGCTGTATTTCATTTTATTAAATGAATATTTTGAGACAAGTGTAGTCTGCACTTGTTATCTTGAGAATTGATGTTGCTAAGAAAGTAGGAGCCAAGCAACTAGATAAGAGGTAATTAGCCAGAAGGCAATCCATTACCTCCTGGCTCCTCTCCTGGTGAGATTATGATTTGCCACACTGCCTACAGAACATTTTGGGAGGACAGGGATGCATTAAATATCTTAACACTAAATTCTTGTCCCAGGAATCGTTTGTATCTTCCCTGGTGCTAAACTGCAGCAAACAGACAGTCAAAGTGATGACCTTTTTCTCCACAACTTAACAGAAATCTCATAGAATAATGGTATATGAGAAGTGATTTACATGATTAAAGAAACTCCTCCTTTTCAAGACTTGTTTCAACTTCACCCACTTTAAATCAGTGCTCTTAAGTAACATATATCTGTTTCTAATAGCATCTGCAGTTCAAGCTTTACAGTTGCACCTATGGACATCCTTCAATACAGATTTAAGCCTTAGATGAATAAATATTGTCTAGAATGATAGGTTTCAAAATTCCGTCTGTAACTGCTCACCTTTCATTTCCCTATGTACTCACTACAGCTGTCCAACACCAGCACCTGGTACATCAACTGCAGACTGGGTAACTACTAATACTGTCTGGTAATTGCATGTTCATTATTCTCACCCACTAATCTACTCTTTCAGTGGTGGCACTTGCAGCTCACAGGCACTGTACACTGAGTGAGTAGCATTCTAAAAGGTCTGACAGCTTCCTAACTCCTGTCACTTGGCGGTCAAAAAAAATCCCTGCTGTGTTTCCTTGTACAAGGAACAAAACCTACATCTTAAGCTATTCATTCCAAGTAAAGGTGCCAAAAACTGGGTGCTGGCACTTGGCATTGGGTGCCAAAGCTTAGAATTTGATGCATTTTTTGTTCCCCGGCAAGCCCAAGCAGAGAAAAATACACTCTTTAAATACTTTCTTTTTAAATTGTATTCCTCCACTGAAAACAGTATTTTTCAGAGAAACAGTTGGTAGCTTACCATTCTCTCTGAACAAAGTGCACCATGTCTTGAATAGTGGATGGCTCACAGACCATATAGAGTCCCCACAGCCCTGTGTCAGTGTAGCAGGTGTTGAAGGACTGGAAACTGTGACACAGATTACCATGGCAGGCAATCTGAGCAAGTTTGCTGGACAAATTCTGCTGAGGCAAAAGAAAATGATAGTACTTCATGAAGTTTTTTGAAAGCTCACCAGTCACCTCCATGATTTCCCACTGTCATTTCAATGATGACAGAACATGCAGTAGTAACTAGGAGGTTAATTATCAGCTCTTCATTTCAACAGTTCCTTTCTTTGCATGTAATACCACATTTCAGCCCAGATTTGAGCCAAAACTATAAAGATACTTGGGTTCAAGAAAGGGACAGTTAATTACCGATACCCACAAGTTCTGATGACATACAGGTATAAAACATCCTACTTTCCACAAGGGCTGGCAAACTTCCAGTCACCTGTATTTTGGTGGTTTAGAACCACTTCCTAAGATTCTCCTAGATCCTGGGTGTAACAAATTCTCTCAGACTCACAACTGGATCCCCTTTTCTGTCCTGGCAGTACCCAAGTCAGGGAGATCCCACCAACCTCATCAAGAGCAGGACGGTGCTTGCAGGTTCACTCACCACTCCTCCTCCAAAGGACCGATCCCAGTTACCTATCAGAGTATTGGCTACCATGAGTGGGATTGTATCAGGGTCTGACCAGCCGGCTGCTTCAACAGCTATGGCCAGGTGTGCCAGTGGCATCTTGTCATCCCTTATCCGAATCTGGAACACAGGAGAGCAGCTCTAGTACAACCTGTACATGGCTCAGGCATAGGGGAAGTTAAATAACAGAAAACAGACTTCTCCATTACAGCTGGATTACAAAGCATGCACTATAATTAAAGCATATGAAGCTTAATTTAACATCAGCCTTAACTAGTTTCCCCTGGGACAATTTCAGATTACTTTGCCAACATACACAGAGAGGGCATTGCAAGTCATTTTACAACTACCACCAGCAAGGAAATCAGATGACTTGGTAAAATCTGAATAGGGATGGGAATAGAACATGGATGCCTCAGTTCTCTGCCACATCCTTTATATGAGTGATTCTCTACAAGTGGAAATGCTCCAACACCATAGTCAAGAGGATAAAAGGAAGTAGGACCAGGGATAAGGAATGTATTCCTCCAGGAAGTGAAGTATAAAAAGTGGTGGCAGTGAGGCTTGTCCAAGAAAGGATGGGAAGTATTGCTTTGGAAAGCAGCTACTCCATTGTCCTCACTGGGGGCAAGAAACCTTTTCATGTGCTGAGTCTGTGGCAGAGCAGCCCTCTCTCCTCACCAGAGAGCACATGTCAGGGGATGTAAGGGCCAGCTCAAAAAGCCACCCAGCAGCTTACCTCACTACCTGTGAAGCTACAAGGTGGCAGGGGTGGCAGTCCTCCTTCTGGAGCAGATGGCAAGTTACCAAAATGGCACTTCGCCAGGTCAAGTAGTTCATCATGAGAGACCCCTGAACAAAGGTATTTCACATGCTTTGTGATGTTACTCTGTAAACAGTTAATTTAAATTGCTGCACAGTTTAAGGACTCAACCTAGCAGTAATTTATTGTGCCCCTGCTTTAATACCCCATTTTCGGATTCTTCACACATTCCCTTTAAAGGGAGCAAGATCATAATGATCTTCTTAGTTCTCTTTAACAGCCTTCCATTAAAACTACATCAAATCAAGCTCTTTGCTCTCTTTCAAGCCTCAGTGTTACTTCTTTCTCTCTGCATTCCTTGCTATTCCCCTCTTCACACTGAACACCTTCTAGGACCCTTTTTTCCTGCCCACATGGAAAAATGACTTTGGCCTTCAATTCACTTCTTGTTCCTGATTTAAGGGTTCTGGAATATTACTGAGAGGAAATGGGAACAAAAGCTCAAAGGGTATGAAAGCACAAAACACACAGGGCTAACAATGAACAAGACCTACTGAACAATGGGTAATTCATCATGTTGTTCCCACAGCCCCAGGCCATGGTTTCAAGCATGGTTTCACATGATCCAGGGTGAGTATCCCATACTAACCTCCAGCAGCAGCCAAGACCATTCTGGGTCCTTTGTAATGTGTTGTTATGTACTCCACCAAGTCATTACGATTTATGGATCTAGAAACAGGAAAGGAGACAGCACTACTGTTTCAGTAAAGTTTACCAGAGTAAAGAGAGATAAATGTATATAACAATACAATATCAAAATAATTGAAGTCCTGCAATGTGCAGAGCAGAGGCAGAAAGCTAAAATACAGGTAACTTCCTAAAAAGGAAATAGGAACTGGATACATTTTGCCTTTCAAAGCCCTTCTAGCTTCCTGAGGAGTGAGAATTCCAACTCAGTCACACAGAGACAGGATGCAGTAATGATCTCCTTTCCTTTGAAAGCAGCACATTTAGCAGTCCCCTCTACTGGTCTAAACAAATGCTGCAAGAGCAAGGCAAACACCGTGTGCTTACAATGAAGCCTAACGTGACCTATAGGAAAAACAAGTATTTCCAATTTTGTGTCAGATGCACTTTTAAGAAGCAGGAGAAAAATATGGCAAAAAACCCCAAAGTCACGCAGAGGACATCTGAAGTTCACATACCCTTTGATGCCTGCATACAGGGGAACTAAGGCAATACAGGGGTTCTTCTTACAGTGATATTCAGTGCAATTTCAGCTGCCTTTCAGGGTAAAAATGAAATCTGACACTGTTCCCTACATTTTCAGATAAGTCTTTTTCAATATATAAGTTACCACACAATTAAAGACACACATAATTTTGGACATACTTGATATTTTCAGTGGGTCCTAAAATTGTCCGTCCTAGGGCTGTATTCTGGTAGGCTGTGGCGTGAAGGTAATCAAAGACAACTTCTTGCAAATTGGTTTCAACCTCCTGCATCTCTCGAAGTATAACTCCTCGCTCACGCTCAATCTCTGCCTCTCCCAGGGTACTGTTCTGAATTATGTCAGCAAGAATTTCCACAGCTAATTGCAAACAGAGATGGAAATGAAAAGAGTATTGCAAACAGAGATGGCAATGAAGAGTATTTTAAGACTACCAAAAAAATCTGGTTCTAAAAGTGAAACCCACCCCAAAGAACAAGTGCTAATAAGACTAGCAAGGGGACAAAACGTTTGCTCTGCAGGAAGGGAGTAGTGCAAAAGGTATCTTATTTTGGGACTCTGAAGAGAAAAATGTTTCAAATTTCAGCTTCCCTGCCAGCTCCTTTCCAAATCTGCATTCATGCATTCTTGTGAAGTTCAAGAATGGACTTTTCACCCAGCAAGGAAGGGACTGTAACACTGCAAAAGCATCATTCTGTGTCTTCTCACTGGAAGCTGGACAAGCACGTTGTTCTTTGCAGCTTTTCTGATGAATGAGAGCAATTACCTCTTGGTAAATCTTTTGAAAAAGCTTTTGCATAATACACAGTTTGTTCCCTGGACGTGTATGCGTTCAGATGAGCCCCCATGTTCTCAATCTCTAGTTCAAGGTCTAACTGAGATCTCTTTTTCGTTCCCTGAAATAGAACAATAAGAAAATGACATTAGACCCTTCAATTCATCTACTCATCATTACTACTTCTTGTCTGGAAAAGTCATGATCAAGAGAAAGAAAATGTGTTCTGGAAATAAAACTGGCATACTAATCTCTCCAAGCTTGAAAGTCAGATATAAATCCTACCATGCTCCCAAATGAAAATAAAAAGCTGGCAAAAGGGTGACTGTGTGTCTTCTAAGACTATTATAAGAAGGTAAAAGTGAGTTAAAAATCAGATCTGTGTAATCCATAGTTGTGTAACCGTTACATAGAACTAGGACTTTAGCTTCATTTTCTAATGGAAACCAAAGTCTCAGTTGTCCACATTATTTTTGTCATTTCAGTCGGAAAAATTTATTTATACAATTCTGACAAAGTTTTTATCATTGATCTTTAGAGATAAATAACTTAAAAATCCATTATAAACTTCTACATCAATATTCACTCACCTTGAAAGCCATATGCTCAAGAAAGTGAGCAGTTCCATTGTTCTTCTCATTTTCATACCTGCTTCCAGCATCAATCCAAAGTCCAACCTCAATGAAGAAAAAAAAAGTCATTTTACCAGCTAATAGCTTTGCTATGGCTTTTTCCTGAAACAGAGCAGGTTTTCAAGAAAAAGAAAATTTTGATCTTCACAAAAAATTTAATTACAAATCTACAAAAGCCTTAAGACTTCTATGTCCTAGCTTAAGTTCTACGAACAGTTGTTAATAAATATTGAAATGCAAATGCAATTTAGTTCCACGAGGAAACGAACACACGGGAATAGATACAAAAACCCCTTCCTTTTGTAAGCTACTTACTGTGCATGTTGAGAGTCCAGAGTCTTCAGAAGCTACTTGCAAGCCATTTTCCAAAGGACTCACCCTCGTTTCAGGGACATTTAAGATTACTTCTGTTGCTGCTTTGGAAACTCTGAGCCTCCCTGTTCCAACATGCACACACTGGAAAGGAAAATCACCAGGCACGCTCAGATTGTTTAGTTATATCCATAGATGCTTTTCTGAAAAACATATTGCTGAACTTCAGCATTAAGTCTGTGGATCTTTCTTGAAGCATGCATTTATAAGGAAAAGAATTCAGGACTACTGTTCACCACTAGCTCACATCAAGGAAGCCGTAACCTGAATCTGAAACAAACCCTGAAGATAACTACAAGTGAGGAGATGCATCTGCTGCCCTCCACTCTGACATAGAAGCATAGAAGTTATTCTCATCAGCCAGACATGCTTGTTTCCCACTTCTGCCAGCAAGAGCCTGCAGGACCTTTACCATCTCGAATTCTCCTGGGTACCTGCTGTCTAAGGTGAAGTGAGATACAGCCCTAGGGCTTGTGTCAGGACTGCAAATCCATCATCCATTGATCAGAGCAGCTGAAATTGCCAGTTTTAAACAATCACGTGCAAGCTAAAGCATGTTAAATGAGAGTGAGGTAGAAAAGAAGAGAAGTTTACTGCAGTTTTTCAATAACAAGAAATGCAAATATGTATACCAAATGCATACTTCAAGCAAACAGCTATCTCAAAAACTGTGATTTCAAAAGTTTCAAATAAACAAAGATTTCTCTCCCCACATAAATGCCCTAAACATGACAGTACAAAATCCAGCTCTCACCCACTCTCCTCCTAAAATAGGTTAGATCTCTCAAAACTCACTCATTTCAGAATCGCACCACGACTCAAGTTTGAAGGGACCTCTGGAGGTCCCTAGTCCAACTTCCTGCTCCAAGCAGGATTAGCTTGGTCAGACCATTTTGCTCAGGACTTTCTGCATTTGGGTATTGACAATCTCCCAAGATCGTTGGAGCTGCANCCCCGCCCCGCCCCGCCGCCTCACCCGCTCCGCCGCGCCGGGCGCTCGCACCAGGCGGACGGACCAGGGCAGGACAAGCCGCCGGGCCGCTGAGCGCGCTGCAGACGCCGCCATCTTGACGCCGTGGAGGGCGGGGCGGGGCGTCCTCCGGGGCCGCGCAGGCGCGGGACAGTTCCATCCGCCCCCGCCGGAGGGTGCATGGGGCANGAACTTCAGCATTAAGTCTGTGGATCTTTCTTGAAGCATGCATTTATAAGGAAAAGAATTCAGGACTACTGTTCACCACTAGCTCACATCAAGGAAGCCGTAACCTGAATCTGAAACAAACCCTGAAGATAACTACAAGTGAGGAGATGCATCTGCTGCCCTCCACTCTGACATAGAAGCATAGAAGTTATTCTCATCAGCCAGACATGCTTGTTTCCCACTTCTGCCAGCAAGAGCCTGCAGGACCTTTACCATCTCGAATTCTCCTGGGTACCTGCTGTCTAAGGTGAAGTGAGATACAGCCCAAGGGCTTGTGTCAGGACTGCAAATCCATCATCCATTGATCAGAGCAGCAGAAATTGCCAGTTTTAAACAATCTCGTGCAAGCCAAAGCATGTTAAATGAGAGTGAGGTAGAAAAGAAGGGAAGTTTACTGCAGTTTTTCAATAACAAGAAAGGCAAATATGTATACCAAATGCATACTTCAAGCAAACAGCTATCTCAAAAACTGTGATTTCAAAAGTTTCAAATAAACAAAGATTTCTCTCCCCACATAAATGCCCTAAACATGACAGTACAAAATCCAGCTCTCACCCACTCTCCTCCTAAAATAGGTTAGATCTCTCAAAACTCACTCATTTCAGAATCGCAGCACGACTCAAGTTTCAAGGGACCTCTGGAGGTCCCTAGTCCAACTTCCTGCTCCAAGCAGGATTAGCTTGGTCAGACCATTTTGCTCAGGACTTTCTGCATTTGGGTATTGACAATCTCCCAAGATCGTTGGAGCTGCACAGCTCTGTGAGCAGCCTGCTCCACTGCTTGACTGCCGCACATCCAGTTTTTCCTCTCTTGTTTCAACTTACGCCCATTGTCTCTCATTCTGCCACCGTGCCCCACTGTGACAGGCCTAGTTTTATCTTCCTGACAACCTTCTCCTAGGTGCTGGCACAGGTACTTCTCACAGCTCCTCTCACAGGTCCAGCTGAAGCCATGTCTTCTCCAGCCTGAACAAGGTCCGGACCCTCAGCCTCTCCTCACACGGCACATGTTCCAGCCCAGTTCATCTCCGCTGAACATCTCCAGTTCACTAACATCCTCCTCACACTGAAGAGCCCCGGACCAGCTGCCACACACAAACCGCCGGACCAGCGCAAACTAATCACTTACTACACCTCCCGCCGTGCACCGCGCCGCCGCCGCGACTACAATTCCCAGCGTGCACCGCGCCTCACGGCCTCCAACTCCCTGGGTCCCCTCAGCGGCAGGCCGAGCACCGGCGCTCGGAGCTACCGCGGCGCCCACGCTGCCCACGCTCCCCGNCTGGCCCTGCACAGGACAAGCCCACCATGTATCTGAGAGCCTTGTCCAAACGCTCTTTGAGCTGTGGCCGGCTTGGGGTTTGGTCTAATGGTCCGCTCTCCTCAGTGCCCCAGAGCAGCGCGGTTCAGGAAAGCCATTTTCCTTGCGATATCCCACTGTGGCCAGGCTCAGCACACACACAGCGCTGCCTTTCGGCTGCTCCGTGAGCTGCCGTGGGCACACCGCTGCTCGCTGCGGCTTCTCCAGCCGCTCCGGGCCCTTCCGGCAGGGCTGGCTGAGGGCGCTGGGCTTCCTGCGGGACAGACCCGCCCTGACTGGGGAAATCCCGAGGCTGGAATAACCTGGAGTCTTCTTCTGAGAAGTGTGTACAACGGTGCTGAAACACTTGTTATGGATAGGAAGGCTTCATCCACAGAAGTAAATCCAGCGCGCCGCCGAGCCTGTGCCAGCGCTGGTGAACTACCTCAGCTCCATACATACGATTCCAAACTGCTGGGAATGGTCCCTTCCAGCTGCCAGGGGTTGGGAAGGGCTTGTGGGAATGCTATTTGACGAGAGCCAGATTTGGGCTGGGAAAAGTTCTGGAAGTGTACCAGTGGAAGCAACTTCATTTCAGTGCCAAAGACCGTTCCCTGAGCACGTTTGGAATGTATGGCTGTAGATAAATAGGTACAGACATGCAAGAAGCAGTGCTCTTTGACTTCCTGGTTAAAATTTTTACGTTTTTTTCATTTGGCTAATCAAGCATTATCTCAAAAATTAAGGAAATCCAGGGTGAAATTCTGTTATTTGTCCCACAGTGTGTAAAGTGACACAATGCAAGAAACCAAAATACTACGTAAAAAAAGAAATCGGTACTAATTATGCTGGGGGAAGCACTGTTTTAGGTACCATTTTCCTAACCCTGAACGCCCCTCTACCGCAGACTGTAACACAGTACTTCTGGCACCCTCTGCCTCTGTACAGATACTACAAACCCCTCTTGCCCTGCTCTAAAACGAAGGAGAAAGCTGGGCCCTTGGCACATGATCAGAAGGAAGAGATTGGAAATGGTAGGAACTGAGGATGCTTCTGCTCAGGATAAACTGTCTCCTGTAATTGCCAAGGTCCTGTTACTCAGAGATGATTCACAAGAGCTGTCAGAAGTGTTGCTTCCTTCCCCCTGAAACGTTATCAGTTACATGCAGATTTTAGGTGACAAAAACCACTGTGACTCTTAAAGGACACTGGGGATTATTGGTAGTTCCTGAGCTGGCTCAGATGCTGAAGTGTGAGAAGGCGCTGTGATTTAGCTTCTCAGACTCCAACACATGGACCAATTTCAGAAAACTCCACTCTATTTTAAATGTATAGCTTTTGGGGAGTATTTTGTGTGTGTAGGCAAGTTCTTACTTCCTTGGCAGTTCAGAATGAAATTGCACCGACTGCCCTAAAACAGTTGCACTGCCAGTTCATAAGCTCTGCGCTTTAACAGCAGCTTTAGTGCTGCAGCTGGGCTTGCCCAGTTTCTGTCACAAGGACTGTAATTGCATAAAAATAGTAAAACCCCAAAGCATGACATACTGCATACAATTAAAAATGAAAGTGATACTGTTGTTAACATACAGGTTAAAATATAAACCTAAATACCAAGAAACCAGATGCTTCCTAATTTGACAATGATGCCTTGACCACATTTGGAACTGTAGATCTGTTATTGAAATTGTTACTGTTACTTTGCTGCCTGTACTATTTTAGTGCCCACATGGCCTGTGTAAGAAGGATCTTGTAGCTGCAAAGCATGTACATCCTTTCACCAGAGAATTTACATTGGAGTCAAATTAGAGTCCATGGAACAGAAAATCTAACCTTACGTGAAACTAGCTACTTCTTTTTTTTTGTTTTGTTTAGTTTCTCCCATTTATTCATGCATATTCAAAAGATCCATCCAGTTCCAGCATTTTTAAAATTTCAGATAGAGCTCTGTCAAGTTGTAAAAGAAAAAAAGCAAAGCACCAAACTGTGCAACTGAAAATTAAAATTAAGCTTCTGTTCCATTTTACAGCTAGATCTAACTGATGTCATTATGCTGGGATTTATCTCAAAGATGTTTTACCAGACTTCACTAAACCATTAGCCATCCTAGAAATTTGAATCCTCGCTAGACATAGAATTACAGCTTAAGATAAACTGATTATCCCCATAATGTTTCCTACTTAACAAAATAGGAGTGTCTCATATGTAAATGCAATGTAAAATTTAGCATCCAGCAAAGGTCATTAGAGATGCAACTTTTAATTAAGAAATCTTGTTAACCAGCTAAAAATGCAATAAAATAAAACAAATAGTGATGTTCTAACAGTAGAAGCTGAATATGTAAATATTCACCATTAAACTTTTACAAAACACTACTTTTCAAATGGTTTTAACAATTTTTTTTTCTTTTTCTACAGCATGATTATTTTGAAATGGGCTATTATAACAAGGAATGCTCACAATATCCCTTGGGTTTAGATAAACAGTATAATCTGTGGCTTCCAGATGGAGAAAATCAGACCTTTGTTCATAGTTCTTAGTGTCCAGCCTCAAGCAACAATGGAACAGAAGGCCAAGACTAAAAGAAGGAAATTCTATATAAATTATGTCCTTGTCATCAGCATGATTGATAAGTAGTTGCCTGCCAATTTCAAGATGCCACAGAGTCTTGTGAAATGAGTGGATGATATAGGTGAGAGTCTCGGGATGAAAATCTGGTTCCTTCAAATCCAGATTCCAGATTTCACCCTAAGTATGGGAAGCTTTGTATTTCACACTAAGTAGCTATTTTAGATTAGCATCCCTCCCAAAGAGGTTCCTGGGAAACAACCAAATGGCACTTTCAGTTTTTAAGCTTAAAACTTGTCAGAAACTCCACTGAAACCAGTAATGATGCACAGTCTGAATCATACAATTCCAACTGGTTTTCTGAGGAAATAAAGTTTCCATGTTCATTGCTGTACAATATCAACCAAATGACACAGGCATCTCAAAGAAAAGGCCATTCTAGGAACCACCAGCTGAGGAGGTGCTGCATTTTCAGCTCACACATGGGAGAGACTCCACACTACCCTATATGAAAGAAGATCCAGCTGGTGCTGGTGCCAGCACTCATAGATCTAGCTTGTTGCTTCTAGAGTAATATTTCTACTTTATAAAACAATTCTATGTGGTAGCAGTGATATAAATGAGAAATCTGTTTATGCACACTTGATGTGTGTATAGCCACATGTCAGCACAGAGGCTGAACAGAACACTGTGAAACCAACACTTCCCATAACTCTGAACTAGGATGACAGTCTTGATATGAGCAAAGAAAGCATGATCTTGAAAGGTTTTTCTTTCAATTGTATATATAAAGTATTTCTTCTGAAATAAGGAAAAAGTTCATATCAGCAAGACACACTATCATGATCAGCTTACTACAGAAGTAGTTGGGAAGAACTATCCTCAGTTACAGGCTGATCCAACCCTAGAACAAGAGGGCATTAGAACAGCACTGCTCAGGAAAAAGACCTTCAGAATTGCTGAAACCAGCACACAGTAAACATTAACAATTGAAATTGCCTTTGGCTAAACTACTTCTTAATGCTGTGTTAGCTTTTTGTAGAGTGATCATGTTCACTGTTTATTTACAATCTACTATTTTTTTAAAGCAATGATACAGTATTGCCTTTAATGAATATGCTGAAATCCAGCTGCCAGGAATTGGCTTGATTTCAGCCAAGCAAGCAGAATTCAAACGAGCCTAAAAACATGGGCTTGAGAAACAATACATTATTTTGTAGAGGACTGGGTTGGAGGGGTTTTTTTGTGAATAAAGCTGTTTTGAGAATACAAATCAAACTTTACAGACATTATGTTGTCTGATTTTCATGCCAGCGGTTCACTGGCATCTAGCTGATTATTTTTGTCAGTATTACCTAGAAGTTATCCTTCAGCTAATTAAATTGCAATAGCTTTTCTTTCCCATGGTTAACCACTGGGCAGCAACTGCAAAGGCCTACAGGCCACTGACACTGGTCTTTTGTACTCTCAAGCTGCAAGGAAGACTGTCTAAATTAAACATAGTTGGCTGAATTTATAACATTTCAGTTGCTCATTAACAGAGCAGTCTTTTGAAGCTGGTGATTAAAAGCTTTCTTCAGGGAATATGACAGTATTCTGTCTGCATGCAGTTCTTTCTTTTCCTCATAAGTACTTATGCACTGAAATAAGTAAGTCGGTAAGTACCAGACAGCCCCCTACCTGACAGCTGAGGGCTTTTATCAGAAAGATAAATGGAAGGAGTTTGGATAACTCATAACAACAGTTTTTCAAGAATAACATGCCAAACAAATTATTCTGCCTGATGCAGTAACTCAACAAGAAATTCCTGTGGGTAAATTAATCTGATTTAGCTAAACAGATAGGTTTGTCTTTGCCCTTTAGCAGACTCACTGCAGAGTAAGGATCAGTCCTTTTTTATTGCTTTTGTTGGCTTTGTACACAAGTGTCATTTGCATCCTTCCCTGTGACTATAACCACCTACAGGTTTCTTGGTTTAGGGCATTATTCTGATTCAATGGTTAGATGAGTTCTGAAAACTCCGACATTTATTTCAACCTTTTTCTCATTTTAAGAAAGGGTCACGTCAGTGAATATTTTCTCCAGAAAATAATTAAGAAGTCACCTGAATCTCTGGTATAATTAAATTGAAATTAACACAGTGAAAACTGAAATTAATGCAGTTACTGAAAAGATTAGAATTTGGCACCTGTTCAGGCAGCCAAGACAGCCACCATTCTTTGATTCTCAGATTCATTCCTCCTCTGTTCTGCATTGTTCAGGTAGCAATGCTGTGAGCATTTTTCAACAATCTGTGGAAGTAAAGTAGATTTTCCATTACCTAAAAATGCTGCTAATGCTACTCATCACAGTTTATAATACAGTAAATGTACAGTTACGTGCTATTGTAACATCCAGATAACCAAGTTTTCTCTTTTATTTCCTCTCTTAAACCCTGTTTTCTCACTCTTTAATCCCTGTAATCTTACTAATGCTTAAGTTAGCCAACACAAACTACAGACCATGCAGTTTTATGCTGATATTAATACAGTGTGATTCCAGACTTCCCCAAAATAGTCATTGATCCAGGGTAGGTTTAGTTTAGCTACCAGGCTTCCCTGTTGCACTCTTAACTGTGGAAACAACATATATGAGTTTTTTGCTCTACAGCTCTATCCAGCCTCCTGGTTGATTTCCTAGCCTGGATTGATTGCCATCATGTTGCAGACTCTCAGGGTTCATCACACTACTGCAGACTGGCCAAATTTGTGTCCAGACTCATCTCTCTGTGCTGTGGGGCCTCCTTTGTGCTCATGTACAAAATTTGTATCACTCATCACCCCTCAGCTGTATAAAACTACTTCTCTGCACTCTTTCAATAGTCAGTGGAGGGAAACAGGCACCTCGACTTGTGGGTTGTCCTTTGTACTCTGGACACCTTTCTTCAGATAGTTACTTAGAAATGTCTCCTCATGGTACTTCCCTCTCCCACTGATTGTAGAGGAATGAATTAGTTCAGCAAACACCCAACTTCTAGGCAGCTACCTTCAGGGAAAACAAACCTTATCCTGAGCTTCAGGCTAGGTGCTCATCGCATGTATCTAAATATCCCTTATCTAAATATCAGATCCATATATTTTAATATATTATTAGAGGATATTACACAGATTATAAATGCATTTTCTCAAGGGCACAACAAGTTGAGCTTATATTCTGTAAGGGCCTCCAGCATTTTAATGCAGGAGGCTGGAAATTTTGCAGCATCTTCACATAATTTTAAATACTGAGTGCTTGCCATTAATTAAATATAAATACAGTAATCACATGAGTACTCCTTGAGTTATTTATTTTATATTACAAGAAGTTTATTTTTTTATGCATGCACATATTCAAGGTTCAAGACTGTGTAGCAACTGGATTTTGTGCTGATTTTAATGTGATGAACAACCACACTATAGAAGTTACCAAGGGAGAAGCCAGGAGTGTTGACAGATGGTTGGGAAAGAGAAAGTTGGGGATTTTATAACCTGAGAAGCTGCCAGAAGTTTGGAAATGTGGACTATCATTAGTCAGATATTTCTGCTCAGGTAAGCAGCTAACTTGCTAGCGTTGATATTCAAACTTTCAAATTTCAAGTTAATGATCTGATTGCATTGCTTAGTCACGTATTTCACTAAATGTCTTTTTTTCAGACTGTTTTCAGATTCACTGGCCTTTTTTTACAGTCCTCTGAAGAAAAACAGTTTCTGAAGCTTCTTAAATCCACTGTGCTCTATGTCCCAGATTGATGCCTTTCTCAAATCCTATTATAGCCCAGAATGTCAGACTACCTTTTTTTTTTTTTGTGGGAGACAGCTGCTTTTGCTGGTCATTTTCTTCCCTACCACTTTTCTACATTTTTCTACTGACTTCCAGATGTTTGGCAGCTAGTGCAGTGCAGTAATTCCAAGAAAGCTTCCAAACATCTACTGAATCCAGACACTGTGCATGCCCAGGTTTTCTCTGTAGCTGATATGCACTGTGATGCTTCTCCCTCACAAAAGCTATGCAACTCCAGCTTCATATGCTCAGAAAATCACTAGGTTTGCAATGTGAGAATTTCAGTGCATGTGTGTTAATGAGTTGATTTGTAAACAAGCTGTAGGTTTGCAGTGTGCAGAAGGCAAACAAATTGACACAAACACATAGAGATCCAGTATACCTTAAATACATTTGCTTCCACGTTTGCCTTTGGAACTTCAGATGCTGACTGTGAGGCTCGAGAGTACCTGTGTGCCTCTGAAATTGAATTTTTTTTAAATTTGAAAATCACATTTAACTAAGTGTGTAAGAACTGGGTTAATGTGAGAGGCTTAAGAGATCCACCTAAGAGGCATTTTCAAATACGACATTGTCTTCATAGCAGATGAGCTGTAGTATGTCAAACAAAATAAGGTCTGGAATAGGAATCCAAGTCATTACTGCTAAGTAGATCCAACAGAATTAGGGGATGGGCAGTTACTCTCTAGCTGCCTGCAGTTACTGCATTGGTAGTAATGCACAGGGGTTGCACTAATTCAAGCATTAGCCATAATCTCGTGTGCTTCTGACTGTGCCTATCAGTCATCCTGCTGATCTATTAATGCTGGCAGATCTACTTTTGTATTATGTAATGCATTTATTTTATCCTGAAACATTTTTCCCAATAAAAAGTAAACCCAGGAAGCTTCAGAACTTTCTGCCAGCTGCACAGTGCACAAATTTCACAGCTATTCCTCTTGTCTTTTCCACCTTTTTTTTTTGTCACTATGATAACCTGTATTTTCTAGCCTTGACTTTCTACCAGTGAAAGGATCTACTTCTCAATCTTTTCCTTTAGAATTATAAGTTAAGCACTAGGAGTAATTTTTAGTATAATTATACATATAATTTGATCATAAAAGATTTACTGAGAAACTCGGAATACCCCAAAGCTTCTTGAAACTATTCTGCTCTATTATTTTCCAAAGTTTTCAGTAGCCTGTGGATAAATGACTGAAAAAATATGTGGCATTTACATTTCAATTTTTATTTCATCCATATAAAGTCCTCATGCGTTTCTTAGAAATGTATGGATTGACTCTCTGTGTCTACGTAAAATCTACCCCAGAGAGTTTGTGTACTCCCCATCCCTGTATGTGCTCAAGACCAGGCTGGATGGGGCTCTGAGCAACCTTATCTAGTGTGTGCCCACCCCTGGCAGGAGGGTTGGAACCAGATGACCTTTAGGGTCCCTTCCAACCCAAACCATTCTATGATTCTATCCCCAATCATGTATATTTGAGTAAACAACACATCTAGACAGCGTGCAGTAAAGTGCCAGGAACTACGTGCATAGCTGAGATTTGCTATCTGATCTTTACAGGCATAGACTCTAAAGTCCCAAATCAAAGTTCAGCACAGTCAGTGAGACCTCCAATTTGATTCAAAGTACTTGCCTTTAAACAGATGGCTTGACTTCCATGTAATGGTGGCTGACACGATCAGAACATGGAATGGAATGGAATATTTCTGTTGGAAGGGACAACAATGCCTGACTCATTCAGGGCTGGCTGAAAGTTAAAGTGGGCCATTAAGGGCATTGTCCAAATGCCCCTTGAACACTGTTATGCTTGGGGACTGACCACCTCTCTAGGAAGCCTGTTCCAGCATTTGCCCACCCTCTTGGGTAAAAAAAGTGTTTCCTGATGTCTCTTTTTTTACCCCCTTGCCTTGTCTTCTGCAAATGCTTGGGTGGGATGGCTTGCTTTGATTTGTAAGGCAGAGAATGGAATAAGGCTTCCAGATAGAAAAGGGAAAAAACCAGATAAATACAACTTAGATAAATTAAATGTTCTAAATGGTGTCAGCCTGCTAAAACCTGTAACTATTCTCTACTAGTACTCTATTAAGGAATGCTTCATTCGCTCTCTAAATAAGGAACATGTAAGTTAAATAGGAAAGGAATGGTCAAGCATACAAATGGAAAAAAGGAAGAATCCAAAACTCAGGAATTCAGGAAATGTAATTATTTGCCTTTTTGCAAGTAATAATAATAATAACAACAACAACAACAGTAATAATAAGTATTCCTAAGCATCTACACAGTAGCCAAGAGGAGGTTATCAAGAAAATGGAGCCAGACTTCTCAAGATTGCTGTATGGTGAGAGAGTGACAGATAATAGGCATAAATTGAAATGTGAGAAGTTCAAGCTAGATTTAAGGGAAAACATTTTCATGTGTCAGTCAAGCCATGGAACTGGTTGTCCCTAGAGCTTGTGAAGTCTCTGCTCTTGCAGGTTTTCAAAATCCAACAGGATCAAGTCTGGATCATAGCTGACCCTGGTTTTGGCAGAGAAATGGACTAGGGAACTCCTATGATCCCCTTCAAATTAAATTATCTCATAATCCTGTGGTGATAAATAAGAGGTAATGTGGTTTTACCAGAAAACAACCTATTAAAAACAACATTCTGGAAAAAAACCCTCAACGAACAATAAAGAAACCTTGTGATTTCTCTCCAATAAAGAAACCACAGTAGAGCCATGTAATTTTCAGAGGTATAGAAAATGTGATACATGAGGTAGGATTGAAAGAATTCATTTCTTTAGTCCAGCAATGTGAGGATTGAGGGAAGATATGATATCTGTCCTCAAATATGTAAAAAAGTATTGCAGAGATACAAAGCATTCTTCATGTCCATTGATATGGCAAAAAATAATAGCCTTAAATTGCAACTTGAAGATTTCTGTTATATTTTACAAAAAGCTTTTGAACTGTAAAGAATGTTATGCAGTAGCTGACTCTGGAGAGGTCTGAAGAGTCAGCATAACTGCAAATTTTCAAGCTCAGATTGCACAAATATCTGTCAGGAGCTGATTAGATAGAGTGGAGTCTGCTCTGAAGCAAGAGGATGAACTGGAAAACTCTTTCAGATCTCTTTTTTAATCAGGTCTAAAGAAGCACCTCCATTGTTCTCATTACTAAATTGGCATGAAAAAATGAAAAAGTGTACCAGTGTCACCTCTCCAAGTTTTCTTAAATTATGCCAAGTATTTTTTTTCTACTTGTTAAACCCCTCCTTCCTTCTTTCTCCTCAGTTTCATGTACTGAGCATGATGCCATATAGTACAGAATATCCCTTTGGTCAGTTGGGGTCGACTGTCCTGGTTGTGTCCCCTTTCTAATTTCTTGTGCACCCCCAGCCCATTTGCTGGTTGGGTGGGGAAGAAGCAGAAAAGGCCTTGATTTTGTGTAAGCACTGCTTAGCAAAATCAAAAATATCCCTGAATTAGCAATGTTTCCAGCACAAATCCAACATTTAGCCCAGACCAGCTACTATGAAGAAAATTACCCTATTCCAGCCAAAACCAGCACACCTAGTGACACAGGTACACAGACACAGAAGCCTTTCAGCTAGGCTTGAAAACATGTTCCTGATCTGATTCACTTCACAGCATCATAGAATAGCCTGGGTTGGAAGGGACCTTAAAGATCATTTAGTTCAAACCCCACTTTCATAGGCAGGGACACCTTCCACTAGTCCAGGTTGCTCAGAAGTCCATCCAATCTGGCACACTTCCAGGGATGGGCATCCACAACTTCCCTGGGCAAACTGTCCCAGTGCCTCAGCACCCCTGAAGTAAAGAATTTCTTCCGAATATCTAATTTAAACCTATTGCCTTTCAGTTTGAAGCCATTCTCCCTTGTCCTGTCACTACACATCCTTGTAAAAAGTATCTCTCCAGCTTTCCTGTAGGGCCCCCTCTAAGTACTGGAAGGTGCCCTGAAGTCTTCTCTTTTCCAGGCTGAACAGCTCCAACTCCCTCAGTCTGTCTTCATAGAAGTGCTCCAACCCTCTGCTCACCTTCTCTGGACTGACTCCAACAGGTCCACATCCTCTTATGTTGGGGACCCTGGACCTGGATGCAGTACTCCGGGTGCAGTCTCGCCAAACTGGAGTTGGGGGGCAGAAGCACCTCTTGACCTGCTGGCCATGCTGCTTTGGATGCAACATTTGCCTTTCTGGGCTGGGAGCGCACATTGCCGGCTCATGTTGTGCTTGTCATTTGTGAACACCTCCAGTCCTTTCCCCCCTGGGCTGCTCTTGATCCATTCCCTGCCCAGCCTGTACTTTGCTTGGGATTTCCCTGACTCCTATGCAGGACCCTGCACTTGGCCTCACTGAATTTCATGAGGTTCACACCTCATGCAAATCACACTGGTAGTGAAGAATGCTGAGACTAGCCCCATTTATCAATCCCAAAATTTAACATTCAGAGGAAGAATAATGTTTCCCAGCGGAAACTGGCACCTGTGAGGATGTGGCAAAGTTCCTGATAAAGGAGCCAGCAAGTGATAGTACTGATAATGTATCTAAAGCTGTTGAGCCTGGAGACATTTGACTGATAGTCAATTACTTAGTACTATAAAAGCTCAGTCCCACTTTTTAATGGCAGAGTTTTCTAACATACCCCTTCTTGGAGTGTGTGTGGAGATTCCTCCCTTGGGTGGGGACACCCCTCAAGGTTAATCCTCGAGGCTGAGCAAGAGATTTGCCCACAGGCATTGTATGAGTGAGTAACATCAATTTCCATAATTATTTTGCTAGCTTTAATATCATTGTTTCAATATTGCTTCAATACATAGTGCACTATACTAGTAGTTATAGCTACCTATACTGTGTAGTGAATGATTCTGATTAAGGTCTTTTAGTCTTTTCATCCTCATAATCAATTTAAATTCTTATCTAATTTATTCATATAAATATAGTTNTGTTAAACCCCTCCTTCCTTCTTTCTCCTCAGTTTCATGTACTGAGCATGATGCCATATAGTACAGAATATCCCTTTGGTCAGTTGGGGTCGACTGTCCTGGTTGTGTCCCCTTTCTAATTTCTTGTGCACCCCCAGCCCATTTGCTGGTTGGGTGGGGAAGAAGCAGAAAAGGCCTTGATTTTGTGTAAGCACTGCTTAGCAAAATCAAAAATATCCCTGAATTAGCAATGTTTCCAGCACAAATCCAACATTTAGCCCAGACCAGCTACTATGAAGAAAATTACCCTATTCCAGCCAAAACCAGCACACCTAGTGACACAGGTACACAGACACAGAAGCCTTTCAGCTAGGCTTGAAAACATGTTCCTGATCTGATTCACTTCACAGCATCATAGAATAGCCTGGGTTGGAAGGGACCTTAAAGATCATTTAGTTCAAACCCCACTTTCATAGGCAGGGACACCTTCCACTAGTCCAGGTTGCTCAGAAGTCCATCCAATCTGGCACACTTCCAGGGATGGGCATCCACAACTTCCCTGGGCAAACTGTCCCAGTGCCTCAGCACCCCTGAAGTAAAGAATTTCTTCCGAATATCTAATTTAAACCTATTGCCTTTCAGTTTGAAGCCATTCTCCCTTGTCCTGTCACTACACATCCTTGTAAAAAGTATCTCTCCAGCTTTCCTGTAGGGCCCCCTCTAAGTACTGGAAGGTGCCCTGAAGTCTTCTCTTTTCCAGGCTGAACAGCTCCAACTCCCTCAGTCTGTCTTCATAGAAGTGCTCCAACCCTCTGCTCACCTTCTCTGGACTGACTCCAACAGGTCCACATCCTCTTATGTTGGGGACCCTGGACCTGGATGCAGTACTCCGGGTGCAGTCTCGCCAAACTGGAGTTGGGGGGCAGAAGCACCTCTTGACCTGCTGGCCATGCTGCTTTGGATGCAACATTTGCCTTTCTGGGCTGGGAGCGCACATTGCCGGCTCATGTTGTGCTTGTCATTTGTGAACACCTCCAGTCCTTTCCCCCCTGGGCTGCTCTTGATCCATTCCCTGCCCAGCCTGTACTTTGCTTGGGATTTCCCTGACTCCTATGCAGGACCCTGCACTTGGCCTCACTGAATTTCATGAGGTTCACACCTCATGCAAATCACACTGGTAGTGAAGAATGCTGAGACCAGCCCAATTTATCAATCCCAAAATTTAACATTCAGAGGAAGAATAATGTTTCCCAGCAGAAACTGGCACCTGTGAGGATGTGGCAAAGTTCCTGATAAAGGAGCCAGCAAGTGATAGTACTGATAATGTATCTAAAGCTGTTGAGCCTGGAGACATTTGACTGATAGTCAATCACTTAGTACTATAAAAGCTCAGTCCCACTTTTTAATGGCAGAGTTTTCTAACATACCCCTTCTTGGAGTGGGTGTGGAGATTCCTCCCTTGGGTGGGGACACCCCTCAAGGTTAATCCTCGAGGCTGAGCAAGAGATTTGCCCACAGGCATTGTATGAGTGAGTAACATCAATTTCCATAATTATTTTGCTAGCTTTAATATCATTGTTTCAATATTGCTTCAATACATAGTGCACTATAGTAGTAGTTATAGCTACCTATACTGTGTAGTGAATGATTCTGATTAAGGTCTTTTAGTCTTTTCATCCTCATAATCAATTTAAATTCTTATCTAATTTATTCATATAAATATAGTTGGTTTGTCATCCTTAGTCCTGTGGGACAGAGTTGTATAAAGGCTCAATTACACCTATATAATACTTTAGACATAAACCATTGAAAGTCTGGGACTAGGACTGGATCCAGCTCCACGCAGGGTCCTTTCTGAGAAGGAATTTAGAAAGCAAGAGGGTCCTTTCTGCACCTTGTGACTCAACAGGGCAGGGGGGGTCTCCCCAATAAACTTTGTCTGAAGCTCCCATTCTGCCCATGACACTTATATTTTATTGTCTAATTAATAAAAATATAATGTCTGCCCATGACACTTACTTTTTATTAAATAACACTATTATTTTGTCTGACTCTAAAAGCATTTTCTAGGGAAGAAGCTTACCAGTGTGCAGCATTGTAATGTAAATGACTCAGCATAAATGCCTGAGTCATTTGTCATTAATAATTTTTTAAAGAAAAAGCAGTCTATACCAGAATAGAAGCATCCATCATTTTCCAAGTTTTAAATAACATATGTGACATTTACATTCCCTTTAAAAAAGACAATGCACTTTTATGCCTTTGTTACCTTCAGGGAGTTTACAGTGTCAGTAACCCACTATCAGCAATTATTTATGCATTTTAAGTAATGGTTTTGCACTTCTGCTATAGTTTTGCCAAAACTAAAAGACTCAGTTCAGATGCATCTGTTTTCCAGGGACATCTATGATTGCTTTCTTTCATTTATTCAGTGAACCAGCTGTGTTGACTGATGTCTGAGAAATCAAGTTCAGTCACAGAGTAATTCCATTGTAGTCAATTTAGTTGCAGCAAAGACCAATTTGACCCATGGAGCTCTGTATTTTGTTAAAGGTCATGCAGCCTGTCAGTAGTTCAGACAGGATTTAAATAGAGGATCCTCCTGAATCCCAATTCAAATGAGACTGTTTTGACATCATCATAGTGTCTACACATTCAGACTGACATTTTGTCACTCAGAGCACTGCTTATCTGCTGCCATACCAAGAAGTGACTGTCATGGCTTCAGTCACATGCCCTCATTCTTTATTTCCATTTATTTATAACTCTCTCCTCTATTCAGTGCCAGCTGTTAAAACCAAAGTGGATTTCCTTTCTCTCTCCCTCCTGGGAGCTGTGGGTGAAGAAGAGGTTTCAAACACATTTCAGGAGGGCAGTAGCAGGGTACTGAGGTCAGCCTGGGAACCCAGCAGTTTCATTAGTGCCAGAACAGCAGCTTGGCAGCTGAAAGCAGCTCCATGTGGCACAGAGCGTGCCTGCATGGGATGCTGACAGTTACAATAATACTCCAGTTAAGAAAGGCCCTCACTGAATGTAGTGGTTTGGACAACAGGATTTATTGAAGCCCCTTCGAGTTCTGTATTTGTATGATGCTTGTACAATAAAGCTAAATAAGTGTTTTATGGAAACAAGGAAAAGGATGGTCATCAATTCTGAATATCTACAAGCAATCACAAGGAAGTTTTGACTTACATCATTGTTATACACTTTCTTCCTTATTTATGATTATTTCCCTACAGTAACTTTAGATGACTTAAAAAGTAATTATTTTCTCTTGTTTTTCCCTTTCACAATGTATTTTTCATTGTAATATAAACCTTAATTTATTTGAAATTATCCATAATGTCTCAGTTACAATACCATCATCATCTGATTTTAGCCCTTTTTCTTGTGAAATCATGCTCTGTGCCTTTCTCTCAAACTTATTGGCCGATTTCAATGATATATGAAAGAAGGAAAGAAAGATTAGGATGGCTGGATTAGGTGGATTATGAAATCTTAGAGAATTCCCAGCTTTCTTAGTAAAGATGGACAACTCAGCTGCATCCCAGTTCATGCTGTGAAGAAACCTGGATATGCATTTGTCTTTTTTCCTGCAGCCTGGTTTTCACAGAAAGCAAACATCAGAAATCTGTATTTGGTGGAATATAAATGGTGCTCCAATGGTCAGTCAAGGGACCAAGACCTTGGAGCACGTTAATAGTACTAGTTCCTTACTATTGTTTAAATATTATAAATCCTTACTTACTCATAATAGGAAGAGCAGGGGCAACAGTATACACCTGAAGTAAGCCTAATATAGCCCAAAGTAATTAAGTTCCTATAAATGTCTTTAACACCAGTATCTGGATACAGGAAGGAGACTCAAATTAGTTCCATGAATACGGGAAAAGTAGGCAGAACACAGCAGCACGTGTTATCTGAGCACAAGCCAGTTGGCAGTGGGCAGGTGCACTGGCTGGCCAGTCTGCTTGCATATATGACTAACTGGACCAACCACAGCACTCGCTCTCTCTTGCCAAAACAGATGTCATGGAAGGCATGGGAAGAAGTGGGCTTGGATTATTGCACTGAGAGGGTGAGACTAGAGAGCAGTAAATAGAAATGAAGAGGACACCAAGCTTGGTTAATTTCATTCTTTCTGTATGATTTCAGATTTCTATGTGGCTTTGCCTTTCCACATGTGCTCTGAAAGTATATGAGTAAGCAGTGGCCCCAGTTCTTCCATGACCATCACAGGTATTATTCTGTGTTGTTGTCAGTAGTATTATACCAACTTTAGAATCAAAAATGAGACAGACAATGAATTCAAACAAGTTGTTCCAATCCTAGGATCTCCAAACAGGTATGTCACTTTTTAGCAGGAAATAAAGATCTGTGAACCTCCAACACTGTCTGTTGGATTTTGGAGGTGTTATGTGCCAACATGAGAAGGGAGAGATGGTTTTAACACCCTGCAGCTTTAGAAACAACTCCTCTAAACCTTATAGAATAAATGGTTGAACTGACCTGTCACTTCCATGATCAGCTCATCACTGTATTGATGCACCTCCAAAATCATCTGGAGATCAACCTATTTGGGGCACTGCTGGTGAGAACTCAGGCCTGTGCACCCTATGAGCATCCCCTTGAGACAGTCTAGATACACCTGCAGATGTACAGAGCCTGGGACAGCCCCAGCATGCCCACCATGAAGTCCCTAAGAGTACATTCTTCCATACTCTCACACCATGCCTCCTTCCCTTCCTATACACTTGCATCTTGTCTGTCTCAGAGGACTTTGTAGTGCTGCCAGTAGCCCTCTCATTTTTCATCCCAACTGTATGCCAAATATACAAGGAAGCGCTGTCTTCACAGGATGAATTTTCCCCCCACATTCCAGGAGACTCTGCCGAAGGGCAACATTTACAGCCATGAAGGCAGCCAGACCATCTTAAAGACTCATTGAGACCCAGTGCCAGGGTTGTCAGATGATGTGTTTCTGTCTCAGAGTAACCTATTTCTCTGTGGTGAATAAAAGCACAGAGCTAGAGCCAAATACTTCTTAGAGCCACAAAAAAAAATTAAGCTATACATATAAATGGCATAAGAATAAGGATCATTACATATTCAGACAGTGACCTGGTCATATAAAAAAAATTAAAACGACTGGGTGTAGTTAAGACCTTCACAATTGCCAACATTCACATTCAAGCCATGGCACTATGCATGAGAAACACTCCCTTAAACAAAGGAGAGTTCACGAACTCAATCCAGTATCAGTCTAAAATGATAGAGGTACGCTTTTCCAGAATGCATTTAGACACAAAGAAACAGTTTGTCATCATCTTGCCTGCAATGAAAACAGCACAATGTTCTATAATTTCTAATTCACAACTGAAAATCAAGCCATTCATATCAATCTGTGTTAGGAGCTATCCTACATATTCTTATTTTTTTCTCCCTTGTAAATCCAGAATGTTTTCCTGTTTACTAAACATGTTACCCTACCTTGTGCTCAATTACAAGTTCAATTGCAAAAAAGCAAGAATTTTTCTTTCTGAACAGTGCCACTCACAAAGGAATCTTAATCTGATGCAGCCTTTTAAACGCTATGATTGAACTTCCTAAGTCAATTTTAATGATAGCAATTTTGCAAAATGCTATGCAATAACGATACATTATCAGGTACTGGCTATAACAGCATCATCTCACAGTAGTGCTTGTTCACAATGACACTGCCAAGCTTTACCAGTTTTGGAAACAAACCTGAAAACTTTCATTTCCTCTGAGATACAAGGTTAAATCTCAAAATCAGGTGTTGTCTAAGGCTAGACACATATGTGTCTAAGGCTAGTCCACAACATGTGGTGGACATTACTGCACTTTAATAAGCATTAAATCACTAGCAAGGTTGCTACTTGAGTTTTGCTGAATAGCATTCTCCCACATAGTGCCCAAGCATCTTTAGGGATTAGCATGGGCCTGGTAAGACTTTCAACAGCAATTCTGATACAGCCACCTGCTCTTCAGGGCTAGGAAGGTTTATCTGTATGAAAATATAGGCACTGGAGAATTTAGTGTCAGGGCTGGAGAATGTTCCTGGCCTGTTACTGGTTTAACACAGAGTAAATGTCTCTGTTACAGTTCCAGTTTGTTATCTTTCCTAGTTTTGTTCCCTAAGTAGAAGTTAAAATATGCTAGCAAGGCATCAGAGAGTATTTCATATAAAACAAAACCAAATGTGCTTTTGAGTATCAACTATACCTCATAAATTCCTTCTCTATAGTCCCCAAAATTGTCAAATTCTTTATCATGTAAGAGATTTGGGTTTGTAATGGTAAACATAGTATTTACAATAATTGAATTATTATATATCTATTATATATAAATTTTGTACATGTATCAGTTTAATGTTTTGATTAAACATTACTGTGAAGCATTTTGTACCTGTGTGTGTGTGTATGTATGTATATATATAAATGAGCTGGTTGTGTAACCCTATTTCACTGAGTAACTTAACATCCTACATGATTTGAAACTCTTCTTGCCTCTGCCTGCAACAGGTGCCAAATAACTTTTCTCCCTCAAGTTCTCTCCTAAAGAGGTTAGATGTTGCGGTGGCCCAGCCCGCTCCAGGGGCTAATGACGTCCAGTGGGTGGATTTCGCCGCCCACGACAGCGACCCCAAGGGCAGATCTGAAGGCGGCTCCATGGGTAGCACCGAAGTGTGAAGGAGCCGCCCTCTGGGTGTCACCGAAGAGCCCGTCTCCTCCCCCGTTTCCAGAAGATTCTGGGCTCCTTTGTTTGTAATTGGTTTATTTACTTATGCATATGTATAAACCTTATTGCTTATGTAATTAGCTTCTAGAATGTTCGCTGGTATTCGATACCCGATTGGTTGCATAGTGTATCTCCCTCCTTCTGTCTCCTGTTATTGGTTCACTGTCACCTCATGTTATTTTCCCATTGGTTGTTTCCCTGGATCCGCCCCTGAGCCCTCACCCTATAAAAGCTGATGTCAGCGTCCCTTCTTGCCTGTTCTGGTTCCTTGCGTCTAAGTTATTAGACCTGTTCCTGTTCCTGCAAAGAGGTCCTCCTCTCTGTCCTTTGCCGCTCGCAGCCTACCACCGATTGCAGCCAGCCTTTTGTGCGCTGAGGGCACACAGCTCTCACTGAGCCCCATTGACACTAAGCCTGACCCAGCCATTGGGCCGCAGGGAAGTGTCGCTTGCCAGGGCCACCGGGCGGCCTAGTGGTCAACGCGACAGATACCATAAGAGTGGTTCCTTCAGCACACTGTAATTAGAAGGGCAAGGTTGGGCTTTCTGGTTATGTCCCAATATGGGCCAGTTTTGCCAGAGAAGCTTTTACTAGCCTAGTAGAACTTCTTCTGGTGCTAAATTTCTGTGCTAGTAAAAATTCCAGTATCGCCAGTATTAGAGTGATGAATTTTTTTTTTCCAGGATAGTTTATTTCACTCAGATATCCAGCACAAACTGTTCCAGCAAGTGTAGGTTTTTTCTGCAATAAACTGCATCTGCACTATAACAATAAACATTGCCTAGATTATAGCCAACCTCAGCCAAAAGGGACTTTGGACTATGACTTGATATTCTAGAATGGAGTGAGAGATGGTACAACATTTTTACTTTTGTCACCTAGGAGGATTTTCAATCAAGTTCAGACAGTTCAGTTATAAAGCAATAAAATTTTAACTGTAAGAATTTCTATTTTTTTCTTGCTTTACATAGTGCTTCAGTTACTGGCCAAGACAATGAATATCTTGCTTTGACACAACTTACGTCAACCAACTAAATTAGACTTTGAGAAAAATACATTGACACTACACTTGAGAGATCTAAACAAAATACTGATAAACTTCAGTTGTGGAGAAGGTTAAACTTTTCATCAAGAGGAATTTTATAATCAAGTTAGTCAAGCTGTCCTGCCCATGATTAATGCCCTATCTCCAAGGGAAAGACACCACTGCAGATACAATTCATAAAACACTAACCATGTGATTCTAATTAAGATACAGGTTGTTGCATTAAGCAAATTAAGCTAGTTTAGGGAACTTATCCTTCCAAATAGTTAATGAAATGGTATACCCCAACAATTTCAATAAAAAATTTTTGTTTCAGCTGTTAAATTTCACTGTGAGGAAAAAAAATGCACTGACTCCTAAATAACCCCACTTTACTATCCCTCAGTATTTGTGCCTCTCTGCAGTACAAAGAAGCTCCCATAACTTTTTAACTTTCATGTATAGAGGACAATACATAGGATCAGTCTGAATAGTAAAAATGCCTGACTAATCAGGACTGCATGCCACTGATGGAAATAAAATTATTAAATCTTCCTTTCTTAAGACTAGATGCCAAGCAAAAGCTCTTACCTCATGCACAGTTGGCTGGAACCTTCCCATCTGTTAATAACTTCTGGCTTCCAGCTCTTGCAGGATCCTAACATCAGTCCTCTAAGCATGTTAGCATGGCTGGGGAGTATTAAGAGTCAGAGAGATCCCTGTTCTGGGTTTACACAACTAGTTGAGCACAGATACTCCCTTGGGACTTCTCCTCAGTTTAGATGTGTTTGTGTGTATAAGATACTGAAAAATCAAAACCCACCAAAGAAGCAGGAGTAGTGGGAGATCTCAGTTGGCTCCTGGGAATACTGAAAATAGGAAACTAGTTTAAAATCCTGGTTCTGTTGAACAGCACCTCTGGAGTGGAATTTTCTCATGCTGTGCATGCTGGTGTGGCACAGTTGGTAATACACCGATATACGCTTCTAGCAGTGTCACAAATTGAACAACCATATCATTCTTCACAGTCATGTTTCCTTTCAAATTGAAACCTGCATGCTGCACAGACACCAGGTGTCTCTACTTACAGCCTTCAACCGTTGACATCTCTATTTGTGGTACAGACAAAATGCATTTACTAAAGCAGAGCCTCCCAAGCTTCGGCTTTTGCAGCACTGGTGATGTACGAACTATTTCCACACCACATGTGGAGCCAGGGCTGCCTACTAGGCGATACTCAATTGAAGTGTAGGATGAGCACCCCAAATCTGCTGCTGTTGGCAATCAGCTACTACCAGCCTGCAGGCACTTACCTAGTGGCTTACACAGGTTCCTATATGTAGGCACTAATTATTACTGTTAATGGTCATTGATCAGAACAGTGTTATCGTCCAACTAATTTAGTAGATCTTAGACTCCCTAAAGTAACAGTAGAAATAACTTCAATCAATATAGATTTGTGTTTAATAATTCTGAGTAAAAGTCATTGCTGCTACAAGGCCAGCTTAGCATGAGACATACAGGTAGATGAAATGATCAGGAAATGTCAGGTGAGAAAGCCAGAAGTAAGAAATAAATTAGGAATTTCCACTGGCAAACGTCAGCAAATCTGCCTGACCATAAGCAACCAATACATATCTGTATTGGTATGTACAGAACATAGAAAACAGATAACTCATACAGAATAAGGCAGCTTGATAGTTTTATCATTCCTTTACCTTAAGGAAACTAAGAGAATGACAGATAACAAAAGAGTAAGGCCCGTATTTCTAGTCTCCCAAGGCGTGAGTTGAGAATTTTGGCCTTGAACATAGGTAGGATTTCTTCACCAATGAACCATACATCCAGTCCCAACCTTCAAGATAAAATGTACATAAACATGTTATCAGAGCTCCAGATAGTCTTAGACTTCATATGGCTGCTATATAATACGGGGTGTTTTTCGTAACACACGTAGCTTTGTTCTTTGCCATCCACTGTCCCTAAGGAGGTAAGGAAATATTTTTAAAATACACATTCTGAGAACCCAGTTCCTCTGGGTTGGGTGCCTCAAAATATCTCACTTCTCAGCCCATAGTTTTGGGCTGCCTGCCAACTTCTGACAGACGTGAGCAGGGAGTGAGGGGGTAGTTTTAACCCAGCACGTGAAGTGACTTGGACACGAGTTTTACCTTCCCAAGAGGATACAGGTGCCTGCGAGGCGGGCTGTACTGAGAGAGGGTGGCCTCGCTCGGACACCGCACCTCCCGTGAGTGCCGGTACCACTGGGGATGGCGGCACTACCCCGGGCTGCTGAGAAAACCGAGCCCAGGAAACTTTTCACCGCAGCACCTGGTGGTCGGAGCATGCTCGTGCTCCCAAAGAGGACTGCGGGCAGCTTTTCCTTCCCATCGGAGGCGGCCAGGAGCACAACCGAGTGCTTCCCTTTCCCCGGAGCCGAGGAGCAGCCCGGCCTCCAGGGGCAGAACGAGCCGGCAACCCTGACACTGTCCCGCCGTGGCTCCGGGACATCCCGGATCCCTCAGCCCCGGACCCCCGCCGCCATCTTGTTAACGGCGCCGCTCCACGGTGAAGCGCCGGGCGCCGCGGAGCCCCGGCCTGCTACAGTGAGGGGCCGGACTTCGTGCTGCCCTCTGCTCGCCACGGCGACGGCCCGGGCTGTGGGGAACCCGTGCCCGCCACGGCGGAGGGCCGGGCGCCGCGGAACCCCTGCTCGCCATGGTGGGGCGCCGGGCGCTGTGGAGCTGCTCCCTGCAGCTCGCCGCGCTGCCCTCGGCGGCGGGCTGGTCAGGTGGAAATCCGCAGCCGTTCAACAGCTCCTACCGGAGACCTGCAGAGCCGCCGCCGTGGAAGGGGTGGAGCGGCACCATGGAGGAGGAGGAGAAGGGGGACGAGACTCTTCAGGGGCGGCAGCAGCAGCAGCCCGGGAGGTGAGCCGCGCTCCAGCGGTAGCAGCACTCCGGGGCTGGGGGTCTCTGCCCCCGCGCCTTCCTGTGGGCAGAGGGGAACCGGACCGAGCAGACCGGCGGCTCCCGCCCCGTGCCCGTCCGGAGGGGAGGCGCTGCCCGAGCTGCCGCCGTCAGAGCCCGGCTGGCGGCCGGGCTAGCGGAGCACCCGCTCCGAGAGCGACAGCGGGGCTCGCCAAGACGCACGCACGGTACCGGGGCCCCGCCGGTGAGTGTGGGGGAGACCGGGCTGAGCCGCTGCGGGAGGCGGTGGGAGCGGGTTGGAGCGGGCGCAGGCAGCCGCTCGGAAAAGTTCGCGGGTGGGCGGCGAGGTGTTTGGGGCCGGCGAGCCCTGCTCCCGGCCGGGCAGGAGCGGCACAGCCCGGCTGCCCACGGAGCTCGGCGTGTGCCCCTGCCCCTCTTCCTGCCCGCCGCCCCGGCTGGGGACAGACCCCGACGGGCGCCAGCTCCAAAACCAGCGGGGACCGGGGGGATCCTTTAGCACCGGTGAAAGAAACCCTGGAAGAAGAAGTCCTGCGTTCGCCCCCCGCCCTCCCAGCGCAAGGCTTTCTCTCCCACCAATTGACAGTAAAACATGCTGCAGCAGCTCTCGGAAAGAAACAAGTTATATAATCGCTTACAAAAAATCCGCTTCATAGTATCGGCGGCTTAGAGAATGTTTTCCTTTGAAGAGGAGGCGCGAACAGATGTTTATTGCAGTTGGGGGGGGGTGTGTTCGCATTGTATAGTGCGAAGTGGAAGATATTAAGGAAGTCATTTAATGTAATTAGTGCAGCCAAATAATCTCAATGATCGTCAATTATCTCCAGTAAGGATTTGGGAAAAGTGTTGACTGCATGCAGTTAAATTCAAGAACTTATGCAGAAATGGTTTTTCTAGTGCCGATTATGATTTCTTCCATTTGCTAAGTGGCGATTATGGAGCAAGTTTTTAGTTTTAAAGGAAAGTACTATTTGTACGTAAGTATTTTTTCTTTAATTTTCAAACTGCACCGACTGAAGTGGCATCAAAATTAAAGATAGTGACAGGAAAATTACTCCAGCTTTCTGGCAAAAAACCCTTGAAAAGAGGGGTTTTTTTAATTCATAGTAGCAGCTGTATCAGTTAAGAAAGTAGGAAGCTTGATTTATTTTGTAGATAAGATTTTGGGAAGACAAGAATAAGATTTTTTTTTCTTATTGATTCAAGAATTATTGCAACAGTTCCTTTCAAAATACCCCAAATTTGAAATAGAAATGTCTTATTATAAAAAGTAATGGGAATTTTTAATACGTGGAGGTTGGAAAGCCCGGTTTGATTCAGTTATGATGGAGAGGAGAGGAGGAAGTAAGGGATGACAATGAAACTGTTCAAATATAAATAACAGTTATTCAGCTTCAGTTTGGTCTCATATCAATAGAGATGTGCAGCCTTTTTAAGAGGAAGAAATCCATTATTACCTTTTTATTCACTTGCATTAACTAGGTAGATTTGAGGAATAACTAGGAGAAATATTCTATTTTCTCAGCCTTAACAAGCTCAAGATTGAACTAAAACTGTTAATTCTTCATTCAGAAATAGCTTTTAAGTTCTTTTCAGCAAAAAGGAAGGCAATTATTTTGTCTGTGATGAGAAAAACAGAAATACTGCCATATTAATTAGTGTCTTTATATGTAGCACCTGCAGTGAAATTAGTTTTGCTTTTTGTGACCTCTATGACTCCTTTCCTCACTTTAAATCTCAATTTAATTTTTTTCAGTCTATTGCTTTAACTTTATAGGTTGCAGTGTGAGTCCTACTTCTGATACATTCAGAGACAGAACCATGGAAAACCACTTGATCGCCTTGTGTCTAAATGCAGATTTGAGTAAAAAGGATTTTTCTGTAAACTAAATGTTGCACTTAGTTTGAATATTCGTAAGAAGTCTAGGAAAAAAGTTATGTATTGTATACTCTTTGCACGTAACATCTTGGTGTTTAGTAACTGTACCAAGGAAGGGATCATTCAAGTTTGGATAGCCTACAATTGTGCCCAAGCAGATAAACCTGGCAAAGCTGTTCAGGAAACTGAGCATTGCCAAGTGACACTGTGAAAACACTGCTGCCATCATGGCCCTACTGTGAAAAACAAAGTTTGATAAGATGTGTGAGTGAAAAATTGGGTGTTAAAGAATTTATGTCAAGAGTTACTTCTTCTGTAAGACCTGTTACCGTGGTTGGAGCTGGTAGTGCTACTGCCTGGTGAGTAAGGCTTATGATAGGATAACAGGTTTTATTGCTTAAAATATTTGGAAATACTTTTCTCATGCTGTGGACTGGTTTTTGAGGAAAGGTTTCAGTGAGGTTCAACTGTCCCTGATAGTAAGAGTGTGGCAACAGCAAGGTGTTTGTGTGTTTACATTAAATACTTTGTCTCCTTAAAACACCTACGTATTTAGGATGGTGCCTTGAAAATTAGTAGATGGCTCATGCTTGTGTTGCAAGTATGCCTTGACTCCTCCGTAAGAAGAAAAATCCAAACCACGCAACTTGTAGCATTAACACTTCTGTGGTTGACTAACAACCAAGGCACTTTGCATTTCGTTTAGAGTACGTGAAGACTTCATAATCTAGAGTTGTGAGAATGGAATCAAAGGCCTTTTATATATAGGAAAAAAGGGTGTAATGAAAAACATTTACGTATCGTGATGTTTCCAGTTTCCTTGAGTATGGATGTTTTGCTGTGTCTGGTGTACTGTCCCTTGGAATTTCTTCTTAAATGGGTGTGTTTCAGTTAAAGAACTTTAAGGGTGCTGTATTGGATGTGTTTTCTGGCTTTCCAGTATGAAGTTTGGATATTCTAAACTTTTATTATTTGGAAAGGCTGGTGACCTTTTGGCTTAACTGATGTGAAAGATGGCCTTCGAACAGGTGCATTCAAGAAAAACATATAGTTCAACAAAGAAAAGCTTATCACTTCCTTATCTTAGCTGACCTTGAAATTATTTGCTTGGATTTCAGTAAATTTGAATTCAAATGTTATAAATAGTTCTGTAAAATACACATATGTATAGGGTGCATGTACATACATAAACAGAGGGAGAGAGAGAATATTGTTAGGACAAGCAAAAGTTGATTTTATATTGAAAATTAAGTAGAACTAGAAAGAATTTAGGGAAGTATTTTCATGTTACAGAGAAATTACATTGGACCCTATGTGTTTGGACTTTGAACTGAAAAGAGGGAATCAAAATAGACAAGCATTTAAATATGAATATAAACAAAATTTTATGACTGTCTATTAACTTAAAATTGAGTTCATGGGTGTTGCTGCACTTCCGGGACAACCGAGGTTTTATAGAGTTTTAAAGGATTATTCGGGGTATGAGTCTAGAGGAAGTTTGCATAGGTGTTTGTTCCTTTCTGGCATGGGGAGATGAGGAAAAAGAAAATTAAAAGGCTTAGTAAATGAGGTGGAGATAGCAATTGCACACATGAAAGTGCCAGTTGATGTTAAATGAGCTTTAGATCCTACTTTGCCATGTGGATCCTATGCATCAAAGTTTTAACATGATTTCTGTGCATTTTTATGGAAACAGTTCTTACATTGCCTGTCTAACCACATGCTACAAAGGAAATCAGTTTTGTCCCATAGCATGTTCAAGTGGAACCTTAATTTCATTATGTGTAATACTATTTGGGTTTAGTCATATCTAATTGACATTAAGATGTTAGATGGAAAACCTTTACCCTTAGGATGGAGTATGAACTTGTAATATTTTAAAGTTTTATTTTAGTTAAGAAAAACGTGTGCTAACAGCTTCAATGACATAATAACTTAAAATACAAACTCCAAGATGTAGAGTCTGTTAGCACACAGGAGTGGCTGAAGTGTGTTTTTAAATGTTCAGCTTCAAAGTTTGGCAGTTTTTTCCAACAGTAAACCCCATCCTGGCAAGGCGTGCCTCTGTCATTAACTGGAGTCACATCAGTAACCAACTGAAACTAATGAACTACTCGTTTGCATAAATAGTTACACAAGTGCAGCTGGTGCCAGAACACCAATGCTGGGCTCTGAATCCTGTAGCTGGGTTGATACAAGTTTCGTGTTTGCTCTTTTGGAAAAGCTTTATTGAAATTCTAAGTGTGAAGGGCCATCCATGGAGATTGTAGTTGCTGTTGGAATCCATGACTTACCTGTGCAGCTGTGTGCATGTGCTGTCTGCACTTATTTTTCTGTTGATTTAAAAATTGTCTGCATTTGTTTTGTGACCTGGGTATTGCCTTGTGTACCATAACACAGCAGTAATGCACAAGCCTTGCTTCTGTGTGTGTCAGCCTCAGTCCTGCAGAGCAGGTAAGAAAACTTTGATTCCAGCTCTTGTGCTTTCAGTATTCTTCCCTATAAATTAAGTAGTTATATGAAATTAGTTGTTTAGGGAGAGCAAAGGAAGGCAGTTTCCTTTCTGGTGTAGGGAAATTTGACTCCAGCTTCCCTTTGGTGACTGCTTCAGCAATAGCACAGAATTACACTGCTCTCGTTCTTAATCATAATGGTAGTCTAGGCTGCTCTTTTAAATGTGATGGCCATATGCCAACTTTTGTGTTCTTTTATTCAAGACTGCAATAAAAGATGAGCGTAGAGAGGAAAATAATTTATTTTAAAGGCATGTATTGCTAAAGAGATTGGCTCCTGGGTCTGTCATCTCTTTTCTACTGCATGTCCCCTATGGACAGCTATTGTAGTATTAGGGATCACAACCTAAACAGAATATGCACATAACAAAAAATTTCTGTCTTATAATCTACAGATCATAGACATGTTTGGGGACCAGAGAATGCTCATATTGGACAGGGAGAATCAGCTGGGGCACCTGGGAACAAAGGGAAAATAGTTATGTATTATCCCAGATCCGGGAAGAGGCATCTTTATTCAGTTGATACAGTGCCCTTAGCTGGTCAGATTTAACCCCGCGTTGAGAAATAATTGGCTCCAGGGACTACTGATGGGCCTGACTCTAATGCCTATTTGCATTTGTATCCAGAGGCATGTAAAGGTGTAGCTGATAGGCATGAATAACTTTCTGTTGGTTTAGTTCCCGTAATGAATACCAGCAAAATAGAGGTAGAATGTGTAGTAAGGGGAGTGGGCTGCCTTGTGGATGGTAGGTAGCTATTGAATGTGCTTTGTTATAATATGAAACATTACTGTCTGAGGAGGTAAATGGAGAGTTTCAGCATCATCAGTACTAAGTGTGAATGAAACCTTGGAAGGGAGTAGATTGAAAATGAAAGGGTAGGAGAAATTGCTGAAGCTAGCTTGGTGGTATGTGTAACTGGCTACACAGTGAATTCTAAATTGAGGGTATTTAATTCGTTTTTTTTTTTACGCCAGTGCTGGCATAAGTAGTTTTTGTTTACAACAGTGTATTCCTCTTCTCACCCTTCCCTAACCAGTTTGTTGGTATAAACAATTGCATGATTGCACAGTTATGCAGGTGAAAATTAAGTGCTGCTCTAGGGACGGTAAGGTAAGAAATGACTCTCAGCCAGATTAGTTTCTTCAACAAATTCACCATGTGGACAAAAGTGTTTGTTTTGGCAAGCCTGGGGGAGTAGTGAGGGTAGAAATGGATTGGCTCATGGTAGTGGCTGCTTAAGTAACACAGATGCTTAAGAATAAGCCTAACAACAGATGACCATGGGTAGAGGCTTCACCTCTTTTTTTATTTGTAATTAATTTTATTTTTCTCCATGATGTCTGAATAAAACTTTGCTTTGTTTTACCGTTGATCCTCAAAGCTAGATAAGAATGATAAAGGATTTATTCTGATTTTATGAGGCTGTTTATGGAGAGAGCTGTTCCTTTTTCTGTTATCAACTCTGTTATTAATCTTTCTTGAATAGTACACAAGGACAGTGTAGAATCAGGATACTTACAGATCTGCTGAATGAAAGTTTTGGCAACACTTGTTGCTAGGGATTTTTAATGTGGTTCAAATAATAGAAGTATTCACGGATCAGCTAATGCAAACTTGAGAGATCTTTGTGTGAAATCCTAATACCACAAGCATCTGGAATAATTGCTGGTGCAACTGCTGTGCAGTGATAAAAAAATATGTACACTGAAAGAAAACTTCAAGATGTGTAGCAGTATACAGTTCACAGAAGGCTCAGGTTCTTGCTCTGGTAAGTCTACAATTGTAAGATGGAAGAGCTTGAAGTACTGCACAATAAAAGTTTAAATGCATTCAGAATTTTCCAGTCTCAAACAGTTCATTAATTAAAGCAGCCAATTTCAGACCTGAAGGAAAAATAAAAGGAGAGCCAGAACTTAGCTGGCAGTCATTTGATAGTAAAGCTTGTGGGAGCCAATTACTTACATGCTCCCTTAGCGTTTGCAAATACCTTTCCTTCTAACTGAAACAAATTTTTGTTTTATTTCAAGCCAAAATGCATGGTTTTTGCAGTCATTAAAAATATCTATAATGAAAGAAAACTTCAGAGTTGTGTAGCTGTATATGGAGAAAGCTCAGAGTCTTGTTTTGGTAAGGCTACAGTGGTGTGAGTTTGCTAGGAATCGTGTGCTGTTCCTTCTAGGTGATCATTAGTGCAGCCTAGTTCTGGATGTAGTTTACATAGAGAGACAGTGATTAAAAATGAGCCAAACCCTTTACTTCAAAAAAAGCAGAGACATTAAATGTATTTGGGAAGCTAGGAAATGTTTACCAGGCAATTGTAAGGTTTTGGGCAAGTTGTGTTCTAGTAAACCATGGCTTCATAGTAACTCTTAAACTTTCAGGCCTATGGATTTGTTAAATAAAGACCACATTTCTGTGTAGCAAAGAAGGATAAGTCTGTTTTGGCAAACTTGATGCTTAGTAGCATGGCTCTATGATTTGTAGGAGGAACTATATCCATTTCATTTATGGAGCAGCAGATGTTAGAGGAGACTGGGTGGAAAGGGTGAAGACAATAGATTTTATGCCTGTGTTCAAGTAATTTGGCTTGGAGCTCTGCTATATTTAAAAGACCATTTAAAAAGAAAAATTATAATGGCAGAGTGTTTCTTGTAATGTTATTGTATCCTTTTTCAAACCTTCTTTTGGAACAGAGAGTATTAAAATGTTTAGTTAAATTTTTGTTAATTTTCCTAAATAAGCAGAAGACTCAAAGCTGAAATATTTATATCCAAGTTTTCAGTTATATAAGCAATGCTAAAATAAAGCATTTGCCCGAAACCTGTTGTCCTAAGGGCTATATCCTGTTTACAGGTGTAAGCCAGTTTAGTGGGATGTAAGACATGGATTTTCCATGCCATGTCTTGCCAGACCTACCACTTCTCTCTTCCTTTGTGGATTACTAGGGATGCCTAGTATTTGATGTTGGAAAACCAGTTATGTGAGCTCTGCATTTTGATTCATGTTAGACTTTGTCTTATTCGTCAGACAGTGGTGTTTCTTCCCTCTGTCTAGAACACCTTCTGACCTTGTGGATTTCGCATGACCAATGGTCTTCTTTAGGGGTTTGTATGTCTTGGCCCATTTCCTCTTCTGAATTCAGTTGGAAGAGCAAAGAACCTCTAAGGACAGAGAGAGAGGGTGGTTGCCTTGTGTCTCTCCTGAGCCCCTCTTACAAATAGTGTCAATCCACTTGCCCTCTGCTGGGGGCAAGTCACCTCATCCTGAAGGATGGGTTCCATTTGCCAGGAAAGCAGTTTAATGATTTTAAGTAAAATTGTAGTTTTCTTTATGTTTAAAAGTAGAAAAAGGTTTCTTGTATAACTTTACATAACAATAAATATTCACCAGGGATGTGATCCTTTCCCTCTGTCACTCCTAAGGGAATACAACTCTACTCCAGTTTGATTTTCATATCTCTATAGCTCATAATTTTTCTGCCATTTGAGTGCCTAAATTAGTTTTTCAAGTGCCAAACTATCATTTTTGGGTGGGAAGAATTTAGGAAAGCTGGCAGAAAAATCAACTGATTTCTGATTGGGTATTTTCTATTATTTAAAATATACCTGCCAAATCTCCTTATCTGTAGAGGCTTTCTTTTGCAAAAGTGGAAGAATCTCCTTGGACTAATAATTGGTTGAGTTTTATTATAGGCTAATGATTTCTGGCTTTCAAGAAATTATCATCTTCCTCTTCTATATAAGAGAACTATGTCATGAATATTGTAGGATATATTTAATCAGTTTAAATGAAACAGAAATGATCTGGCAAGATTGATTCTTCAAAGGAATCTACACCTCATCAGGAATACTTTAAGTTAATTGTTTGTAAATGTGGCCCTTTCTTATACATGTAAAAGATTGAAAGTATTCTGTGAGCACTGAGGTCTTTTATCCCTTCAGTTGCTTATGGAATACTAATGAAAGTAATGTATGTGCATCATGTGGAAAATATGTTGGCAGACAGATAGATACCTGCAGTGCCTTAAATGCTTTGGCATTGTCTTTGTTTAATCAGCATAGTCGATCCCTGCTTCCCCTAGAGGTTTATACTTCCAGGATAAGATCAAAGGTTTATATGAAGGTTTAAGCAAAAGTAGAATTCACCCATTTCAGAGATGAATGAATAGATAAACAGAAGCTTAAAAATAAAACTTCAGGCACCCCAGTCTCTAATATAAAGTGTCTTGTAGGAGCAATAATTATGGTAGTTACATATATTTAAGGAATCAGACATCTGAGATGTTAAGAGAAGAATTTCCTGGAATTAAGTACCTATCTGATTAAACTTTGTGATTTGTTTTCATGATGCTTTCTGAAAGAGTAGCTGTTTTATGCTGTGTCTGTGTGCTTTGCTAAATTAATAAGCTGACTTGGCATTGAAAATGCTCTTTGAGGAATGCAAAAAAACCACCCCAAACGCAACCGTTAAGTTAAAGTAACAGTTACAATATCTGGTACCATTTTTTCGGTATTCTGTCTGCCTTTTTGTGGCACCAATTCTTTGTGTTACCGTTTACGTCTGCTTAAAATGCTATAGAGCAAGTTGAGTGTTTCACTGAAGGCTGATTCCAGTAAATGTTTAGTGGAATAGAGGAAAAAAGCCTAGAAATATCAACAGTTAAATTTAAATTATGATGCAGATATGGTATCCTAATGCTAAATAGGAAATACATCAGTGGAGTGGTTTCAGTAAAACTGCAGGGAAACTGGAGTACAAAGCAATTACATAAAATAAGATTGTGACCAGGGATATAAAAAACTTCCGTCAGCCATGTCTTCTGAATGCTGTTCATGCTTTTTTATTAGAAATGAATTTTGATGTGTTAGTATTTTGTCTCTACTGTATGGCACAATAATGGTTATTTTGTCAAGAAAATTTCACAATATTTATCAATTGTCCTATTCTTTGCAACTGATACCATACTTAGTGTTTAGTCATCAGTTGCTGCTGAAATAGCAGAAATGGACTCTGCGTTTGAAGTTGGAGCATCATCAGCAAATGCATTTGGCTTCAGTTTGCTGACACTTACATGTATGTAGTATCTTAGCTGAAATGTTACAGTGAACAATATATTTAATTTTCCCTGTAATCATGAGCTTGTGGGGGGCACAGTGAGTTACGTGATTTCTAAGAAAACTGTGAGCTTTAATTCTGTTCTCTGACACTGTTGTTTGTATGGGCTTGCTTGGCTACATTGGCCTAGTGCTTCTGAGTGTACAGCTGAAGTCTGAGTATTTGAATCAGTGAAACAGTAGATAGGCCAAAACGTGGTGGAGAGTTTTCCACAGGGCAAACTTCACAATTTGTTATTAAAAATTATTCCTGCACCTAAGCTGTAAATAGTGCTGTCTATTTATTACTAGTTGTCTTCTAGTTTTTATCAGGTAAAGTCTGTAAATGAAAGAGCCAGAAAGTTGTGCACTCGTTAAAACAGTAGCTTTTTTTAAAGCTGACAGAACAGTGTATTTACTTCCAACATTTCAGTCACAAGTAAATATAGAAATTGAAGCATTGAGCTTCAGTTGAATTGCTTTGGCAGGATATTTCGTTTTTCTACCTTGCATATAATAAGATTATATTCGTAAACTCTGCAACACTTAAGTGCAGTTTGGAATAAGAGACTCTGACTACTGAGTTCATAGTTTCCTAAGAAATATACCAGAACCATGACTTCATAGAAATAAGTTTTCTCCATTATTTTCTCACTTTTTTATATTTCATGATGGAATTAAGAGCAAACATTGCAGCTCTGATTTGAAATATTTCAATTTCCTGTGGCCTTTCACCAGGTGGTTCAGTTAAATGTGTATCAAAATTATATTTGGAACAGTTACAGTTACATTTACCTTGATCGTAATAAACTTTTGTTTTGGACAAAATAGGAAACAGTACCAAATATCTTTTGCGTTCTGAGTTTCCTGCATGTGTGTTGGTATAAGTAAAGTGTTAGTAATGCTACACAAGAATGCTGCTTTTACCACAAAACTAAGTCACTATATAGGCAAATCCTAAGGTACAGTATAGTTCCAGTGTCTCTTGGACAGACTTGCAGGATCGTATTACATGAGGCACTAAATGTCATAAGTTTCAGGAGGAATGACTATTCTTCCAAAATGTAAATTAAGGAACCCTTCCCCCTCACTTTTGCAGTTGGTAGATAATAGTGTTAGTATCTGAAGCTGTGCATTCCAGGGAGTAAAATTCAGCCTGAACTACAAAGAGCCCTCAAGTCTGCTAGTCACAGCATGTTTTTGAAACCTTTTGTGTAATAGTGACTGTTTTAAAAGCATATTTTGTTGATAAAAAAAATACAGTAGATCATAAAACAAGAAAGGCAGGCTTGTTTCTAATGTGTATGAGAACATTCAGTCTTATGAATGTTGATGCTAGTCCAAGAAAATATTGATTAATTTAAAATTTGATTTAGTTCTCCTGAAAAAGTTATGGATAAGAACACAGATGAAGAGCAGCCTTCAACTGCATGGAACCAGTACCCTAAAGAAGCAGTGAAGAAACGTCAGAATTCGGATCGAGGTTCCGGGAGGAATGATTCTTCCAGGACCTTCAGAAAAAGCTTCAGGCTGGACTACAGATTAGAAGAGGATGTAACTAAATCAAAGAGAGGCAAAGATGGGAGATTTGTCAACCCATGGCCAACATGGAAATCACCAACCTTATCAAACATTTTGAAATGGTCCTTTATGGAGAAAGACAACAGCAATGTGCCACGCTCAAAGCAGGTAAATACTTCCATGTTTACCTTTTGTGATTTAGACTGCTTTTACCTCTGCTCTAATCAATAAAATAGGACAGTTTCTAACTAACGCTCATTAGGCATCTTCTGGAGACTTTCCTAAGTCTTACTTTTCTGATTTTAGTATCATTTTATTCTTTTCAAAAGGTGGATTAGTACTTTCTACCTCTTTAATTTTTGTCTCATTCTTAGGTCCACACCTTTTGATTTATACGGCTAAGTTTATATTTATAAAAACAACAAAAATGGCCCCCTAGCTCAGTCATAAACCAGTTACAGCCATTCCTTTTTAACAGGTGTTTTCTTATGAAGCATACTATTAACTTAATTTGTCTTGCATGAAACAGCTGATTTCATGACATACCTAATTTTTAAAATTTTGCCTTTTTTTCCAGACTGCAATTTAATGCATATGGTGCATCTCTTTCATGAAAATGTAATAGTTTCTGTCTTATGAAAATACTTATACCTACTTATGAAAATATTTACAAATCTGTTTTTTCTGTTTCAGTACACCAGGAGAAAAAATTGCATATGTTAAAACTAACCTGAGCAAGTATTTGTACTGAAACACTTAAAGTACAGTGCCAGTTTATAGGGTAACACTGTTACTTGTTCTTGGTGAAATGCTATCATCAGGTATTGCGTATAAAGAAGGAGACAGGAGAAGCTTCTTTACCATGAAGAGTAATGGATCCTGGAAAGACATGGGTTATGTTTATGGTCACAGGAAGTATGAAGATGACTAAGTTTTGACAGAATTACTTCTCAGTGTACTTCTGATTTGTTGACTGTACTTCAGAAAAGCTGTGCTGAAGGGTGCACAACCAAGGACAGCATTTGTTAACAAGCAGGTGTTAATAATGTTTTTAAGCATTCAAGAAGGTATGCACAACTTATAAATCTTACAGCCAGTATTTAGTAAATTTCAATTTTGTCTTACCTGAATTACCTGTGAAGGAAAGAATTCTATCAGTTTTATGGACAGGAAAGCCATGTTACACATTAACGCATGATGGACAGAGGTTTGGGGGTGTTTAAGGGACAAACAATCCTGGCTGTAATTGAATAATAATAATAATAAAATCTGACTTAGAAAGAAGCACAAAAAACTTTTGTTGGTCTTGGGATCACTTCCAGCAATTTATGTTTTAAAATTTGGTGTCTTCCTTGAGGTGACAACAGTTGCCTCAGTGTGTACAGCTTTCTAGACAGTGTGCTGGCGGCATTTGCGTGAAATTCACACCTGGACGTTTTCAGTTGCCTTTGACCTCTGCCCTTCTTCGTATGTGCAGAACAGTCTTTGTGTGTTCCCAGTGCCAGTCAGAAACCTGGGTAGTGACTGAAGTCCCTGGAAGGCAATGCTGAGTTGTACTATGGAGTGCAGAATATACAGCACCCTGATGGAGTGCAGAACTGCAGCACTCCCCTTTACAGTTTGTCTCTACAATAAAGGATGATCACAAAGAAATCTACAAGGCAGCAGTTGAAAAGCTGTCTCTCTGACCCAGTTGGGATTAATTTTGGGCTAATCTTACTGTTTGCATATTAAGTATTTTAATTAAGTGCCTGCAATTATTCAGGAGTTCAGTGAAGTAAATCAGAAACAGAAAAACCTAGATAGGGATCAATGAAATGTACTTGTGGAGTCCTCAGCCATTTTGATGTTCGTTCCACCCAGTTTTGTTCCACCCCTAAATCAGCCTGTGAAGTGCATCTGAGCTTGTTTAAAATTCAAACTAAGGGCTCTATACTTTATTTATCACTGCTAGATGGCATGTCCTTTGAGCAGACTCCTAGTTCAGTTTCCACACTGAGTATGCCTGGTGATGCCCTGCTATGCTGGTCAGGTTCAGTTTATCTGTACCAAGTGCTTTGCATATGTAAAAACGAGCATATTATCCAGGATATGTGTTTGTGCTTCACTGTGGAAAAGCTATATGTATTATAATAATGCCTTCACAATGAGCCTAAATCATTATCCAGAATGCATGGACTTCCTGTATTTTCGTTACAGGCTTTATTAATAACTTTGTTCAGGGCTGTTGGAGGATCTTTAATTATTAGTTGTTGGATCAGCAGTTTAGATTGTTCTCATTTCTGTAAAATCCTGTGGTACTCCAGTCTGCACTAAGCGCCAAAAATCCTAAGCTAATCAGCTAGTCTTACCAAAGCTTGTCATGTGTTTCTTCTTGCTTTGCATTAGGAGGGAAAGAGGAACAGGAAGGGGGGAAGGGACACAGCAGGAAGAATTTTTTGTATTACTTCAGTAACGAAGACAAGACAGTATTAAGCACATTTTGCTTCTCCTGGTAGCTGATTTGACATAATTGCCGTATTTCAAAAATCTATTGTAATTCTTCTGGTTTTAATATGTTTCTGATTAGTCTGACAGAGCAAAATATATTATAGCAGGATAAAAGTTCCATAAGATATGTATTTCATTCATTATGTTGCTTTATCCTGTTGTGTGAGTTTTAAGTATTTCTTGTGAAGTAAACTGCTAATAGAGCTTGTGCTTTAGTTTGAAATCTTATGAGCTGAGTATTGCTTATTGCTTGAGAAGGTGATTTTGGTGTGCTTTTGTAAAATACTAAAAAAAAACCCAAACACAAATCCCACACACTGAGAAGTAATATTTTGGTGTGATTTACTATGATAGCTCAACATGCCTGATTTCTGATCTCATCCTCTGAGCAATCATTGATGTAGATCAGAGGCCTGTGTATCACAAACCTGGAAAGCATAAGCTCTTTATAAGATCTGCAAGTTACATTGCCTTTGTGCTCTTGGTTTGTCTTGAACTGTTGTTCAAGGAATTTCATTTAAATAGGTCAGGATGGCAGTTGTTTGAACTGTGCTCCTCTCTATTTATCAATCTTCCTGTCCATGTAACTTTTACAAATGCCTTTTACAGTGATTAGTTCTACCTTTAAATCAACTACTCGAAATACTTAATAGTGACAATCCCAATGACATCCCTGTAATGCCTTTATTAGTAGTGCAGATGTGTTGTGGCTTTAGGCAGCCAAGTCCCAGTCAGCTGCTCACTTCCACCCCCCCAATGCTTGCACCCCAGTGGAATTGAAAGGGGAAAAATCAGGTAAGTTGTGGGTTGAGCTAAAGACAGTTCAATAGGTAAAGCAAAAACTGCATGCACAAGCCAACTAAGAAATTTATTCTCGCGTGGGCAGGCAGGTGTTCAGCCATCCCCAGGAAAGCAGGGCTGCATCCCATGTAACAGCTACTTGGGAAGATAGACGCCATTGTTTCTGAATGTCCCCCACCTCCTCCTTCTTACCCCAGATTTTACTGCTGAGTGCAATGTCGTAAGGTGTGGGATATCTCTCTGATGAGTTGGGGTCAGCTCTCCCAACTGTGTCCCTCACAGCTTCTTGTGTGTCCCCAGCCAACTGGCTGTGATGCGATTTAAGCAGTGTTCAGCAAAGCTAAAACATCAGTCTGCTGTCAGCACTGTTTTCAGCACAAATCCAAAACATAGCACCATAGGAGCTACTGGGAAGAAAATTAACTCTATCCCAGGTAAAACTTGGTAGAATATGTCTGAATCCCACTTAACTAATTGTTCACATCTGCTAATTGGCCAGTTCCTCATCCATTTGGTATTGTTTATTAATATTGCATGATGCTAATTTTAAAAACGAATTTGTCCCAAATGTTAGCAAAAGTAGTTAATAAATTTAGTTCTGAGAAAATTTGTAGTCTAACTCTAATACTAGCTACTCAAAAAGAGTATTTTCCATAAAAAGTGTACTAACTGACCTAAATTGCATTATGACAATTAATTATTGAATTCCACATCTGAGTTTTATTTTTTTGATATGATCTGATTTGTTGACTTAACAATGTGTAATTTGTCAGTATGTCCTAATTTCTGATTTTGAGTATTATGCTAGTTTTATGCATCTTACTTTTTTCTTTTTTTTTTTTTTTAATTGAAGTGTCACAGTATAACACTTCTGTGGTTCAGATTTCTGTTGTTCCCATGTACTTGGAATGAAATAGAGATAAGAAATTGATGCTTCTTTCTTGGAGAAGCAGCCATTTATCTCAGTCTAAGACTCCTACTTTTTTTGTATGAACTAAGGGGTTGTATTGTACTAAGCTTGTATTCAGCTTCATAGAAGGTTATCTATTTCTTGTTGCTGGAGACAGTAGTGAAACTTTTTCAGTGGATGTGTCTTATCCATTAGCTCTCAGAAAAAGCAATTTCATGAATATTTTATTATTTACAGTAGAATTGCAGGGGGATGGAGATGTGCGTGCTTTGTTTTTCCCAACATATGCCTTCCAAATCAATAAAATATTGTGGAGAAAGTAACTTCCCTGAAGCTGTCAGGACTTGTTTAGCAAGGCAACTTTTATAGTGCTAAACTGTCACAGCATCAGCTGGACTTTTAAAGGAGCACAAGGTCAGCTCTGTAGAAATTCACTGATAGTGCTAATCTGTGCTAGGCTGAGAGAATGAGAGCAGCAACCATGGCAGGGAGAACTTGACTTGGAACCAGAAGTACTGGGACATTTGTGATTACCAGGGAGAGGAGTGTCAGGAGTCTAGAAGCTGCCTTAGCACATGAAAATTCTTCTAAAGCAACATGAGGAGTTCAGACCAGAAGTGTTTGGGAGGAGAGCATTAGCCACGTTGTGGCCAAGCTGGAGATGATCAGGAATTCTGAGAAGATTCTTTGATTGATTGGTTTTTTCAATAGGAAAGCTCATTATTTATTAAACATAAAACTTGTGCATAAGCACCTCCACCGAACTGCAGTGAAGAGCGTAACTGTGGTTCAAACTGAGAGAATGGGTGGTGGTTGGGCGGTGAGTTTCAGTAGGTAATGTACAGCCATGGCCTCCTTTGTGCCAGCTTGAGGATACACACAGAGTCAAATTTGAGCCAATCAAAATGAGAGCTGTATATTCACCTCTGGACTGATGTTCAGCCAGATCAGTTCTCTGACCTGTCATACTCGAGTAGGGACTGCATAACTAGTCAAGCTGGAATAAGAGAGGAGATAGGGGAACCTTTTCATAACTTTGTTACACAGAAGAATGGATTTAGGTTGATTTCCAGTCATTCATGGGACTGCATCCTGCACGTACATGGAGATCAGTACAGTGATTTATTCAGTAAAAGTTAAACTTTAATTACCCTAAAGGCTTCAATAAAACACCAGAAGAAGCATATCTAAGTACCTTAATGTTTATATTAAAAATGATCTTGTGTTTTATGAATGTTCATTAAATTATTGGCAGGATGGGAAGGCAGAATTGTAACAGCTAACATTAGCCAGGTAAGGTTAACCTTTGTGTGCTGCTTCTAGATGTAATGAAGAGAGAGAGAGAGCCTGATAAAGGCTAAAGGAGCTTTTGTGGAGTGTGACTGGGGAACGTGGTATTTTCTTTCAGCTGTGACTTACTTGTGTTAGGACTTAAGAGGATGCATCATTTAGTTGCATAAGCTAAACTTGAGTATTTGTTAAGTAACACATTGTATGTGTGTGTGTATACATATTCTTTTTCAGGTTGAGGAATCCCTTCCTGGGATGCTGTTAGTGCCTCACTGTGCTCTCATTGCAATTCTCCCAGACTTTATCAGGTCTCCTGGCCTGATGGAACACTCTCTTCTCTGTCTTGTCAGAGAAGTGTAAATGTTGCAAAAACCTAAAATAAAATTAGGAGGAAGTAGCTGGGAAAATGGACATTTAAAAGGCATCTGGTTTGTGCTGCAGTTCTCTGCATAAAAACATAAAGTACAAGTCTTGACTGTATTGATTTGTGCCTTGTATGCAGTTTTTGTTCCATGGCCAAGTACATTCTGAAATCTCTCATGCATACTGTGTTCTTTTTTGCCAGGAACTCGATAAAGAACTTCCAGTGTTACAACCTTACTTTGTTCAAATGCCAGAAGACGCGGGGAAGACAGGAGCTGGTATGCGAGTCACGTGGCTGGGACATGCCACAGTTATGGTGGAAATGGATGAACTTGTATTTCTTACTGACCCAATCTTCAGCCAGAGAGCTTCCCCTATTCAGCTGTTGGGTCCCAAGCGCTTCCGAGGGCCTCCGTGCACAGTAGCGCAGCTCCCCAAGATAGATGCGGTGTTGATCAGCCACACCCACTACGATCATCTGGACTACAACACTGTGGCGAGTTTGAACGAACGCTTTGGCAGTGAGCTGCGCTGGTTTGTGCCTCTGGGGCTGCTGCAGTGGATGCAGAGATGTGGTTGTGAGAATGTGATTGAACTGGATTGGTGGGAAGAGAACTGTGTCCCTGGTCATGATGCGGTAACTTTTGTCTTCACCCCTTCCCAACATTGGTGCAAAAGGACGGTGACAGATGACAACAAGGTTCTCTGGGGCAGCTGGTCTGTCTTGGGACCTTGGAATAGGTTTTTCTTTGCAGGAGATACTGGATATTGTTTTGCGTTTGAACAAATAGGTAAAAGGTTTGGACCTTTCGATCTTGCAGCCATCCCCATTGGAGCTTATGAGCCAAGGTAGGAAAATCAGAGTTTGAGCAAAATATGTAAATGAAATTATATACTAATGACAAAATATACACCCAGAAGTTAAAACTATAGGTGTAGTTTATTAAAAAGTACGTGTATGTGTGATGTTTCTGGACAGTTTTTTCTTCAGACTTAAGGACAGCAAGGATGAGTCAGCAGTCCTTCTTCCCTTAAAAATGTTGAGTAAAAATCTGGAATTACTCTGCCTTTTTTTCTGAAACAGTATCATTTAATCCAACCCATTCCATGCAGTGTATGAAGTTTGCTGCATTTTTCTCTTGCTTCAGTCTTTACCCTGGTTTTGCAATTCATCTGGAGAGAAAGATGACTTGGTTATCGAGTATGAGAGATCTGTTTGCTCAGGAGAGCAAACTTTTCTCCTTTTGGAGAAAATGCTTAGACAATAGCACTCATATAATGCTGGAAGGAAAGCATGTATGGGCTGGAAAAGGAAGATAGGAATCCAAATAGCATGGTAAAAATCCAGTATCTTTCAAGAATTGCCAAGTTCTCTCTTCTGTTTTGCCTGTTCCCTTGGGCTATCTCTGAAGCACATACTTTTTGGTGTGTACTGCTAGCACAAAATTTTTTCAGGGATGGATTTAAAGTTTCAGCCTTAATGCCTTAAGGCCCCAGTATTATGTCCTTATACTATTGAAAACAGAGATAGAAAAAATCCTTCAACAAGGGAGTACAATACATGAACTGCTGTTTCATGTGTATGTTGGTATATGTTAGTTCCTGATTTTGAGTGTTCTGTATGTTGTCCAGGTGTACATGCTTATGATTTTTTTAATTAGGTGAGCATATGTTTCTTTTTGTTCTTTGCAATGGAAGTAAAGGAGAAATCTTGCACTGAATTAAGTGACACAAAAAAGTCGTGTTTTGTTTTGGTAGGTGGTTTATGAAATACCAGCATGTGGACCCTGAAGAAGCAGTAAGAATCCATATTGATGTTCAAGCAAAGAAGTCTGTAGCAATTCACTGGGGGACCTTTGCTTTAGCAAATGAGGTAAATTGCAATGCTAAACATGAGTTCAGATTTCCAAGGACTAGACAGTCATTAGTGAAGCTTTGCTTGTGCAGTTTAACTTACATGTCTGTAAATGTAAACTTAAAATGTGGACTTTGTATGAGTGAAAAGTTACTACTCTATGTACTGCTGTTCAAAACAATGCTTAGCTTTTCATAACCAATTACATCAAATATTTCCATGGTTAAGAAAGTACAGAGTTATTGAAACAAATGTGGGGGATTTCTGATATCCAGACGCTGAGGAGCATAACAGATGAGGACACGTGCTATATTATGCATTACATGATGCAGTAATAAAAACAAATTCAGTGGTGCATCACTTGGAGATAGTAAGAACTGCATGCCTGTAGGTCAGTACAGTATTTATTAATTATGTCTCTCTAGTAAATATATGAGCAGTATTTTTAATAGTTGATTCAAAGTTAAAACCAGAAAGGATATGGAAAAAAAAAGAGTTATTCTGAGTTTTTGATCTTTTAAAATGTTTTTATTCCCCTCTACCCTCCTCCCCCTGCCCCGCCAAGTCCACTGATCTAATAAGAAGACTACCCAGATAGGTCACAGCAACTAAAAATGTAGTGAAATAGGAAGTGTCTACGTTTGCTTTGATACTGTCTGGTAGCTGTTTTTCAACTTTGTATCAGTTGCACCATTTTATTTCCTAATTCACTCCTGATAGTGTAATCACCTGATCTGTATATGTTNTTTATTAATTATGTCTCTCTAGTAAATATATGAGCAGTATTTTTAATAGTTGATTCAAATTTAAAACCAGAAAGGATATGGAAAAAAAAGAGTTATTCTGAGTTTTTGATCTTTTAAAATGTTTTTATTCCCCTCTACCCTCCTCCCCCTGCCCCGCCAAGTCCACTGATCTAATAAGAAGACTACCCAGATAGGTCACAGCAACTAAAAATGTAGTGAAATAGGAAGTGTCTACGTTTGCTTTGATACTGTCTGGTAGCTGTTTTTCAACTTTGTATCAGTTGCACCATTTTATTTCCTAATTCACTCCTGATAGTGTAATCACCTGATCTGTATATGTTCTGTCCTGGCTCTGCTCCCTCCCAGTTCATCGTGCACCTCCTTGGCAGAGCATGGAGGGAACGTAGGACGCTTGGATAGAATGTTTCCTGTCCCCAGTGTTTCCAACAAACTGTGTTACTAGTGCCCGCGGTACAAATGTTACTATGTATTTAGGAGCACAAAAAAAAAAAAAATTACTCGCTGATGATGCCTTTTCTGAAATGTATCAAATACACCGCGGTAACTTGAGGGGGGCCGCACTGACAGAGCCGAGTGCTCAGTCAGGACCACTGACAGCTTGGGTTTACAGAGCGAGGGAAAGCGCCAGCTGCTGGCGGGCAGCGCTTCCTCTGAAGGGATCTATTGCTGCATTGAAGACAACCGAGTTCGAGCTGACAAATTGAGCCTTGCTAGTTACTCTGCAGCTGTATATCAGCGCTCCTATCGTTCACTAAGTTAAAATGAACCCAAACATTTTAGTTTGACAAATATCCTTTTCCTCCCCCCGTTTTTTAGAGCAGTGATTTTTTTTTCCCCTCAAAAAATGTTCCCTTTTCCCTCATATTATTCTCATTTTTCTCCAGTATTACTTGGATCCTCCAGTTAAATTGAATGAAGCTCTTGAAAGATATGGCTTGAAAAAAGACGACTTCTTTCTCTTACGCCATGGAGAATCACGAAACTTGAACACAAATGACCGATTTGAAAACTGAAACAGTGTCAGTTCCTTGTAAGCCCTGTTTGATTTGAACTAGCAGTGAATGTTACAATACTAACATGATGTACTTACACAATAGATTTTTTAGATTGAATTGGATTTCTAGATGCCAGGTTTGTCAGTTTCAGAACTAAAGCTTGTGAACCAATTTCATGACAAATTTTACTAGTTATATTGTTTATAAATTTAGAGGGGTAATCTAAAAGTGGTTTATATATTAAGCGTTGTCTGGGAATAACTTGTGGTTTCAACTCTGATGTACACCACCGATAAAAAAAATTATTTTTAAACTTTCAACTTACCTGCAGCAGCAATAATAACTTCAGCACAGAACATATTCTTAGGATTAATGGCTAACTTCAATTATTAATTGTTACACTGTCATCTCCCACTTGTTAGTCTTCAGGTTATGCCCTGTACCTTGATAGCTTCACTGTATGTTTTGTGGCGTGAAGTCTTCCAATACAGCTGTGTTGTTAAAGCACAAGCATGGTAAAATTGGTTTACTCTTCATTTTCATGTATTAATGAACCACAAAAGCTGAATTTTGCAATGATCAAAGAAATGTGCCTTTTAAAGAGAGATCATTTACTATTGCATCATAACTGCTGGCCAGAGTATCTGCACACTTTCATTGTTTTGTCTATGTTATTAAGTTAGGTCTGAATGTGTCAATTGCAGCACATGAAATGGAAAAATCCCTTAATGTCGCTTGTCCTTGCATTGACTCAGCCTTTTTCTAAGGTTTTTGTTTTGTTTGTTTGTTTGTGTTGTTTTTTTTTTTTTAAGTGGAAAGTCTTAAGCAAGAGCTGTGGTATTTTTTGTTATAGCTTCCCTATAATTTTAAAGTTTAATGAGAGATTACAACATTGTACAGTGTTATAAAATTTAGCCAAATGTATCTGTATCAAATGGTCTTGCTAATTTACAGAATTAAAGCCTATTGTTGCCAATAAAAAGGGTTGTTATTCTCCTTCATAATTCATTGGCAAATCATGTTTTGTTTATGATTTCTTTTGGTCTGTGGGATATGTGGGTTGGTTTTGAGGTTTTTTTTTGCTCTTAGTCTACATTTTATTTTCATATCCTGCAAAGATAAATATATTTTTAAAAATATATTATTTAAAGACATGAACTTCTGGCAACTAATTAAAACCAGTTAATGAGATTTCATGGTAGGAACAACTAGGTAACCTTTTAACTGTAGACAGTTATCTCTTTTAGGACTTCTGAATATAAATATTTGAAGTGTTAAAGATCTTTGTATCAACAAAGAACAACACAAAGAGGCAAAGTTAGTCGAAATTCATTCTGAGGAAGGGTTCTGGAACAGAGATTATATGTAAGAAAAAGCTACTTACGAAAGTAAGTAACCCACATATTTGACAAACATCAAGATCTTTTCATTTGAAAACTTAACTTTAGTATCATCTAGATGTATTCACCAGAATTTATTCAAAACTGGTTTAAAACTACCCTGACTCAGTGTTGAGGGTATTTCAGATGAAGTCTCTTGTGTTTACACAGCAGTTTCAATTACAACTTCGGTGATACAATGTATATTACACATTTGTAATTTCGTGGAGAACACCAAGCTACAAGAAGTTTTGAGTACCTTGAACGACAAGTTTTAAATTAACGTTGGTTTTGTTGTAGGTTGTTTTCTTTTCCTGTTTTTATAATCATCAATAGATTATTCTGTAAAATTATGTACTTCAGAGTGAAACTAAAATACAGAATCCCTAGATAAGCAGCCACAGAGCAGAGAAATACTGAGTTACACGGATCAGAAACTAAATGTCAGTAATGACATGTTTTGTTTTGGATCTATTAATTCACAACGTTTGTACCTAGAGCAGTGACCGTTATGTTTTGCTTGGTGCTGTTAAGATTTCCACCAAGGGTGTGGGATAGGTGATAAAAAAATGAGACGTCTTTGCATAAAGACACATTTTAAGGTCTTGCATGATTTCAGAACATCCCGACAGCATTGTTCTATGAAGAAAGCATTTAAAAATAGGTCTTTCTATACCAGAAAAAGAAAACTGAGACAACACTGTAACATATTCTCATGTATTTTTAGAAAAGGTCACTTGTTTCTGTCAGCTGTCAAAGTAAAGGATAAGAGATCAACTCTATCAAAAGGATGGTATTTGAAAAACTTATTTTTAGGTTGGAGAACATGGAAAAGGACATCTAGACATCTCTGCTGCTGATCTTAAGAAACCACGTATGAGCTATACCTAGAACAGACTGGTCCTAATGTCAGGAGAGGAGAGGGGGTAAATTTTTAGTGTCTGGCCTAGTCTTTATTTTTTTAGTCAAATTCAGTAGCAGAAAACATTAAATCTACAAAAAGTTGCAAAACATTTAGTGATTGTAATGTAACTTGCTTATTACAAACTGTACAGTGTTTTAGGAGCAGTGGGAAGGAGAAAANCAAAAAGTTGCAAAACATTTAGTGCTTGTAATTAGGAGCAGTGGGAAGGAGAAAGGGAAGTTCACTGTCAATGCAGCAATTGTCAAGGTTTTGACTGGGAATCATGCCAACTTCTATTTCTGCCTTAACTGTATTCCTGGTGAGTTAAAACTACCTATGTGGATAAATTAGATACACGTAGCTTTACCCCTGTATTGATCAGGGCAGGGGTGCGTCACAGTTTCAAGGTCATGCTTTTCTTGCAGTTTTAGCTATATGCAAAGTGACCTTCTGAGAATAAGTATCTATTGCATTACAGAAAGAGAAGAAAGTAATGTTTTCTTAAGAGCAGAGTATACTAAATTAGAAATATGAAGCACTTGTTAAGTTTAGGTGATACAGTTCTCTTAAAAATGGTACAAAATGGAAAACTTGCCTAGCCTTTACATCTGACACCTTTTTAGCTTCTCTGTAGTGGAAGTTTTCTAGTAATTTGGTTTTAGAAGTATTTTCCAGTATGTTTTCTGTTTATCAATAAAACTCTGTTCAGGTTCTTTTACAGTGATGTTTGTATGGATTCCACTTCATTTTGAATTTATGCTGGATTGATGACTAAAACTTCAGGGGGGCTAATTCTGCAGAAGCACTCATTCCAATGATGCTCCGGTTGCAGAAAAAAAAAGGAGTAAAGATGTCCAAGGAAAGGAAGCTCAAGGGCTGCTACAGAATAGGAAGCTTTTGTAAAGATGTGTATGATACTGCTCTTGCAGACTTTTTTTTTATAAGACTGAGAATGCTGAATTGCAGTTGTAGATAATCCTTGACTCCTAAAAAAATATTTTTTTTAATATGTCTGCTTTCCCTAAAGTGGCAACTTTAAAGCAATATAAAATCCTTCTAATTTTTGTTCAAGTGTAGAAATCTTTCATGGTTGTGGTTAATTGCACTGCAGTTTGGCTAAATTGAATGGATATACTAAGCATACAAGAATGGAGTTTTAGAACAAATTCCATGCAGGTAAGATAAAAAAACCTAGGCTGGGTGACTTAAGTGTGCAGTTTTCACTGAAAATACAAATTCTGTAGGAAGCCAACGATAGTTTGGTATTGTTTTTATTTAATATTTTGTAATATTTGCCATTAGTCATTTCATAGATAAATAAAATATAAATGCCTAATCTCCAATTGCTGAATCTTTAATGCACAATTCTAAAGAGGTATTTATTCAACAGCTGTAAATACTTAAAAGTAAAAAAAAGTCTTTGACGTTGCGAAGGATATTTTAATTCACTCATCCATTTAAAATGTTAATTTTACATATGAATGTTTTCATGTTTTAAACTGTTTGTCCCCATTGCATAAATGTAGCAACTGTGCAGTGGTTTATCAGTAATAATTAAGCTATTGCTTTTCTCTTGCTTGTAAAAAAATATCTGTTACGCTCTCTGTATTAAAAACACTGCATTCTCTTTTGTAGTAATTAATTTGTGCCTAGTAAAATGGTAGTATTTAGAGAGGGTTTTTTCCATCATTGTTGTATTGTTTGCTTGTTGCAGGCTTTTTTAGCATAGTATTGCCAAGACTAGATATTTTCATCAGGTCAGTCTGTTTTAAGAAAACAACACTACTGTGTTAATATTCTCACCACTTGTTCTTTCACCTCCATGTCAGGGTGATGCAGCAAAGACGCCAGGCTCTGAGCGAATGGGGCAGAGTCCCTGCAGAGCGTGAAGAAAACGGAGTCTTCGCTGTACTCCTCAATCAGGGTGCCTTCTTCATCATTCATGTTCTTCTTCAAGTTTGCTGCAAACGCCAGGGCTCGAACCAGAATATCTCTGTTTATACAGTTGTCAAAAAGTAACACCAATGATGGCACCTAGGATATTGAAGAAATATTCCATACTTAACCACCAGCACTAAGTATGTGTAACTAAATCTAACTTTAGAAAATGGGGAAAAAAAATGTGCACCTAAACCAGAAATTGTATGAAATCCCAGAACTTCATATGCTGTGAACTCCTGTCAGAAAGTTGCACAGTATGCACATGTTCTCTTTAGAAAAGACTGCCCTGTGCATCAACAGGCTAATAAATGCTTTGTATTTTCAATCTCCAAAATGTGTCTGTCTGGAAAATTCCCATTTGGAAGAGAGGGTCCGCTTTCCTTCTCAGCAACATTGATTTTGCCCTGAATGTTTTTATGTTAGCATATCTGATAAATGAACAAAATTATACACTTTTAACAGAGAACTGAATATTTAGCTACTCTAATCTTGTTTTAATAATGAAAAGTCAGCATTATCTAGACTAGCTTTGCTCATGGCAGATAGCTCACAAATAGAAGCCACTGCATGTGTTAAGAAAGTTACTTTGGGGAGGGGGATGAGGATGCAGCACCATTCCAGCCCCTGACTCTGTTTTAATGTGAGGGAATGAAACTGAAAGAAACCTGTGTGCCAAGGCCAGCACAGCAAATGTCACACAAAGTTCTCCATGAAGAAATAAGTACATGCATAAGGAAAGTTCACTGAGAGCACTTAGAGAACAGTTTTATGTCTGCATTGAGTAAAGGAGTGGGGATTTCAGTGAAATTTAGTTGTGTTTGGTACAGTACATTGGCTATACAAACAGCTGTTGAGAAGGATCACTTACTGGTTCTATTTGACCATTTTCAATCAATATATTGACTGTGTGTCTGGAAATGAAGCTTTGGGTTCCTTATATATATTACAAACTGAAGTTCATGGTAAGGACTTTGGTGGAAAGGGAAGGTTAGAACAGGCTTCTGCAAGTTATTGATTATTTGGAATGGTACACAGAAAGTACAACCAACTGTCTCCAAGTGCACAGGCCCTGTGCCTCTCCCTCTACAAGTACAGTATTTATATTACACTACCCTGTGAAATAAAGCCAGCCCGTGAAAGAATGTGCACTTAGCCACTGATTTTAACCAGGTAGTGTCTAGAATTTACTCTGGAATTGCATATGTATTTCTAATATATTACAATTCTTCTAGTGCATGCAATATCTGAACAGGTACACATATATATATATATGCTAAAAATAAAATGAAGCAGCAAGAACCGTACTTGAGGTCTGAGAAGATGTCTTGTCATGGCTGGGTTTGCAGATAAGTTCACAAGTACTTTCAAAACTTGAATCTGAAGTGAGGAATGTACAAGTTCATGAAAAGCTCCAAAACAGTAAGTACAGCTGTAATGGGTATCAATAATGTCAATGTTGACTTGGGAAGGAAAAGGTAGAATGGGTTAACTAACATCTTGAGTATTTTGGTACAGGGAAAACTAAGGTATAGACATGTTAGGAGCAAATTCAGATTGACTTAAACATCAAAATAAGGCAAGATCTATAAACAAATCCCAGTAGGCCAAATGCAGATTATTTTTAAAATACAAAGAGGATGGTTAAGTACTACATTTAAAATTATCTGAATCATATACAAATACACCTTTATGCTTTCTTGGACATTGTGATGCTAGTCTTTAAACCCTAGGAAAAGGTCATATTACTGACTGTACTTATGTACAATAGGCGTGTTTTGGAAAACTGGTTTTGATCTGATAGAGCAACCACAGACACTGATGGTACCACAACATCTTGAATGAAAGCTGAATTTGGTCCCTAACTGAAGCTTGTTTCAATATCACAATAATTCACAAATAAGCATGATTTCCAGCTGCAGTCACTAAGGTTGCAAGAGGTGTCACAAGGGAACAAAAGTCTATAACTTAGGATCACTGCTCAGCATCTTTCCTTACAGAGATTCATGCATCAGTGAAGCCTTTCCCATGCAGGTTCTCCTTGCACTGTGATACAGCAGCAATGCTGAGAGCAGAAGAGAATTCTGGAGTTGCTACAGCAAAGGCACAGGGCAATCACAGTGCACCCTGCACTGCTTTGGTAGAGCTGCAGCCCAATGGTTCCACTACCATGATTTCCTTCCCTTCCCCCTATTTGAATTTACATTGTGAAACTAATACAGATCCATATTTTAGTGCATAAAATCTGTATCATTAATGAATATTTGGTTTTTCTTAGCACAGTCGAAACCATTTTACAAAACCAGTAAGAAACAAGGCAAGTAAAGCAGCTTCATAAATGGCTTGTAAAAATAACACTACCCAGTACCTGTGTCCTTTCAGTTCCTTCTGAAAGCAAATGAAGAAAGCATGGAATTGAGTTTATCATCTTTTGGTGGTAGTCACTGGTAACAGACATATTTGTCAACAGCCTGAGTCCAGCTAGCTGCACATCAGAGTTCAGGGGAGCTGACTCAACAGTCCTACAAACTTGTGTAATAAATATCTGGGGAAATGGAGAAGGAAATAAAAAGACAACAATTTTTGATAAAAGCATATTTTCTGTCACAAATAGTATCAATGGCCTAGCTACAGTAACATAAATACTTCTGAACATTGCTGGCTGAATGGTGAAGGTTCTTGGAAACAAGTCCTTTTTTGTTTTGAATATTTCAAACATTCTATTGGCATGACAGAAGCAGACCACACAGCATTATGCTCACTAACCTTCCTGAAGTATAACTTGGTCTGAAAACTTAAATTGCTTTGACTCCATTTCAGAAGTGACACAGCTGCTTTAAGGAGTTATTTTAAAAATCACTTATGAATAACTAACATCTTAAATATTGAAAACAAGCTAAGGACAAGCCTTGAAATGAAATCCTTTCTCCCAACTATGTGGCCCATTTACTGGAGCACTCTGTAGGAACAACGACAACTGACATTAACAACTATTTTTACCAATTTTTCTTCTGGATGATAGTATATAATGAATCTTGGAGTCCTAAATGAGAAAATTATTTTGCCCTTACCAAAGGAGTTATTTTCTACTTATATACACCTATACAAATATTGGCAAGCACTACTTAATAAAAATTGCCCATTACTAAAGATGCTACAAACTACCACATACAGTCACACTACCTTTTTATCAAGGTACTGAAACAAACAAGTAAGAGTCTTCAAATCTGCCTCAGCTCACCGCTTGGACATTTTTTGGTCTCTTTATTAATCAGATAGGTTGGGGTTTTTTCTTGATGTTTAATCCTTTCATATCCATAGCATGTACTGTATTTACCAGTGGAACTTGTTATAATCTATGCACACTGTTCTTTTCAGATGGTAGTATCACCTGAAAAATTGGTCTCATACAAACCCAGGGGCTCAATTCCTCTTTTCTTCCCCCTCACCTGAGGAGTCCTGGCAAGTTCAGTCTGCAACCCATTCTATTAAACAGCCACTGTTGATGTTCTAGGCACATTTGGAAATCACCTTACCTCACATAATTTTGCTATAATTTTAGCAGCACAATCTCTGTTTAATAGTATTCTGTGAATCTGAACACAAACTGCATAGGTTCCTGTCTTCTATTTTAAAAGTAAGTGCCAGTGAAGCAATGCCTTTCTAAGTTATCCTTTCAATCATCCAGATCTGCTGACTTGTATGTCTATCATCAAAGCATTTTGCCATTGTGGCTTGTATTTAACAAATATGCTGAAGGTCCTGTACTATCTCTTTGCCTTGGTTACTTTGATTTTTCCCATTAAGAAACTTACCTGTATCTCTTCCTGATTTTTAATATTCATACTCAAATTATTAAGTGCATTTAGTGCTTTTTCTTTAACTTTGGGAATGCAGTTGGAAAGCATCCCTCCAATAACAGTGAGACCATCCAAATTCCGGATTATATCCTGAAATATAGAAGATTTTAAATAAAATTTTTAAAAATTCAATTTAAATGTTGAAGCATTCCCTCAAAGTCTCCATTTTAACAAAAATGAAATATATGAATAAAGAATTCAAGAATTGACTGCTCTGTATAAAGATGTCTCTGTTAGCAGATACTGCTTTATTGCTTCCACTGAAACTAAGAAGGGAACAAAGGATTAGTTGCTTAGGAACAAAGTATTAGTTGCTGTTATTTGACAATGGCCCACCACCTTTGCTTTTAAAATCTGGTCTGCAAAGCATGCTTAAAGCATTTTGGATTATAAAAAATAAAAGGAAATTACTGCATAATGAGTTTATAGAACAGCTGAGCCAGATCACAGTACCTAAAAGCCCTGACTGAATAGGACAGAATTTCAAGATGCAGCTTCGTATTATTATAGTAGAGGTTCTGAAACTTTTTCCATTACACTTGGTTTTATTAGTGTTTTAATCTTTGTCACTTAGACTGTAACTGTTTTTGAAAAAAATTACGGTTTTCAAAACAATTAAAAATGGACCAATGGACTTTGGGCTCCAGTTCCATTCTGTTCTATAAGATTTATATTAAGAAAGCAGTTTTGAGAAGCCAGAATAGGCAGCTGTCATAAGTAACTGAAAGGACAAAATAAAAAGGGGGGGACCGTGGAGGTTAAAAAGGCATGAAAATCTGCATCCAGCTCAAAGTTTTTCTGCATTCTATGTCCAAATGATTTGGAGATATGATGCTTGGATAGTTGTAAAATTGATAAAGTGCTAACAGCACACAACTTTGTGAGGGATTAAAAAACCAGTTTATCTCACTAAATTTTAGATCTGGGCCAGAAAGTATTTAACCTCCAGTTCAACCCTTTCATTAATTTTAAGCAACAACAGATATATTTACAGCACTTTTAAAGTACAAGACTCTGTATGAACTTTACATAGTTCATTGTAAGTAAATGTAAATTGGACATAGAAGTGGTCCAAATATTATGATTCGATAAATTCAGTGAAGCCAGTGACTTATATTATTTGGGCCAGCAGAAATTAAGGCAAGACATTAAATGGATTTTAGAGCACAAGCTATCCTAGTGCTCAGTCCTGTGTCACTCTTTAGCAAAACAGCAGCTCTCCTCTGCCAGACTGGCTGGCATTGGACATTGTTGTTTTCTACAGAACAATACTCACTTGATTTACAGAGAAGGCAGCACTGTTGCTGAGAGTGATTAAAGCTTGCTCTTGAATTAATGGATCGTCTGTGGCCTGGAGCAAATGAATAAGTTTCTGTAGAGCATCCACATCCATGGTATGGGTTGACACTGGAGGACTGCTGTCTGTCAATGTTTAGAAATTAAATACTTGATACCAAGTTTGAGACATTTCACTTAGTTGCTACTTAATGTTTTTTACAATGCTGAAATTTAGCTCTCAGTTATAGGACATTCTGTTCTAAGTTTGTGCCCAACCATCATGTTACAGTAAAAAGACTGTTTTACAACACTAAGATTCCAATTCTTTTCCAGAGCCCTCTAATTACCTCTTCTCAAAGTGGAGAATAAAAGGGACACACAATTAGAGATTGAGGTGTGTTACTTCCTGGTTAACCAATAGCAAATTTCCTATTCAAAATTTTTAGGAATATTTACCAAACATGGTTTGGGGGTTTTTTTTTGTGTCCCTGAAATGAAATGTGGAAATCTGCCTGGGCACTGTAGGAAACAAAACTTCCAGTTTACAGACTAGTACTTCCAGAATGACACTTTGCTGGTACCCTGAGGTCCTTTGACAAAGTAACAACCACAATGTTAGGGGAACACTGCTGATCATGGCATCACTCAAACAAAAGAGGAGGGCTGCTTCTGAGTCAGGATGATGTGATGGAGTACCTGGCCTTTATAAAAGGGCAACAAATGCCATCAAAGGCCGTTTTCAGCTAGGTTGGAGGCAGGACTATTTAGCCAGCTGAAGAGCCGTGAGACCCGATCTATGACTGCTGGACTAGTCATAGCTGACTCGAGATGACTTCTGAGAAACTAACCAGTGCTTTAAATTCCACAGCTTTACTGCCAACATCACACCAGGCAACCACCATAGTATTTTTTGGAGGTAAGGCAAAAAAGAGGTCAAAGTTAATTATGACAATCCACGAGCTCACTTCAAAAACAAAATTGTTTTTTATCCTNCACCCTCACTGCCGCGCCCCGCGGCTCCCACATCTCCCCGGCCGCGGCTGCGTCGCCCGCGGAAGCCTCCGCCCCATCCGGCGCGGCTCTGCCCTTCCCTCAGGCACCGGGCGCGGGGGCTGGGATGCCGAGCCCACAGCTCCGTGTGCGGGGCGCGGGAGAGGCCCCGCCGCTGCGTGTCGACGATGAGATGCAGCTTCTGTTTTACAGGAAGGATCACCCGTGCTCCCGGGCCCGCCTGGCCCCGCAGCACGTACCGAAACAGGCTTCCCGCTCGGAAAGGCGGCCCACTGACGGGAAGGGTGGTCCTGCGCCATGGCAGCCCCTGGCGGGCAGTGGGGGACATCCCGAGAATGGGGGACAGTCGCCTCCGCCGCCCCTGGCCCTCCGCCACCCGCTGGGTGTCCAGATGGTCGGCAGCCTGGTCCCACTGCAGCCGATGGGATCACAAACTCCCCCGGTAACATCTGTGGCAGGGAGCCATCCTCCACCCTCCCCCAGGAAGGGTCCCCCCCTCGCCCCTCAGCAGAGCCCTGGTCCCGGCTCGTTGTGCCCCTCAGCGCCGGCCGGGGCATCTCACACCCCTCGCGCTGTTCTCTGCTCGCCTGGGGCATGGTTTTGTTTTGCTCGTTTTGTTACTAGCATGCTTCAAATGATTTATGAAATCTTTAAGAACAGAAACAAGATAGAACGAAGCAATTCTGCTTTATAATCTATGTTAAAATGAGGATTGAAATGAAGGTGAGCCCGGTGAACTGCACTGACTCTTTCCCTGATACATTTAAGTTATTCAGTGTTAATTACAGCAGCACCTCTATATTCCAGCCGGGTAATTCCTTCCTCATGAGTGCAATGGGTGCAACCCATGTTTTCTAGTGGCCTGTCAGTCGTAAAGATGACACTGGATCATGCTTCAGACACTGGTGGATTAGGTTTTCTTGTTGGCACAGGAGTACACTTCCATAAAATGTCAGACAATAAAACTTGCACAGCGTGAAGGACTGTGGGGGAAATAGGGTTGGTAGGTTTGCCCTTAGAATTTGTGAGGTGATTCTCTGTGTTTCTGTAGTTTCCTCCTTGTTTGTCACGTTCACCTCTGCTTGTTACCAAATCTGCAACAGCTGTGTTTCAGTTTCCTTCCAACAAAAAAAGGCACAATGCATAAATGCAAGTTTAAGAGATATCCTGATATATTTAAGCTACCAAAATAGATCCCATTTGCAATCAGCTATTACAGCCAGGATTTCCACAGAAATACTAATAAAGAAATCTTGAACCAATTAGAATAATTACAGAGCAGTGCTGCCACGTAGACTGAGTACTTCTCCTGGGAGTCTGTCTCTAGATCATTCTTTGCTTTCTGAGCACAGAAAAACAAAATGTAAGATGTATCTGCATGAGGTGTATTTCTTGATTCAGCACTTAAAAAACAGCTCATATCTACATTTCCAAGCAAAAGTTATAGCATTATAGCTATAACAGCATTATAGCAGCAATGACATTAAGTTAATGAACTAAAAATTAAAGAATTAAGGATAAGATTAAAGGAAGATTCTTTTAAAAAGAGCCAGTTAAAAATTACCCTGTGTNCAACTGCAATAACATAAGTAAACACTGATCGGACGTACGTTTTGGGACACTTAAAAAAACAAACAAAAAACACAAAAAAACCTCACCAAAAACCCCCTCAAAAAATTAGGCTTTCCTAAAAATAAACCACGCTGCAGAATGCTCCAAACCACCGCATGGCTGTGGAGGGCCGGTACGCAGGACTGTGGCACCGCCTCTC
>VZRS01011478.1:155073-218305 GCA_013398055.1 Ifrita kowaldi | reverse complement strand
AATCTTTAAGAACAGAAACAAGATAGAACGAAGCAATTCTGCTTTATAATCTATGTTAAAATGAGGATTGAAATGAAGGTGAGCCCGGTGAACTGCACTGACTCTTTCCCTGATACATTTAAGTTATTCAGTGTTAATTACAGCAGCACCTCTATATTCCAGCCGGGTAATTCCTTCCTCATGAGTGCAATGGGTGCAACCCATGTTTTCTAGTGGCCTGTCAGTCGTAAAGATGACACTGGATCATGCTTCAGACACTGGTGGATTAGGTTTTCTTGTTGGCACAGGAGTACACTTCCATAAAATGTCAGACAATAAAACTTGCACAGCGTGAAGGACTGTGGGGGAAATAGGGTTGGTAGGTTTGCCCTTAGAATTTGTGAGGTGATTCTCTGTGTTTCTGTAGTTTCCTCCTTGTTTGTCACGTTCACCTCTGCTTGTTACCAAATCTGCAACAGCTGTGTTTCAGTTTCCTTCCAACAAAAAAAGGCACAATGCATAAATGCAAGTTTAAGAGATATCCTGATATATTTAAGCTACCAAAATAGATCCCATTTGCAATCAGCTATTACAGCCAGGATTTCCACAGAAATACTAATAAAGAAATCTTGAACCAATTAGAATAATTACAGAGCAGTGCTGCCATGTAGAGTGAGTACTTCTCCTGGGAGTCTGTCTCTAGATCATTCTTTGCTTTCTGAGCACAGAAAAACAAAATGTAAGATGTATCTGCATGAGGTGTATTTCTTGATTCAGCACTTAAAAAACAGCTCATATCTACATTTCCAAGCAAAAGTTATAGCATTATAGCTATAACAGCATTATAGCAGCAATGACATTAAGTTAATGAACTAAAAATTAAAGAATTAAGGATAAGATTAAAGGAAGATTCTTTTAAAAAGAACCAGTTAAAAATTACCCTGTGTAAGATCTTTTTATCCTTTTTTTTCCTTGTTTCTTAGAGGTTGTTGCTTGTTGATATCTAGCCATATTTCGTATTTAATTTTGTTGTATTTTAATTTCTTTATGAAGTTACAGTATGCTTGGTGTGAAGATAAATGAGATGATACTGGTCCTTTTATTGAGGAACATCAAAGCTAAGATGAGACCTTTGAACACTTATACCCGTAGTCTCAAAATTAAGGATATAGAGTTCTAAAATGGCCATTTGCCTAAGTCTTTTTATGATGAAGTTGTGGTTTGGACATGGTCCAAACCAGTTGGAGTCCAAGTAATCTTGTCCAAATAATTTAGGATTCCCTGCTGCATCTGAGAATTTTCTTCCTGTCTGATTTCTCTCTGTTCTCATCCAGATTTACTTTTAAACAATATTCATTAAAAGTCAGGCAAACTGTAATCCTGCAAACACTCATGTGTGACAACTTCACCGTAGTTAGTAGCTGTATTCTTACAATGTTAGAATTAAATATGGATGAAGAGCTGGCCTAAGATTTTTCTGTCCTGTGACCCAAATTAATTTGGCCATGAAGGGTAAATGGCTAAAGCGATTTTAAGAGGAATGGGTGAAAACATTAGTGATGGATGCTTGCAGATTGCTGAGAGACTTGTAGAAGTCTAATAGAAATAGCTAGACTTGTACAGATCTAATTGCTTGGCATAATTGACATAATTTTTTCCCGTTTTACACCTAGTCCAAGCATCACTGAAGTGTACTTGAATGAGGATTGCAAGCCCAGGTATTACAATTCCTTTCTTATTTAAATAAGTAACATTCTCAAATGTTAAACCGAGCCATTTCGTTCCACTGTATCACTGGATATATTGGATTTCTTGTGTTGGAGAACTTTTAGAACACCCAAAGGAGAAGAAGTTGTCTGTTTGTTTGAAAAAGGAGGCGGGGGAAAGGCAAACAATCCTTGAAATAAAACATGGCAGTCACGTACTGGCTTAATCCAGCAGAGGGAGTAGCTGACCAATGTTGGGAACGGCTTTGGGAATCTGCCCATAGGAAAATTTGTGATGAAAGCCATTTAGCTGTTTATTACTTAAAATATTGCATGTCATGAATTACAATGATAAGTGAAGCATTTATATTTTTTTAACATAGTCAACCATCAGCCACACCTTGAAAATTACATTTCTGTTGAGATTGAAAAGATGCTAAGGTTGGAATTGGTGTGTTGATTTTAGTGTTGTAAATATTCAGACGTCTAAAGTGAAGACGATGGCCTTTCATTTTGTCTTACCCTTTTCATATTGGCCTTGACTTAGATTCATGGAAATACAGAACAGTTTGGGTTGGAAGAAACCTTCAAAGAACATTTAATGTAACCACCCTGCCATGGTCAGGGATACCTTTCTTTCACTTGATCAGCCTGCTCAAAATCCTGTCTAGCCTGACTCTGAACACTTCCAGTAAGGGGGCATCCCAGCGACTTCTGTTCAACTACCTTCGGAGATCCCTCCCATTTTACATTATTGTCTGATTCTCTTTCTACACAGTATTCTGATTAAAGCCTGGAGGGCCTCTCGAGCTGCTCCCTCTACCTGCCAGCCCTGCTCTCCACCTCTGCAGGGCAAGGGCCCACTTGACAGGGTGCCTTTTCTTGCCCCTGTATGTGGGTGAATTTTGCTCTTTATCCACAACATGGGTTTGATTTAGAGCCTTGCTCTTTTACTTGGTCCATCGACCATACTTCCTGAAAAGGATTCAAGCACAAGCTCCACATTAATTTAATAACAGCAAGAGGCCATGTCTTGAAAGGAAAGTAGTATTGTATGCCACATTTTGACATTTTTACCAGGCACAAGAATTTTTTGTTTATAGTTTCCGTTAAATATTCACTTAAATAACTGCAATTTGCCCATATACTTTAATATACTTTGAATGTTCTTGCTGTATGCGAGCTCAAAGTCCAAAAGTAAATGATCCATATCCTTTAGCTGACGATAGCTAAAGGACAAATGAGAAAAATGTTTCATTGGTTATTGTGCATTGTTACTAAAAAATGATGTAAAATTGTATGATAAAACAATCCTGAAAAGCAAATATTTTTTAAGCTGCATTTTGTTTTCAATATTGGTTACAAGATCAATTTTTGCCCAGCTTCCCATTCAACATACTCTTTACCTCACAATATTAAACTTAAGTTCTGTTTCTCATCAAGTAAATAAAATTATCCAATCTTATACATATATATTTTTTTAATGCACACTAAAAGCAATGCCATTCTTAGTAGGAATTGCTAAAGAAATGCCACATATTTTACTATCCTAAACCCAGTACTTAGAAGTCTAGCGACAGAAACATGCTGAGACATGCAATATTACCTTTAAAGTTTGAATGAAAGGGAAGTGATAAAAAGAAGTGCCTCTATTTTTCAGTACTTTAAAAGATTCTGGTAAACTGTTGTTTATTTCAACAGCTTTATAACTGGATGCTACTTTGCTGTTAATACAAGGAGTTAATTTGCAGTTTCTTTTTGCGAGTGCTGCTTTGTAGTGTATTTATTGCTCATCCAGAAGATCCACTCACATTTTTAGAAGAAAAGCTCAGAGAAATAATGGTAAAGGGATTAGATGCTTCCTTAGGATACATACTAAATTATTCTCTGTGTGTGTGCTATGTGGTTTATAATATTGCACTTGAACTTTTAATACATGCTAATGATACAGCATCTACTATGTAGACTGCAACTTAAATGATGATATTGGGGTTTTTTTGCAAATGTTAATGGCATATGATATTGCAAATACTGTAAGACAATATCTCTAAAAACATAGAAAATATTTTATTTTTATATCTATGGATTTGGGGGGGAGGGGGGTTTTTGTTTGTTCGTGGGTTTTTTTATCTACAGAATATTTAATGAATATAACCTCCACTTAATGCTCCTCTTTGTCTAGTTGATGTATTAAACCCTTACTTTTGTGGTAATCAAAACTGAGGTGATGTTAATTGTTTTAACTTCATTGCTGTCCACAGTATATTTACCTATATGAACCAGGGATGTAGCTGTCAAGCACTGCATCATTAAGTGAATTATTTCTCCTGTTTTCTGTTCTCTGTGTGTTCTGTCACCCTTTTAAATGAAGACAGCATAGCTTCAGATTTTAAAAAATAAGGATTAAGTTTTGTTTACACTGGAATTTTAGAAAATAATGTAATTTCTTGCTTTAATATTCTGTGCAATTCTGTGGTTGAAATTTTCAATAGGATGTGAATAATAAATCCTTAATCTTTGGATCCTCTCACTAAACAATTGAGTCAGTAAGTTGGCATGCAGAGTGACTGGATTTTTCTCTTAATTACCTCTTTATAACTGTATTCAATTTTATCTTCTGCTTGTACATCTGTCCTGAGTTCACAGCAATTGCATTTCAGCTGTTTCCTCTTTTGCTAACTATTCAATTAGTATTCAGATCAGTCCAATAGTGGAATGGTTGATTTACACAGTACCTGTATACATCTACCAACTTGTTGCAGTCAAATCCTCTCATAGATTTTCTCAGGAGTAAGAGCAATATGTGAGATAATCCCCAGTATTTTCTGAGGCCAATTGCTATATGTGCTTTCAAAGGATCGTATTTTCTTTCACAGTGATATTCTTAGCCCATAGTGTTACACAGTTTTGGTTCTGTAGAAGTTCAGACAGGTTTATTGAAATACCAGTTAGAATCATATGGTAAATGGCTGACATAACAATGAATCTTGAAACAATTTTTGCAAAGAGTAACTGAAGTATTTATGTTAAATAGCTGAATACAGCTGATCAATTGAAGAGTGGATATGAGGGACGAAAGCCTGAATTTCAGTTTTTGAGCTTTCCTTCAAGCACACAAACTAGTTCTGATTTGTATGCTAATTTAACTTTTGGTTTAACTTCTCTGTGTAAAAACAGAAGTGTCAGTTGGTAGTGAAGTACTTCTAACTATACAAAGAAAATTATACTTGAATATTCATCACTTTAAATTAGATTCTTTAATTTGCAACAATCAACATGGAAAAGACAAGATTTAATTTTTTTGTGTGACTAAAAACATTTATAAAACAACACTGCTTTGTGTACTGCCATAAATTATTGTTTTAGATGACTAAAGAATTATGTGCCAAAGAATGGGACTTTTCCAGCAGAAACTTAATGAAGCTTTATTTGGGTTAATGATATGTATTTTACACATACCTCAGGAGCATCATAGGAAAAATCTTTTACCCAAGCAATGTTTATGTTGTTCCTTTGTGGGAGGAAAACGTTTTTGTTTTAACACAATAACATAAAGAGAGAAACTTAGATTTGGTATTAATTTTATCTAATTTTATTCTATACTAAAACTAGTCAGTTCTGAATTTCTTCCTGTTCCAGACCTGACATTTCTGTACTTTAATCAGCTCTGTTTGTGAGAAATATGGTGATATACCCAGAAATAAAAGCACAGTTTCCATTTAGGTCTGAAAGTAAACAATCTGTGTTCTCTTATGGTCTTTCTTTGGTTTTCTGTGCTTGGAATTAGGAAGATCATATTTTATGTAATCCAAATTTTCCTTTGATAAATGGGTATTATACATAGATATGTTTTAAAATATGATAATCACAACAAATAAACACGTCCACTGATTTCTTTGTGATGTGTATAAAATTTGATGACCTTCCACTTAGAATTAGGTAAGGTGGGCTTTTTGTTTTGAAAAGCATACAGTGCTTATTACATAGGAGGTACAACTCTGTTAGGAATACTGGTGTAAATCCTTACTATGAATCACAGAACTGGAAAGGAGGTGAATATTTTCAAGCTGTGCTGTGGTTAACCTTGCTGCACATTTGTCCAGGGTATTTTTAGTCATTTTAAAAATCACAGGTGCTGGAGACACACAAGTGTCAGCAGGCAGTTTATTCCAGTACTTCATAATCCTTTCTACTACAAATACAGCAGCCCTTCTAGCAAAAAAACCCCCCAAACCTACCACCTTTTTTTTTTTTACCTTATTGTCTTATACAACAGAGACATGGAAGATTATTCATTTTTTCTTCAGTGCAGCCTTTCTAAGATTGTCTCAGCTAAGAGTTTTGTTTAATTATCACAGAAGTTGGACTGAAACAGTGGCATGTTCCGTTCATAACTTCTCCCAAGTATATGATTTTTTTTTATTATTTTATATGAAACAAGGGAGATTTTGGCAAATGAAAGTAGCCATGGAAAGTCTAATTCATTCAGCAAGTCAGATACAGAAAGATAGTGTATTTTAATATATCAGTGATATATGACTCATTTGAAATACATTTTTGTTCTGGATCTAATTATTTCCTATTGCTTAGCCTGGAAGGAAAATGGGACTTTTACCAAAGGTTAAAATTGGTAAGATATAAATTGAATTTGCATTCTGTTGCATTGAGGGGTTTTGTATTGCCAAGGAAATATGAATAGCACTTAAGTAAATGCATGTATCTAGCACTTCTAAATTATTTTCTATAAACACTCAAACGTCCTCCCATAAATACAGATCTGTACTTTAATAAAATACAGATGACAGCAGCAGGACTTTATGGCAGTGGAAGCAAGCAAATTTTTATTGCTTGATACTTCAGAAAATTACAAACAAGTAGAAATTTTATTAAAATGAGTGAATGAATTGCTACTGAAAAATATTATCAATGTGTACTTTATTTAAATTATACATAATAAACATCAGTTCTATTCAGAAGTCTGTGTTGTTGAGCTTGACTGCTTTGTATGTTACAGCAAATTGCAGAGTTTTGTGCATTTTACTTCAGGTCAGAAACTGTGTTAAATTACTCATTCTGTTTTACAGTTCAGAGGATGGATAAAATATAATTTGCTGAAAAGGGATGAGAAAAAAGCCAGTGGGAGATGGCTCTAGGATAAGTCCATTAAAATGTCCAAATATTAAGAAGTGGAACACGTGGGTGTAGACTGACAAGGAAAAAAAGCCATGTAAGTCTAGGTAGCTGCTCTGCATGAGACAAAAAATGCATAATATATAATAGAAAGATATGCTGTATAAATTAAATGTTCTTGGTCCAACCATTTATCCAGCTGTCTTTTTGCAGGATTCCATCCACTTGATGAGCTGTGACAACCTGATGTGCCCAGAGAGACAGGTCCCTGTGTTCTTTTCTACGGCAGATGGTGCTGGTACTCTTCTCTCGACACTGAGCAGTGGTGTTGCTTGGGAGGTGTTAGGGCAGTGGAGTGTATGTCAGAAGCATGGGGTGGAAAGAGTTGGGATGCTTTTCTGGGAGGCGAAGAGTGCAGTGATAGGGGTAAAACAGGAGGGATCACAGACTTGTTGGCTTCAATTAGATGGAATGCATGATGAGAGGTGAGGATGGAGTGAAAATCAAACTAAGAAAGTCAGAAGAAAAACATGGTATCTTAAAATACTTAAAGTTTTAATCTGACTAGACTGAGCTGGCTAAAGATGTCTTGTTTCTGGAACGCACCAGGGCATTCTCAGGGAATAATAGTCTCACAGTCTTAAATTCTGTACATTCTTAATATTCTTAAAACTGATGGGTTTGACTTCCATTCTAATTAGATTAGAATGCATATAACTGAGTCATTTTTTTAATTGTGTACTTTTATATTGTATACACTTTTGTAGACATTTTGGGTGCAACTAAGTCACCTAAACATACATTTCTGCTGCAATTCAGCATGCCCTGGGATGCGTGCTGAGAGCTAGAACTGTGGAATTTTGGGACAAGATACAAAATAATGGCTTTATTTATGTGTAAAGTGCAGAGGGAAGAAAAATTATTACAGAAAAGCAGGAAGCCTGCTTGAGTGCATCCATTTTGTATTTAAAAAATTGCAGCTCCCTTGATCCAGAGAGAATTGCAAATCTGTGTGGCTGTCACCTGATTGTTTTTTCTTGAGCTGTCATTATTTTATTCAGTGTGGGAAATGCAGAAAGAGCTCTTCTGTTTAGAAGACAGAGCAGAGGTTTTCTCTAGCTGAGTGCCTAACCATTTCCTGCCGAAAGGCAGAGCTCTTTCTTCCTTTCTCTCCCTCTGTGAAGCCTCATGTTCTCTTTTTGGTGGATCCAGTATGTAGATACCATCTCCTTCAACAAGAGGTTGTTACTGGATGTTGTCTCCTCCAGGCCAAATCTGTGTTTGCTCTGAGCATTCACAGACTTGGAAAACAAAGCATGCCTGGACTTTTCAAAGTTCTGGAACTTACGGTTAGCAGACTTTATTGTCTCTGGCACTGTAGATGATGTTTGCTGGTGGATCATTTCAAAATTACCGGGTATTTAGTAAATGTCATTATTAGCACACTACCATTTATTGCAGCTTTCTGTTCTGTTCCTGTACAAAAAAAAAAAAAAAAAAGTCAGTTTGCACTTATGGCTGGACAAGATCTGTCCTCAGGGCCAGATGGAAACCATTTGCTTTGTAAATTACAGTTTCCTAAAAAAGGTCAGCGGTACCACAGTACCCTGATTTTGAGTTATCGACAGAAAATTATTGCTGTGTTTTAAAGGTGGCTGCTGTGATCTTGACACAGAGTTTTAAATTAGGTGGAGTTTGAAGTTAAGGAAATGATCCACATGTCCAAATTAAACAGATTTTTGGTTGGGGAAGCCCATGATGGAGCCAACTATATTTATCATGGATGCAGGTCTTTGAAGAGATGTACAAGAAGAACTTGCTACTGAAAAGGGCCTACACATTTCTGTACCTTGAAAAATCTTTGCAAACCCCAGCTGCATTCTGAACCAACTAAATATCTTTTAAATGATCATGGCTGTAGCAAGTTCCAAAAATTCTATTAAAAGAACATAAAGCCAGAAAACCTGACTTTTTAAAGCTGTTTTAAGAAGTTTATATGCAGTGAACAGAGGCAGCTTGTTGAACAGCAGCATACTTTGAGGAGCTGGCAAATGTATTACCTATGCAAATAGTGCTAGTGGGAAGAGACACATTATCAGCAATTTTCCTACCTGATTTTTCCCTCCGTAGCTAATGAAATTAAAGCATATGGAAAGTTGTGTCGCTAACGTGGACATACTCTTCTATAAACCCCAGTGGCATCTTTGCTGTGTTTTCACGCTGACATCTTACTATTAACGTACTTATCTTAAGTAAAAAGTTCTTCAGAATTGTGTAAGAAAAAATTCTCTTCAGTGACAGGACATGGCATAAAATTAAAAAGTGTTTTTGTACTTTTGCTATCAGCCAATTACCATATCAAGTTTAAACTGTAGCATTAGTGTATTATTTGTGCAGTTATAACAGAAATTACATTACAAGTATAAAGGTTTTCTTATATAAAAGTTACTTTAAGAAAACTGATGAGGGATGTTATTAACTGTGCTCCTTTCTGGTTTCTTCTTTGTACTTAGAATTGCACATTTTAAGTGTTGCATTGTGGTAATCAGTGAACATCTGTATGTTAAAGCTATCATGAGACTTTCTCCAGATTACCGGTTCTGTTAAAGTTAATGTATTCCAGTTTGAACTACCCGGTTGGCTGATGGCCTCAGCTCCTTGTCCATCCCCTGGGGCTCTCCCATTGGTCCCTGTTCCCTGACCCCGCCTTCCCCTAACCCCAGAAAAAAACCTGTGTTAGTGGTTTGTACTCTGGATTTGCTTGCCTCCTTTGGATGGGTGCAGGTGCTCGCCTGTTGGAATAAAGGCCACAGCAGATTCCCTTCCCAGCTCTTTGTTACCGACTCCTGTTACTGAACCTGCCTTGGTTCTGTGGGAGCTTGCGGGACCCCACGGAACCGGCAGGTAAATAGTAACATTGCATATTGGATATTTCAGCATATGGTGTAGTAATTCAGTACTGCAAATGGTTATGGATATGGGACAGTTTAGAAGGTAAACATGTGGCAAATATTATGCACAAGTGACATCCATATGTGTTATGTTCGAATCTTTGAGGCTGCTGTTCTTTTCACTGGCCTAGCTTTAAATATCAGTAAGTACTGCTTCTTTTTCTTCTTAATTGTAATTCTCTCTTTAAACTGATCTTCATTCTATGCTTTGCTGTTGTTCCATTTTGTCACCTATATTCTCCTCTGTATGTTCAGCTATAATGAAGACATGTGAATATGAGATCTGTAAAATTACTGCAAATGCAGCCCTCCTTCCACTTTCCAGGCCCGGTGACACCCATATGACTGAACATTGCTATAATGCCATAGAATGGTTTATATTGTGTGTGAAATGCCGTAAGATAACAAATGAGTTTGGAGTGCAAATGTGGTTAGATACAGAATGACAGAATCCAACTCCACTGAGATAATTATCACAGAATCACAGGCTGGTTGAGATTGGCAGGGATCCCTGGAGTTATCTGGTCCAACCTCCAGCTCAAGTAGAGCCACCTAGAGCTGGTTGCCCAGAACCGTGGCCAGATGGCTTTTGAATAAATATCTCCCAAGGACAGAGACTCCACAATCTCCCTGGGCCACCTGTGCTCAGTCACTCCCATGGTATAAAAGTGTTCTCTGGTTTTCAGATGGCACCTCCTGTGTTTCAGGGTGTGCCTGTTGCCTTTTGTCTTCTCTGTCGCTGGGCTCCACTGAAAGAACCCGGCTCCATCTTTGCCCCTGCACCCATCATGTATTTGTATACCTTGCTGGGAACCCCCTGAGCCTTCTCCAAAGGAACAGTCACAGCTCTCAGCCTTCACTTATAGGAAATACACTCCAATCCTGAGTCATCTTTTTGCTCATTGTTGGATTCTCTCCAATGTGTCCCTGTCTCTGGTGTACTGGGAAGCCCAGAACTGGACACAGTACTCCAGGTGTCGCTTCACTAGTGCTGAGGAGAAAGATCACCTCTCTGGATCTCTTGGCAACACTCCTCCTAATGCAGCCCAGGATACCACCCATCTTCTTTGTGACAAGGGCACATCACAGGCTCAGGTTCAACCTGGTGTTTACCAGGACCTCCAGGTCCTTTTCTGACAGCCCATTTTCAGACTGGGTGCCCCCAACATGCACTGGTGCCTCGAGTTGTCGCTCCCCAGATGCTGGATTTTGCACTTGTTGAACTTCATGGAGCCCCTTTCTCCAGCCTGTCAAGGTCCCTCTGGATGGCAGCATGACCCTCTGGTGTATCAGACACTGCTCCCAGTTTGGTGTCATCTGCACACTTGCCGAGAGTACACTCTGTCTCATTGCCCAGGTCTTTAGTGAAGATGTTAAACATGACTCGACCCAGTACTGACCCCTAGACTAAACTGCTAGTTACTGGCCTCCAACAAGAGGCTCACTGACAAAAAAAAAACCCAACGAAACCAAACAACAACAACAAATCCATCAAAAAGCCCCAAAAAACTACGTGTGGTCCAAGATATTAACGTGGTGTTCGCAAATAATTGGTGCTTGATCCTACGGCCAAATCAGAGTCCTTCTGGATGTAAAAAAGCATCTTAGTTCTTCCCGATTCTATGCGTGGAAGTACATGTGACTGAGTGTTTGGAGGTTAATTCCCTTTGTGACAGCATTTTGCAATACTTTCAGGTCAGTAATATATTTCTCAATATGGTTGTATGCTCCACTAAGCAGAGAAGTGGGGCAGGAAAACTAAAAGCCTTTATGATCCATGTGAGAGGTTTAGTGCTAGTGTGAAGGTGTACTCAATTCATTAGGAATCACCTGCATCCCAACTGTTACTCATTTATTTTATCATGAAGAGTCTGAAACCATCTTGGAAGTGTTTTCATGAGAAAAAAACTCCTCTGCTACAACTAGGCAAGATCCCAAGAAATATTTTTATTCCTGGCACAGTATTTCTGAAGTGGGAGAATGTTACTGATGGACTCTTTTCTAGCCTACACTTTAATTGAATTCAAATGTATAATAAGAAAAGGAAAATGTTTTTGGTTTTTTTTTAAAAGTGTATTTTGATGTTTTGAGACTACAATGCATTTATTATTTAATAAGATAATACATGATTGAAATTGTTGATGCAGCCTATAACAATTTCAGAGTGATTTCTTTTGTTTTAGAAAATGACTGTGTAATTATGGGTGAGAATAATTTACTTTCTAGATTGGTGATGGAAAGAACAACTGGCCAAGAATAAAAAGTACTTTGGTCATGGTTTTGGCTTTTATATCACAGGATAAAATAACATTCTCAATGATACCAGCATGCGAATTGTTTAGTGACAGAATTTAGTCCAGTATCATAATGAACTTTGGCAGCTAATAAAGAAAGCAAGCCAAAATAAATCATACACAGCCATGTCACCTCCTTTATGGGTGTTGTACTTAAAGGTGTTAAATCCTTCTATGATTTTGTTTTCCTTATGTATTTGAGTACAGAACTAAAATCATCATAATGTTTCTTGTGTTTAGAGCTAAAAATATGTAAAGAACAATTGTGATAGAATTACATCTTGTATACAAACTGCGTTTTCCATCATGTTATTTAACTGATTCATATCTAGTGTTGATTATATCAGTTGGAATATCAGTATGTTGATTGCCACCCATTTGCATTTATCTTACATATCAAAGACACTAAATTCAATTTGCGTCTCTATAAACTTTGTATTTTCCATTTTTGTTGATGATTAATGCTTTCTGTAGGCTTGAAATCAAACATTATGTCTATTTATATCTACTCAGTGCTATTTTAAACTAGTTGTGATGAATCATATATGACAGTCTACAGGGGCTTTTAGAAAACGTTGATTTATAAAGCTGTTTCTTCTAGCTTTGAAGATACACAGTAGTTCTTTTTAAGCATGAAACACATTTAAATCAGTGTGCTATTGATATTTAGATAAACTACATATGTTTTTATGTTGAAACTCACTGATATGTATCATATAGCCTACTTGTGCCATTCTTTTGAAGCTCTTGTGGATGGTTTAATGTTGCTGCAAAACTATTTTTCTGTCTTCTTTTAGAGATTGAAAATAATTCTGCGATTCTTTTCCTTTGACATTTTTTCAGCTAGCAAACTGAGTTGAACTGTCTGTTCAATTATAGGCTACAGATGTGATGAAGCTTTCCATTCGAGCTTACCCAAGTTCCAGTTCTGACCTCATCTTTCCAAATAAATCCAAGATTACACAGATTCTGGCAACATACTTTTATTGTTAATGTTAAAACAGCAATTATATTAACTGTGGATTAGGTCTGTTCAGCTGGCTAAATGTTTGCAGGGGTTTTTTTATGAATTAATTATCTGCAATTTAAAAAAAAAAGGGTTTGTGTAGTCTAACTTTGGCCTGTGGTGCATACATTAAATAGTAGTCTTTGTCTAATATCTGCACGTGAATGTTAATGTGATTCCAGCTCAGACTGTCTTTGGCAAATCAGTGTGTTACTATGCCAGAGAAAATGAGTGTATGAGATGCATGGGTTATGGCTCAGCTGTTTGTGGTATTCCTCCACCTACTCAGTAATCTTGGAGAATCATTTGTCTTCCATGTGTGACTGGGAACTGCCTTTAAATGCTGCCATTCATATTCATAGTGCAGGAGCTAAAATTTCCCTAGAAGCTTTTGAAGTGTTTTATTTCCAGTAGCGGTCATAGCACTGACAGACATATCCATTTTTCATGTATTCTGTCATGGAAAACATGGCACAAAATAATCTTTTCTGTGTTTCATGTGGCTGTGTAGAGAGAGGGGCACTGCCTCTATAGGGCACTGTAGTTCATTCCTTAAAGCCGCACTCCTAGGACATGCACTGCATGTCAGGAAGACAAGGCAATTGTCTTCATGCAATTGTATCATGCAGTTATTTCCTGGCTATGGACAGAGAAAGAAGGGGAATCAAGAGAGAAGTTACTGAGAAGAAGAAACTTAAAGAGCTTATAAAGGAAGAGGAAGGCCCATGATTTTCTTTTAGACATGGAAGTTCTTCTGTGACCTTTTTGATTAAATAGCACAGAAACATAGAGATGTCAACATTAAATTGTGTTTTGTGGCTGTGGTGTTTGATGGAGGGTGTACTTTACAGTACATTTTTGAGAAGCTCAGAGAAATAGCAATTAACCCTGTAATGCTGAAGTTTTTACCAATTGTTAGTCATGTCCCCCATATGTATGTTTTTCAGATATATTACTGTCTTTTTCCTTGTGCTGCCTCCTTCTGCACTACCTTCATAACTCCTATATGCTTTTTCTGTTCATACAGTCTTTTCTCAAAGAATTTGCTACTAATCACTGTCAAGAGATCGTGCTGACCCATATTATCCTTCCCCCAACCTCCTATTTCTAATGTTGTGTTCTTACATTATTTGTAGTTGCAATTACTGTCTATTCTGCCACATCCTCGGTGGGGGTGTCTGCAAATGCCAGCATACAGAAAACCCTAATGTATTTCAGCTACGTTCAATGAGAGTTTACCCCAGGCACAGACCCACTTTTTTTTAAAATTATAGGAAACTAAACCACCACTTGAATATTGCTGTGTCTGTTTTGAAACAATTCTCTAGTATTATTGAAAAAAATGAAATGTACAATAACTTTAAGGAATAAGGAATAAAATTATAGTGCATTGTAGTTAAAAGAATAGAATTTCCAGCTACTCTTTGAAAGCTCCAAAGGCCATCTAAGGAAAATAGTATCAAGGACAATTCCAGTATCTGAAATTTCAGACCATTCTTCACTGCTAGAAGTCTTTTCATTTGTTGATTCCAGATGTCTGATCAGTCCTGCTCTTAAGTACTGAATTTATTTTATTTTATTGCACAAGTGTTTCTTTCATGGAGCTTTGGTGCTGATACTGATTTTAAAAGGTCGCATAGAAACCTTTATTCAGAGGACAGTTGTTAAACCATGTTTCTTGTTAGTATGTCCCTCCCTCACTTACAGATTTCATTTAATAGCTGTGGCCAAACATCTTGTGCTTTTAAATGCAGGGCAGGATATTCAGCTCATTATCCCCCTTGAACCTTCAGCAGTTGCAGCAGTTTCTGGTGCCACTGTTTGACACCCTGAATGATCACACCCCTCCCTTAACTCTGGCTGCTGCTGAGCAATCATCCTATTTATCACTGTGTACCACGGGTTTTAGCCTTGGTCCTAAGAAGTACATTCATGATCTGTTTGGGAATCCCCAGGGCCTTCGAATGAGAGCAGTTAAGCCACTGCTTGTGGTTCTCAGTCTTATCCCACTGCTTTTCCAGCTGGTACTTTTTGCTGACCAGAGAGATCAGAGGCCTCTCACTCAGATTTTGTCTTATATTCTTCTCCTGGATTATCTTTTCTACCAAGACTTAGCCTGACTTAAGCTAGTATTTTTTTCCTAACACTGACTCTTTGCACAAATTAATATAACATGGTTTATAAATGCATTTTTTTCTACTCAGATTTTCACCATTGGCTGTGCAGCCAGTAACAGATGTTCTGCTGTGGTTTCATTGTCTGTCCTTTTCAATCATACCCAGTGATTCTGTATTGAAATAATCCTCCAGAATTTGAGAGGAGGAGGACAACTTCACTTTATACTGGCTGCTATTTGTGACAGATTTATTTTTTTTTTTTTTCACTTTCAGCACTTTTAAGTTTCCAGATGTGCCCTATTTAATGAATGCTACTGGCAAATGGGATTTTCCTCTCTGTTCCATCTTATCAGGATTAACCTTTAATAGTTAAGATAGTGCTTAAGAGATTTCCAGGAAGAGGGATGAGTCAGATACCATTATATTTTTGCTATAAAGTTTTTGAAGGATATTGTGGAAGAAATGGCTAAATTATGCAGTTTGTCAGGAAAGCATATGAATAATGGAGGGCATGAAGGAATGCAATTAATAATGGAATGTGTTTGCTTTGAGATTCTTTGGCATTCCTACCACCCTTAATATCTCCTGATTTTTTCCTTTATGTTGTTCTTTTATTTCATGTTAGCACTAAAGCACTGAGTGCTTTGTGTTGCACTTGTAAAACAAAACGTGTGACCTTTGGGACTGGTGGTTAAAGCACCAGAGGAATGCACAAACACCGTAATTGTCTCCAGATCTTTAAAGGAGCCAACTTTCTCCCTGGAGTTTTCCAGAACTTATTCCACAGTAGCCAAGAGAAACTTAAAGGTTTGGCCCTGAATTTCTACCCTGCACTTATGGGTTTCTTAGTGTTCTAAGTATATTATGTAGCAAGGAATTTTATCTTTAGGGATATCATCTACTTTGCTGAGGCATTTGTATTGCTCTGTTACTGTAGTATTAGGATGATCACAGGTTTTAATCAATGCATATTCACATATCAAACACAGTTGTTTGATAAGGAGATGCTGTAATGTGCATTTTACAAACGAGCTGAGAGAAGAGTGAACTTAGAGAATGTCCCACACTTCTGAGCTCTCAGAAGCATACTTACCTTCAGTTTGGGTGGGCACTGACGTGCTGGATGCAGACCACAGCATCCTTCATGTGATCCTTGTCATCGAGAAGTGATGGCATGTCATCTTGTCAAACTGATACAACAACATAAAATTCTTCCTAGAAAGATTTCAGCTCTGCGTACCTCAAAAACCAAACAAGGCAATTATGAGCATGTGGAGCTGGATCTTGGGAACCACCCATGTCTTGGCTACTTATCGTTTTAAGGCAGATCAGGTATAGAAGAGGCAGAGGCTGAGTTATTCATTCAAGACTGAACAGGAACACTGGTAAATCAGCAAGTAGAACCCACCTTCTGTGTTTGAATAGTAGCTAGTATAACAACTGCCATTCCTCTTTTTCTAGAATTGTATTTAAGGTTAGTCTTAAGTTTGTTTTTTTGGTCTACAATAAAACAACAGGAGGTCAATACAAAAATTTTAGAAATGTTTTCTGGGAATATTTCAGGAAACTGATAGATACAAAGAACTGTCAATACATTCAAGAAAAATGTGTCTTGGTCACAATCCTGCAGCTATTTCTGTGTGAACACATAAACTGTGTTCATACATTAGACAGCTCCTCCCCACCATATTATGTACATTTGTTTCTATTGATTTCTACTGTATAGTTTCAAATATTTGCCAAAATATTTCACAAGAGCGTCCAGAACAAATTGTCAAAAACAATTGCTAAATGAAGGATGCTGTAGAACAAATGTCATTCTGTAGTTATTATCTGCAAGAAACAGACATCTTTGTAGGCAGATAGTCCTACGAACCAACGGTATAATTAGAAAAAATGTAAACAGTATGTTTTTCTTTTTCAAAGTATCAAATATTAAAATGTACTAAGGAAAAGAGTTCCCTTATTAGCCTATCACAGTGACAATTACACCATGCTTCTTTACTGTTTGAACTGTTTGCTCTTTGTGTCGCTCCCATTCCTCATCATCTTTGTCCAGATCAAAAGTTTCTGGATAAATGGGAAGCTTGTCTTTTGGGCATTCCTCATAATAACTTCGAACATATTTTCCGACAGACCATCCTTTGTATTCCTCAGGCATTTTGCATTCTAGGCCATTGTAGTGAACATTGTAGTGATGCTTCAGCCAGTAGAAAAGATAATGAATGTTGTAATCACATCTCCAAGGATTCTCTCTCAGCCACAGTATTTTCAGAAAGTAAAGATCTTCCAGTACTCCATATTCAAAATTCTGCAAGCTGTTGTTTGATAGATCCAGCTCCTCTAAGTTATTGAGGCCTGAAAAAGCAGCTAGTCAATAGAAAAATAGTTATTGGTACCTTATGAAGATAACTTAGAAAAAAACCCATTCATATCTGTGGCAGGAAAAATATGCATATCTACAACAGTAAAAACATTTTTATTATTGTACAGTTATTGCTTTTTTTTCCTTTTTTATTTTGTCTAAAGGCTACAAAAGGATTTCTCAAACACTGGACTTTGAAATATGGCACGTGCCTTCAGAAGTGAGAAGTATTAGGGGAGTTGCACTGTTGGTAAAGCTATAAAACACTTCATGGATCTGCCTGAGTGTAGAATAGAGACAGTGAAGGTGGCTGAATGCTTGATTTGCTTATTGACTCCTACTGTTATTGTCATGGTACAGAAGTAGGAATATGGAAACTTATTATTAGACAATGTGCAGGGCCAGAAGGTTTTTTTTATGCATATAGGTCTTTGTGTTCACTTTGCACTTTGTGTGCACTATGCACTTTGTGTGCAAGTATAGAACCCTTAAATTTAAATTAATATTTTAAGATTTGAAACAGTGTAAACATGGAGGTGCATAATAAGGCTTGTGAGTTACATTTCAGAGAGCAATTCCTACTTTTTGCAAGGATACTATTTCATTGAATGGCAGAAGTCTTAATTTAAATAAATCAACTGTGTAATGTTAAACCTCTTAAGTACCATTTTACTAATATTACCACTTTCTGATGCTGTTTAATTGCCAAGATGGTACTAGATAAGGCTCCTTTTGCTTGATACACTTTCCCTCTCTCTCTTCCCCCAGCTTATGTCTGCTTTTGTAATTAAAACCCAAATATACATAGGCTATAAGCAAATTGCCAATAAGGATACTTGAGTTCTAGTAAAATACAACTTCAAAGCAATTATATGTGGTGATTTTTAACCAAAAAGAGTTTAAATCCTTTTGGTTTGTCTGTTATTTTTTTGTCCAATATAATTGAAAAGTAGTCTTATCATGTGACATATTTTCTTAGATGTGGTGAAGATATTTAAAAAACCATTCAACTACTTAGCATTTTGGAAAACTGAACCTTCAGGTTCCAGAATTAGCTGTTGTACTTGGTTAGTTTAGTGTTAAGAACGGGCAGCTGAAATGTGTCTTTCTCTATCAATTTTCATGATGAATATATTTCAGTGCAAACCTTTATGAATTGTATGGTATGAAAGGTTAAATTTGCACCAACTTCTAGATTTTTAAATCCTGCCCCCTTCCCCCCCATTTATATCTGATAGAGACAGTATCAAAGTTCATAATTAATAGAAGAGAAATAGTTTTTAATGGATACTTAAAATTACTCTTACCAGGATCAATGTATGCTATTCCATTACTGTTTAGATTTAGTATCTTCAGTTCACTGGCATCTTCAAACTCCTTGGCTCGTAGCTGTCTAATTTTGTTGTTGGACAAATCAAGTTTAGCTATATCTGGAGGTATGTTACCTGGAACTTTCTTTAAATCTTAGAAAATGAAAAAGACATAACTTGTATCAGCTTTAGATTATTCTTACTGTTTAGGTATCATGCCAGACAGAGTATTGTCAGTCTAACAATGTTTCTTGTTTTCTTTCCCTTTTATCCCCTCTACTAGTGCCACCATGTTTTTTCAACTTCTGAATTTCATCTTTTCTTTACTTGTACCTTTACATTTCATGTGGAAATTGTTCCCTTCATTAGTGCTTATAGTAAAGCCTCTTTCTGTGTTTTATGTTTTTGTTTTAGTAGAACTAGACTATTCATTTGCACAGGGATAGGGTAAGTAGTGAAGATACTATATGAATAAAGAATGTATGTGAAGCGCTTGATTGTGTAAAGAAAAGAAACCAGAGTAACTATATAAAAAACCATCCTGGCAGCAGAGTGGCATTCTGGCTGCTTCTCTCTCCTACTTGTGTCACTGGCATTTCCAAAGTAGCCAAGGACCTCTCAGTCATCAGTGTTCGTATCCTTACACTGTTCCTTGCAAAAGAGCTCCAGAAAGAACAGCTCTTACTCCAGTAGTAAGGGCCCATGCTTGAGAAGTGCAGACTGTGGTTTGAACCCTCTCAGAGTAATGTTAATAAACCTAATCTCCAGGGTCATTATGCTTGTTCAATGAGTGTTCTAATCCTGCACTGTCATTGCAAGAAAATGAGCAGTATCTCTTATTTGATTCTTTGAATGAAAGCAAGTAGTTTCTGGATCTGTGCTGGAATCTGTGTGGTCATTGTACTTCTGAGGATGTCTAATGAATCAGGGATTTTTGAGACTAAAGCAACATATAAGAGTCTTCCTGCCTTATATCTGATTATGAGTAAAGCTTTGGTATTACAAAAACATCAATATTGTAACTACTCCAGCCTTCTGTGGTTGGATTGCATCCTGCTTCTGCAGATGTCAAAGTTTCAGGGCCTGTTTATCACCAAATGAATGCAAATAATGCTTGAATTTTGAGATTTGGAAAGTTTGGCAGTACTAGAAAGCAGATTCTTTTTCAACTGTCCTTGCAAATACAAGTTCTTTGCAGAAAAGCAAACAAACTGCTTTGCTTCCAATTTTTTTTTCTTTTTTTTTTGTTATTTTGTAAAACAGAATCAAGGGCATAGAGTATTTCATTCTGGACTACTACAAGGTCTGACATATCACTGCTCTGATGAGATATAAGTAAATTATTCAAAAAAAAAGAGAACATACACACGGATAAATGTATTTTTAAGATGTTTCTTTCCTGACCTTTCTGACATTAACTGAAGGTTCCTGACCTGTTGCCATACCTCTTTAGACATACTTAGGAGCAGTAGAGTGCTTGTCATTCTGTTCCCTCCATTGTAAAGGTATAATGGATTGCCACTCTTCATGTCATCTTACTGGTTTAGCAACCGATGCACTTTTTTTTCTACTCTGAATTCTTGTCCACACAGATTTAGAGCAATGTTTGTGTTTTCTCTGGATTTTTTTTAGCATTATGCTCCTATTTCTGATGAAAATTCCAGTGAAATTGTGCATCTGCTGTACAATATTCATATACAAAGACAGTAAGTACAATGCTTTCATCAAAGATTACCATATGTTCAGAAACACCAAATATCAATGGGATATCTGCATCCAGCTGTCTAGCATATGCACAGTAGATCTGGTACTTCCAAAAAAATATTGAAGCATACTCAACATGTCCATGCTAGGCATGCAGGAAGTTCTGGTTTGATAATACGTAGTTCTTGACCTGACGGATGGAGTCCCTGTACTCTCTAGTATGCTCGTGTAGAGGTTGAAATAACTTTATTCCTCCATTATTAATATGAAAGACAATAAGCCATATTTTAAATACCATAAACGCCTTTGAAACTCCCAGGAAGATCAGAAGACATTGAATGTTTCTATGAACTTAGAGAAAAAAGTAACATTTTTCTTGCCAGAAGTTTATGAGTATATTTGTGTATTCAGCTCATCTATTTGATACCACTAAATGGGGAGAGCTGTAAAGTCAGTCTTTGCTTATATAAGGATTATAATTTATGGCTGGGTTTTGTTCAAGAACAGTTTGCTGGAGACATAAAGTAATAGTGATATAATTAGGATCCAATGAAGGATAATTAAGATCATAATCTATAATATAGTAATTAAGGTCCTATCTACAAGGAAAGGTAAGATAAGTCAATCCTAAAAAAATAATAAATGTTAGCAGGTAAAGTAGCATAAATAATTAGTAAAAAATGCAGTAGTTGCATGGTAAAAGAAAGAGAAAATTGAGCCAGAGGGACAAGAAATGAATTTAACATGGTGGAAAAAAAGTAAAGAACACAGACCATTTTTATGACATACATAGTAGATAAACTATGTAATCAAATACTGAAATCATGAATCCTTGATATTTAGATATTATCTCCTTGTACTGAATTCTGAGCTTGTCTCTGGCATAAAGGTGCAAGAGTAAAGGCACACTGAGGTTTTTATGTAAAATCAAGTTACTCTTAAAGCAAATAGAAGTTCAGCTGAAAAAACATACTGCTGTGATCTGGTATTGCAGGCTAAACTCCACTAAAATTGGGAAAAGGTCTCACAATGTTGGCTGCTTCAAGCGATGCTTCTTGTTTCAGAATTGTTGTGTTAAAGAATGATTCTCTTCTGAATTGTTTTGTTGTTTTCTTTGTTTCATCGTGGGATAAAATATGGGAAATATAAAGCACAAATAAATGTGCACTTTTGTGTTGATATATGCCCCATCTGGTTTACCCTTAAGGCTTAACTGTGGCTCTTAGGGGCCTGACAAAGATTTAGGGATGGAATGGATCCAAGTGTCTGAAAAACATTTCTCAAAGTCCCTTCAACTTTGAATTGTTTGCTGGGTGCTGGGAGGAAGAACACAGAGGAGGTATTTCTTCATGAACACAAACATACAATTTCTTTCCTTATTAGAAGAAATCTTGCACAGCAAATGTGAAAATGCAAAGGCTTTCCTTTGCAATCAGGTTCCTTTGGGCATTGAAAACACAGAACTGGCTGCTCCAGTTCTGCTTCACAACTCACTTCTGTCAAAGTTATTGCTATCTTTGTGTTTGTCTAATGGAAGAAAGAAAAGATACTCTGTGCTTTTCTCTATCGGTTCAGCAATTTCAGCACAGCTGTAATTTGACTGATTCGGATGTTTATAGTTGTACAATCAGACTAGTAACTTAAGCAATATGCTTAGTTTTTATTCCTGTTGATTTCTGTTAGATACTTACATTAGAGTGCTATGGATTATCTGTGGAATTTGGGCTGCAGAGCAGAGGTAAAATGCAGAAAGGATTCCTACTTATTGCTGGTAGTTACAAGAGGAAAACAATTAACAGTATCAGTTTAAGTAAAGCGAGTACTAGTACTACACTCATTTGCAGTAAATAATGTGTGAATAAATGTAGTAAGGATTAAATAAATAGAATAAATGTAGTAAGGATTAAATAAATAGAATAGTAAAATCATTAATTCAGTTATAATGACAGATACAAACCTTTTCTTTTGCAGTTCAGAGTTGGCATGGGAAACACATACATGTGGCACAAAGAGGAATCAAATTCTGGTTTGACAGGTTCAGGCTTCTCCCGTTTTATGTTTTTGGGGTCCTGCCTGTCCTCTTCACTACATAGCTGATCAGCTTTTATCTGCTTTAGCTTTTGATTTTTCAGTTCTATAGGGTGCACACATTTGGCATAATTTCCCAAATTCCTGTTTGTTGGAACCTGTAGCATTGTAACAAGGGTTTCTAGTTCACAGCTGCAATGCCAGGGATTATCATAAAGTCGTAGGTAGTTTAGACTGGGCGTGTAAATAAAAATCTCCTCAGATAAAACCTTAATTTGGTTATGCTGAAGTAAGAGTGTGGTAAGTTTATCCAAACCATAAAAAGCCTCGCTCTCAATTTTTGATATGTCATTTTGTTGTAAATCCAGTGTTTTCAGTACTTTATACTTGGAGAACATATTGTTCTTCAACTTACGAATCCTGTTTCTTGCTAGCAGCATGTGTTTTGTATCCTCTGGCCAATCAGGTGCCACAAAAACCAATTTTCTTTCCTGACAATCTAGGTATTTCTCATGAAGGTAAGTGTAAATATCACATGTTAGGCCTCGGGTATTGCGCTTAACAGTGCTAGATGCTCTCCTTAAGATGTTTTCCCTTTCATTGTTTCTCGAACTCCTATTCCTTGTCCTCCTACAGTCAGATGCATTACAAAGAAGTAGTAGTAATATAATAGTAACTACTTGCATCCTGACATTCAGCTGGCCTCAGTTATTTTCTGTGACAGCTGGAGCAGTTGAAATTTTTCGATAGTCAAAATCAGTGTTGCACAGATCTGAGGAGGCACAGCTGGGGTATGTGGGATCCCTGTGTTGGAAGAAAAGTAAAAGATTAGAACAGATGAAATAGGAATTTTCATGGAGGCTTGTATATAATATGCAGTCAAGTACTCAATCATCACACTACTTGGAACTTCACAAATACTTTGAAGATTTAAGGTCCTATCTCTTTTTGTTTGTTTGTTAGTTTTTACTGACTCTGGTCCACTCTGGTTTTTGTTTTGTTTAAACATGGGGTACTATATGGACCAATTTCTCACTGATCTTTTTTAGGAGGTTCTCATGTTCAGAAAAACAGCATCAGGCTGGACCTCTTAGTATTTAAGTTAATCTTGGAAGCTGAGCTCAAACAAGGAGTTTGAAGCTGGTCTTTTCCTACTTCTTGAGTGCTGAACAACAGGAACACATGCAGAGTCAGACCAGGAAAAGCCATCCAGTGCCCATCAAACTCCCAGTTTTAGTTTGCCCTCAAGGGTGGGCTTGTTTTCAAGTCATTTTCTCAGGACTGTTCACCCCAATTTTTGGGGTTTTGTGCTGTCATCTCAGTAATCTGCTGTGACCATGGGTTCAGGATATTGGCCCAGATGGACTGAACCTGTATGAGGAATTCTTACATTTATGTGATACACTGAGAATTTGAACTGTTCACTTTTAATATGATAGTTTTTTTAATTTGGTTGGAGTTTTTTTGTTTTGTTTTGGGTTTGGAGTTTGTTGTTTGGTTTGGGGTTTTTTTAGGTGAATTAAAAAATTTGCAAGACTTAAATATCTGTGAATGCCAGGGATTAAATATAAGAACTACAAACTTTTTGTATGAATTCTAATTCATACCAGGAAGAAAGATTTTTTCAAATGCTGTGGTTATTTGGGTCACAAATCTTCCTTATAAAAAAGTAGAGACTTGTGTTCTTAAGTACTTTGAAAATGGAATTTAGTAGGATTCAATGAAGGAACAATGAAGTTGTCATTGGTTTTCTACAGTACCAGGGCAAAATGATATATTCAATCTCAATTAAATTTGATAAACAGGCCAGGCTTCAAAACTTCACCAGTCTTGGAGGAGGGTTTTGTTGTTATTGTAAGATTGGAGTTGTCAACAACAATACATTTTAATCCTGTATTGTTTACAACTTCCTTTATTCCTTCAGTAGTTCACTTGGGCTTTAAACGTGTCTCGCTAAATTTCTTGGTATTTTTAAGAGCTTTAATTTGAAAGGTATCTAAGAATGCAATCACCATGATGTATTTGTCCATTTTTTCTCAGTTTAACATTTTTAGTTTTGTCTCACTTCCATTAATGTCCTTTAATGTTTTTTCATCACTCTTCCTTGATGGAAAAACAGTGTTTGACTTTGCTTTAATTAATAATTTCTTAGAAAAGGCAACGTTATATGCCAATTTTTCTTATAATAAATCAAAGAATAACATTAATATTTTGTTCAGAAATTACGTTTCTTAACAGATTCATCCCTTTATAGGCTATTTCTGATGTTAAGTATATAAAAAAATAATTTGGTATCATTTGTAGTCACTTTGTAGTGAAGTGTTCATCCGATGTTCTAGCCCAGAAACACCAATATTTACACACAAGCTTTTAAAAATTACCATAGGTAAAATACAGCGTAAGAACTTCAAACAAAAATGATTTGGGATAGTCAAATTAGTGGTGCAAGGGCTGTTTTTCTCCCCTTATCAATAGATGTAGTAATTTTATCATAGAAAACCATCAAATTAGTGAGGAATGCTTTGCCCTTGATAGGCTCATGCTGGCTGTTTGCTGTCACTTTTTCATCCTTTGTGTGCTTGGACTGGGCTTCACAGAGGATTTGCTACATAACCTTCCCAGGGACTCAGATGGAGCTGACTGGCCTGTAGTTTCTTGGATCTTCTTCCATTTCCTGAAAATGGATGTGATATTTCCTATCTTCCAGTCATTAGGAATCTCCTCTGACTGTCATGACATTTCAAAAATGAGTGAAGCCTCTCAATGGCAAGAGACAGCTTTCTTCCTCTTGGATGCACCCTGTCTCATCCCATTTCCTCAGGTGCTCCCTGACATTAACTTCTTCTACGAAGGTTATTGCTTCAGTCTCACAGACTCTGCTCACAGGCTCCAGCCAGGCACCTGGGAGGCCTTTAGAGAAGCCTCAGCTGTAAAAACTGAGGAAAAAAAGTGATTGAGTAGCTTGTCCTTGAAGATTAACCACTTTTCCTGGGCCCCTTTGCCCTCCAGGGCTGCCTACCATGAAATCCTGTTAAACGGATCTCTTAACTAGTCAAAATCTGCTAACAAGTTCAGGGTTTTTTCTTCTACAGTTTGTCCAATTTTCTTCTGGATTTTGAACTTCTCATTTTCATGGTTGCAGTAACCAAAGCCACTCAAGTTCATTCAAGTTCACACTCCTTGACATGTTGAAGAACACATTCCCTAGACCACTTGTCAGTCAGATGGATCAAGAAATTGTCTTCAACATTCTCTAGAAGTCTCCTGGATTGTTCATGCCCAGCCATATTTTCTGGCAGCAGATATGAGTGACTAAAGTCTCTCATGAGTAACCAGGATAGGCAAGAGTAAGGCTTCCTTCAGCTGCCCAAAGGTTTCACCCACCATCTCTTCTTGATCAAGCAGATCAAGCAGTCTGCAGCAGATACCTACCACAACGTAATGCTCAAAGGTCTCGCTTATAATCATTACAAATAAGCTCTTGATTGTCTTGTCACCAATTTCAATGCAAAGCTCCATTCATTCAGGCCATCCTTTGAATAGAGTGCAGCCCATCCTCACCTTTTTATGCTGTCGTTCCTAAATATTCTGGAACCTTTCACTGTACCCCTTCAGTTGTGTGTGCTATCCCTTTGCATCTCTGGAGTCACAGTGAAATCACAGCTCTGTACCTGTGCATGGACTTCGGTGCCTGCTGGTTGATTCCCAGGCTACAAGTATTTGACACTTCAGATAGAACCCTTAATACTGCTTCTGCAAGGAAGGTTTCAGAGATTTTCCTCATTGCTATCCCCCCGGTTTTCTCACCACTCCCAGTGCCTTCACTCCTTTCCAGGTTGTGGTTATCTTCCATCTACATACCTATTTTTACTGATATCTCCTCTCTCAAATCCTTTGTTGCAGGAATATATTTCAAAAGCACAAACTTTCCTCTTTAGGGTTGGTTGGCATTGGATTTCCAGTTATCTGGATGGTCCTTTTGCCTGATAACTGAAATAGGGAAAAGGTGACCACCACATGGAAAAAGACACAGACTTAACTATTACATTTTCATGTACAAGTATCGACATTTTGCCTTTGTATTATATTGACATTTATTGTGAAACATTCATCATACTAGGAGATTTGTTCCCATTATATAAGAATGGAGCAACATCAGTAATAAGTGTTCTGCAGATCAATAAAACATGGAAGCCTTACAATTACTCAAGTTTAATGTTCCACCTAGAAGGTAGAACTAAACAGGAAGCATTGTGTAAATTATATTGTATTAAATTATATTACTGGTTAGAGAAATGTACCAGAGTTCATGGAGAAAATTCACCAGTGGTTTAGATACCAGAATTGGGTAACTGTAATCTTGGTTTAGCAATATGTGTAAACACGTACTAACCTTCAATCATGTGAAAAGTCCCTTGTCCTCTGTAGAACTGTATAGTGTATGCATCCTTTAAAATGATAAAATGACCATACTTCAAGTGAGTAACAGTAGCATCATGTCTCTCAGTATTCTACTTTGAGGCTTCCAAAGAAAATGGCTGAGACGATGAATATTGGGATGATTTAAAGATACTTATGTTTTTTCCCTTGTTACATACAAATATAATTTTAATATACTTCTGGATTTTCTTTATCATTCAGCCTATTTAAATCTATTTAAATCTGTTGTGTAGAGATAGTACTAATGGAACTCTATGACTATTGACAAGGTAAAATTAAACAGAAATATGAAAGTGTGTTTTTTTTAATCCTGAAGGAAATTTAGAGGCATGTGTAATAGAAATACTCTTTTTTGACTGATTTGCAGTATTCTGTCTGCCATACAAAATGAAATAAGTGCCCCATACATTTCACTTAGATAGCAGTTCTTTTTTCTTTTTAATATGTTTAAAAATATATGCTAGATTCCCTTACGTGTTGCACAGAGTTTTACAGAAACTTTTAAAAGAAAATGCTATCCAAAAACTTCTTCTGCATGCCCAGTTCCTCATGATGATGCAAGAAGTTTGCAAGTTAGATATGTTCTTAAAAACTTATTTTTGAAAGAGAGGATTGTGGATAGGTGCATTGTGTGAGCCAAGGCCTTGTGTGACAACTGCAGAAGAAAGAGATATTCTAAACTGTTATTTGGAAGATCAGTGAGCTGAAGGCAGAGAATTTGCAAAGTTACAAAAGTCTGCCATTCCTGTTTCAGAGGTATCCCTAGAGACTCGAAATCTGCCTGGCAGGTAGAATTGCTGGATTAAAAGCTGCCATGGAGGAAAAGAGGTGTGTTGTTCACAATAGCAGCCATCATAAAGATGTATAAGGATTTGAAGAATAGCTGTACATTGTTTCTCTTTCCTATGAGGAAAACAGATGTATGTCTTTCAACCACATCCCCACAAAGTTCAGAAACGTTTGCATAATACATTTTGACTTTGCTTTTCTTAGTCTGAAATGCCATATTCTCATATAACTAACATTTGTTTTGGCAAAGTTTTGCATTAGTTTCTCCAATCCTACCACTCATCTCCTCATCACTATTACTTTTATTATAATTTGTGTTTTCTCCATGTTGGCTATTTTGTCTTTTTAGATTTCCATATATTTATGCTGAAGTTTGAAACATCATTTTTTGGATGTGTAAATTGCAAATAGCAAAGAAAAATTTTCCACTGGCAAAATACCTTTTGCAGTTACCTTGTACCTTGTTAATATGAAATTTTCCCAGTCACACATGATGCTTCTGATTTAAAACCATAAGATTACACTCTTTGTATTGACAATTTTTAGACAAAAAGCAAAGCTCATTGTTTCTGAGATTATGGGTATGTACAAAAAGTTGCTCTCCTGTGAAGAATCTGATATCAGACAGATTTCATGAACATTTAACATGGCAATCCCAAAAGCATTAGCTCAGCACAGCTATGGTAACTAACACGAAATGCTTAGAGGTGGCAGTATTGCACTTCACAACACTGTACATGAGGTTTGCTGTGGTGTATCAGACAACCTTTACTGGAACAAGGAGCTAGTGAAATGTAGGGGTCATTTTTTATTCTCTCATACTATTCCATGCAAGCATTTTAGCCTCCATATTGCCCAACAGAGATAATCAGCTAAAATTTCCCTCTGGAAACTTCTGTTGCGTATGGTAGACATGAATACTGTCCATCAGGAATAAATGTCAGAAGGTGAGTTTGTCGGATTTCTTTAAAACTATGCTGAGATTTCAAATGTCAAAATTAATTGAAAAACCACTATGACAGAATTCCTGCAGAATTGTAACACAAATTCCTGGAGCTGTAACACAAAACAAGGATTTTTGATAGTCTGTGTGCTCGTTGAGTTTTAAAGATGTCACTTTAAAAATGGAAGAAGAAGGCATGTGTTAAAAGTCCCAGATCATAAAAAATTGGTCATATGGCCAATAAAGGAAATCAGCTTCTCCTCAAAACTATTATAAGGTTTTGATTACAGTCTTCAAAATGCAGAAAGAAATGCTTACCTGTGTCTTAAATTATGCAGCCTTGCAGCAACATATACATTAAAAAGACTCAGACCTACCAGGGTATTTACGCCAGTGTCTTAATTTATTATCTATTTTATCAGATATGTTTGGAAGTAAGTTCTCCAACTTTTATTTTTCCCCACTCATTTCTGTGGGATATCACACTAAAATGCAAAAAGGCTCAGGCTTCTACGAAGAAGGATACTTTTACTTTTGTACTTTATATGAATTAAATATCTCTGTTTCAAAAAAAAGGCACCACAATTAACACATGCCTTTATATTCTAATATCTGGTTCTAATGTACATTGTTGGGGTTTTTTTTTGTGAAATGAAATCTTATATTTAATTTCTTAATATTTTTAATTATTTTTTTAGAACAGCATTCTTTTATACTTCCTATCTCTTTGCATTTGTGTTCAGTTCAAGTTAGCATGTTTCCCCACTCTATGTTGAAAGCATAAAGTCAGTTCCAAAAGTCAGTATGCCACTCCTTAAGCAGTCAGCTCCTTAGTGGGAGTTCCCATCTTCTTCAAAATGACTAATTTTGCTGACTTGCAGAACTGCATGACTACAACTTAATGTCTACCAGAGCAGAAGGTCCTAATTCTAGGTTTTGATTTTCTGTATGCTTTCATTTGTGGTGCTTGTGGTAATTGTTATTTATTCCAGTTAGAAGTGTAGTTCAGTCAAATGAATAGTTTTCAGTATGGTATAAACCTGCAGATGGAAATTTAAATAATTTCGGAGTATAGATTCTTGATTTTACAGAGTGCTGTTGATTAACGTTTTCCACTTACACAATTTGCTTTCTCTTAACTAACGTTTAGTAAAAAGAAATGTTTTCCAAAAGAACTGATCAAAACCTAAAATTGCATGACTCACTTTTGGATAATTCCCTTTTTTAACTCTTTCAGTTTTTCAGATTCTTTTAATAGTACTCTTCTAAAATAATTACATTACTTGAGAAGTTTTAGCTACACATTTCTGCTTTTAATGTCTTTTGATAGAGATCTGGTTTTCATTTCCAGCAGGCAGTGCTTGTAAAATCAATGGCAAAAGCAGTCCAACAAACTTACACTGAAAAGTCATACTTGCAAAGCATGCACAAAGAAGTTCCAATTAGTTAAAAGAGTACGCTTTTGCAGTTACTTGAGATAACTTTACAATGTTACTGGTTTCCTATATGGTGAAATATCTTGCATGATAGTGCTATTCCCCAGTAATTTGCAACACAAGAAGAGGAAAAAGTGCAGCAGAAGGAATGGACTTTCAAACTCCAGCAAGTAGATAATTCTATTCCATACTGAACATCTTTTCTTTACAGTAATTTTTAGAAAACTTTAACTATGGCATTTTATGTTCTTTCGATTCTGTATCATGCCCTTGTAAAAAATTGCTCTCTGTTGTTTTTTGTGAGTTTTTTTGCAAAGCTTCCCCAGTTAACAACAGTAAGTGAGTTTAGCTCACTGCAGAAAATCCACAGACAAAGTTTTACCATACCTGGACTCCGGAAAAGGCTGTCACAAGATCATCTGTTTGGAAATTCCAGGTTGCATTCAGGTTTGTAGTTCACGTCTTTCTTTCATAATGTGAAGCAGAGGATCCTTTATATGACTGGCAGCATCCTGCATTCATGGTATACTGAAGTTGAGCAAGCACTGCAGCAGCCTTCCAGGGTTTTGAATTACATGACTACAGCTGTTTAAGTTCTGCTAAGGAATAATAGCACTATAGGTTTGGATCACTTCCAGCAAACTGTCAGACCTATAAACAGCTAGTACATACTGCATAATGAGAACAAGCCTTGCTTTTTGTAGCTATAAATAGACTAATTTTATGTCATGATTAGTTGGGAGTTTATATCTGGAGCTTTAAAAATGCAGTTTTTACTAAGATATCAAAAAATAAAAGCCACTCTATACTGGGAAAAAAATACAAATTTACAGTTAATTTCCTGAGAAGGAAGTTTATTAAAAAGTGAACTTTTGTTACAGTTTTACATTGGTTTAATATATAAATTGAATGAAGTGGTATTTATAACTGCAATCTAAAAATAGTTATGTTTTGGATTATTGTAGTATCCTACTAAACTTGTAAAGAAAACCAGGGTTTAGAATGCAGTGCTATTTTAGAAATTTTCAAATATATACGGTATCTTGAAACATACTCCAAAAGCAATATGAAATGCCAAATTGTAAGACAATGAAAGTGTTCTAATGCTAAGTAAAGACTCAGACATAAATTTCTTTATACACTGAGAAGATTCTCCATATAACAAAATACATGTGAAACTATGAAGATGGAGTCTGAGAAATATAACAGTTTAACTTTCCATCTAAAAAACCTTTTCAGAACAAAGGATGAGGCAGATGGGGCAACAGCCTTGTTCTGAGTGCTCTTTACTGAGCGTCTGTTTCTTGTTTATGAGAATCATGCTGAGATTGTTGTGCAGTGACCGTGTGAAATTTGAAATGAGGGCTGAGTTTAGAGGAAAGTTAAGAACTACCTACCTCTGAGTAACTTTTTCAAAATGCCAGTAATTGGTTCTGTTTTCTGAAAGCATCATTCCTGCTTGTTTGGAAGTGTCATCATGAGCCGTAGGGATCTGCCTCTAGAAAGCATGATCTAATAGTAGTCAGGGAGAAGTGATCATCATCAAACTGGGAAAACCACAATCCTCCCCTTCCAGAGGACAGTGGGTTTGCTTGCCAGTGTATTTGAGAGCTCGGAAAGGAATTCCACAACTTTCTCCATTTTGGGATACTGGAACAGTTCTTAATGATTATGACCAAGTACTTAAGTGAACATTTAAAACCAAAAAAAACCACCAAATTGCATCACAGTTGGATAAAGGATTTTAAAAAGGTTTTTTTCCCCTCACTGGATGAACTAAACCAAAGGGAACTTTTGTAAGGCTAACATTTCAGAATTAGTTGGAAAACTGTAGAGAAGTTATACTATAAATATTAAAATTATGCTTAAAACATTATATAGGATGTGTATTTTTCTTTTTTTTTCCGTGTTTCTTGGTTTTTTTCTTTTGTTTTAACATTACAGTTCTTTTTATATGAGGTGTTCTATTGCCACTACTTCTGCAGGATTTGAATGCTTATTTAGAAAGCCCTTCTTTAAAATGAGTGATTATGTTAAGGGTTGTGTGAATGGCAACTTTAGGACCAAGGCATTTAATTAGCTCGTTAAAACACAGTTAGGCAGAAAACTGAGAATTAAGCAGACATTTTCTAGTCCATTGTTATAAAACAAGACCATCTTTTCTTTGAATATTATGTTCATACATGGTAATAATACTGGATAAATTGTAGGCATGGGAGTTTTTGCACAAACTCATGGTAATTAAGATTTTATCTGTGTGGCACAAGCAGTAAATATTTTTATTGAAGAGTTTCAACATATTTTCATAAAAATATAGAGATCCTCTTAAGTCTTGCTCAAAAGGTACCCTATTACACCACTGACATTCTCAGAGCCCCATATAGAAGGCATAAGATATCTTTGCTCTGCTTCTGATGCTGAACAGTATAGGTGGAAAATTTTCTGCTATTAGATACAAAACTGGAAAGACCTAAGGGTATAAAGCAATTGAATATCATGCCCAAAACGTGTTACAGCAGTCTGTCACTTGCTGTGGGTAACAACAGCTGGATAAGAGAACACGAGCCACTGGGAAAAATAAATTTGTCCCTTTCATTTCTTGACATCTGCTTTGTGGGGATGTTGGAGAAGCCTACATGTAGGCTTCACCAGTTTTCACCATCTGTGTTCCCCCTGCTCCAGCTTCACTGGGAGAATTCTCATTTTGGCAAATTCTGGCTTCTTCGGAAGTATCAAGCAACAAAAAAGGGGCCATCACTTGGGGATAAAATCTGAGCTATGTTCTTTATTTATTGAAGAAGAGGAAGATTGTTTACATTTACTGAGTACAAACTTGTGTAACTGAAGAATAGTATAAGCTACACATGCTCTGTTATTTATTTTTAGAAAAATACTAATTTAGGAATATGTTAATATAAGCTTTTTTTTTTGGACAGTGGAAAATTAAAAGAGAAATAACATGTGGAGTCAAGCCATCAATGTAATGTGCCAAACATCTGAAAGGATGTCACCATTCATTTTATGATTCTTGACAAAGATGGAATACAAAAAAGATAGTCCTGTTGCAAACTGAGCCTCTGGACAGAGGGAGGAAACTCGGGGTAATTACATCATTACTTGAAATTATAATTGGAGAATTAACCCTGATATGAAAGTGGACCAAACTTATAAAAGTATGAAAACCCATGACCCAGGGTCCATCTTGGGTGGAGCCCCTCAGAGGTCTTTGCCTCTCAAGGTGTACCTTTGAAGGCCCTTCAAATAAATACCTGCTTTATTGTCTTAATCATGTGCAGCCTCTGTTTTCAGGGAGCCACTTCAAGGCATCACCATGTGCCCCAGAGAGTACTTCCTCAATTCTGAATGTTGATTTTCATATTTCTATCCTCAAAGTGTATTGCTAATACTGGAATCACAAGAGTGTTTTTTCAAAATCCCTCTGTGCTGCAGACGTTGTTCTCCCTTGCAGCGTGGATTCCACAAATCCAATCAGTTCTAGGAGAAAGACAGAATTGTAAAGTAGTGTATGTGTAGCAAAAAAACCAAAACCTGAATAAAAATTCTGTGTATTCCTACTTTTTGGAATTAAGAAACTATAGAAAGATTAAACTGAATGAACTTTGATATTCTTACAAGCATTTCATCATTTCACTGCAATTATTTTCTAAATCTATGGGGACAGATCTTTATCTGTGGTTTGCTCCATGTTTGTTTTGTTGTACTTCCATTTCAGATCATAGTATACTATTATACAATCAAGAAAAAAACCCAAGTCAGTCATTTATATATTAGACTGAAAACTCCTGCAGACAAGGAATTATATTTTACATGTTTACCTTATTTTATTTACATTTATAATTTATTTTTGCATTCACTTCTGATCTGTATATGCAAGAAAAATAAGACATTTATAGAATGATTTTACTGCATCATGCAGGAAAAGTCTGGTTTGCAGAATTTTGTAAGACCTAAGATTCAATAAGCTTCAAAATATTCTCCCTCACAATTGGTTTGAAAGATGAGATTTAAGTTGGATTTTACTCATCTGGGGAAAGAATACAGTATTAAACTCCATATGTATCCTAACATTGATTCTCAGGCCAGCTGTTCACTCTTGAGGCAATCTATCAAACATTGAAATTCCAAGTGAGTTGAGAAAGCAATTGTTTTACTAAAATGTGCACAAAATTTCATATTTCTATACCTTATCTTCAAGAGTGCCTGAAGTTTCATAGAGAATCCATAGGGGCCTTAGAAAAGAAATTTAAGATTTTATTGTTCTAGATGAAGGAAAACAAGAGAAATGCATACGATTGCAGTAGGATCTAAATGTTGATTAATTTTATTTAATCGTGTCTGAATGCACATTTCACACTGGAACTTTCTCAGCCTCATGCCTGAGATCTATTATCCAGTTTTAAGTTAAAAACCAGTTCAAGTGAAAAAGAAATTAGAAACAATCTGTGCAGGGGTATTATTATTAGCTGCTTCAGTATAATTTGGTTTGGTTTGCATGGAGGAAAACACTAGATTTCTGCTATTTGTGGTATCAAATGTCTATGTTAAGCAAACAGTGTTTTTCCAGATAGAGATTAAAAGTCCTTTAGACTGCATTTAACATTATACAATCCTTACTGAATCCCAAAAAAGGGGATGCTATTTCTATCAGGATTGCTGAGTTTGATCTGATTACCTGCTACCTACAATCTCTCCTTTTGAGAATGGGAATTTCACTTTATTTTAGGTATCTAAGATAAGGTAGTGCCTAGAAAATTAACTTAATATCTCTATATAGCAACTAGAGAGTGGGAGAGGTCTCCAGAGGTGATTCAGACCCATCTTGGGATCTTTGTTGCTGTTTGCTATACAGAGATCCCAGGATTCATATTTTTTCTGTTGCTGTGCTGCTTGAGAGCCAGCAAGCAAGAGGCCTGTTGCAGGGTTAGGTAAGCTCTTGCTTGAATGACTTGGTCATGCCATGTCAAAACAATTGGTGCTTCTTGACCCGCAGAAAATATAGATTTCCCAATACCTCCCTCAGGCAGCTTATTCCATGATGTTCACCATTAAGCTGCTCCCTTTCATATGTACTGAAGATTTTGGGCTGAGGAAACACGACAGGATTATTTTGTCCCACATTACCTATACCAATAGTGAGTACAAAACTACAATCTGGACAACTGAATTTCATGTTCTGTCCTGAGAACTAGCACACATCTTTCCCCACTGGCATTTTATCTTCTGGTGATCACTACCAGTAGAAAAGATAATTGATTGCCTTTGCCATAGTAGCCCTACACTGCGTATAATTTGGGGTGGGCAAATCCCAAACCACCTATACTCATGGTGAGGTCTGCAGTACTTTCTGCAGATCCTCACTGATGTGTTACCCACATCAATCACATTCCCAAAGTCACAGTGTCCTTTTGTCCAACAGACACGTCTCAGTTGGAGGTGGTGTGAGAGCCTGGAATGCACCAACAGGCTCTACATGCTCTGACCAGCTTGTGGTTACAAAATGGTTCTTTCTGTATAATCCCTCTCTGCAGCTCCCCTGCAGCTTCACAAGGTTCTGCTCTTTTTCCTTCTTCATCTGTTTCTTAGAGTAAAGCTGTTCCTGGAGGAGCATGATCCAGGGTAACACAGCTGCACCACATCAGACCCCACCTTGAACACAGCTAGCTGTCAGAGAGTTGGGATTTGATGGGATTTATATCACTATGCATTACCAGTAAAATATTTCCTCCATTTATTTTGATGGTAGGGTTTTCATTCATTTTGCAGGCTGTTACAGACCCACTGTAGAAAAAACAAATATGCCACACTTGTTCTGAACTCAAAACACACCAGATTATTTGCATCCACAGTGCTTAAAGTGACAGTGTGTGTCATCAGCCACACCATATTCTGTCTGTCTGTCTGTCTGTCTGTGAGATCTGCATAAACATTTTAAATCTAAGAGCACATTTGACAGACATGAAGCCAGTTCCCTTCTAGTGCTGGCATCCCTCTGCACAAGGGAAAATGTGCAAAGAGGGTCACAGTCTCCTAAGAAGGAGAGAAAAGACATTTAACATAAAAATATTTAAAACAATTGACAAAGAATCTGTTTAAAAGGCCATTTCAGCCTGAAAATAAAGAGCAAGCCAACCTGGGCATAAGTTAAAAGATGGGGCATTATGCCAGAAAAGAATAGACAGTCTGCCTTGATTATAACTTCAAGTCAGTAACTCCATTTAAAAAAACTTCATGTGGAAAAGGAAACCAAATGTTAAATTTGCAGAAAGAAGAGCCAGAAACCCAAGGTGTGAATCTCCTCACTCAATGTAAGGTGGAAGCAAAGCGGGCTGGATTCTGGTTTCCGCTGGTAAGTAGTAGTGGGAACCACTCAGGTATGCTATAAATGCTGGAGGCTGGAAGTGCAAGAACTGGGAGCATCTCCTGGTTCATTGTTACCATACTGAGGTGTGATGGGTGATCAGCTGCTGCTCAGTTTCCAGTTTGTTTTTCTGGGATGATCTCCTGTCTGCTAGTGGTGTCCACTGTCAGATAACATTTATACCCTAAGCAAAGCCTGTGCCTTACACAGGGTAAGGGCAAGGTAGCTAAGCACATCAGGCTTCTACAGCAGCTGGAGAGGTGGGGCACAGCAAGAATCCCTCCCAGTATATTTATAATACAAATTTCCTTATTTGGATTCTTCTCTCCACAGGCCTTATTTGGTACCCAGGAGGACATGCCAGACTACTTCTTTCTGTGGAAGTTTTGCAAATGAATTCCTGGCGCTGTAGTCTGAGCTGCATGGGGCTGGTGTACAATCATATAATCATTAAGGTTGGAAAAGACCTCTAAGATCACCAAGTTCAACCATCAACCGTTATATTACACAACTTCAAAACCCTGGTAAACAGTGAGATCTCTACATGCAAATATTGGGGGGACTACTTCATGGGGAGGGATTGTTCACATCTATGTTGTCTGTAGAAGCTAAAAAGAAACTGTCATTTACAAAGCATTTATATGTCAAAAGAAACACCTTGTATGCCTAAGAGTGAACTGACATCTTTTGAATTTAGGCAGTTAAAGAATTGTCTCCCTGGAATGATAAAAGGAATAAACTGAATTGACAGATACATCTATCCATTTCTAATTTCACTGAATATTGCACTGTTAGAGTACACAGAGTTGTTGTTGTGGTCCTGCATGAAGGATCCTGTAGAAGAGCTCGATATTATTGCGATTGCAGAGGACCTTTCCTTGTACCCCCTCTGAATTTAACACATATTTTACTGTGGATCTAGAAATAAACAATTAAGATATTTTATTACATTCAGAGCTTGCTTCAAACCAAATTTCAACATCTACCGTAGGTGGATAAATCATAAGGTTGGGGAAAAAAAGGTAGAATAATAGGCAGTATCATTCAGTGCTAGTTCCATAAATGGTGTTAGCTGTAGAAAATGTTGAACCTGACTCTTGCTTGGTTAGAGGACACATTTTTTTAACAGATCCTTTGGATTATGTTGTTCAAATTTCAGAATAATATGTATACCTCATGGATCTGTTCTTTTAGCGAGATTAATGCATTTCTTGTTTTAGTAAGCATCTAGGTACCTATGTAAAGATGTTAAAGTATTGAAAAGATGTCAAGCTTTCCCTGGATTGTTTTTTTTAGGCTTACTAAGACATAACATTTAATTTCTTGTGTAAATTTGAGTTGATATCTTCGGAAATACTGCCAATGGCTGCAATTTGATTCAAGATTTGTTAATCAGCAAAATGTTAACTCTTACAGACAGATGTATTTAAGTTAGAAACTGAAAATAAACCTGTACTTTTTGAGAAACTTTCTGGTGTTGGAACTGAGTTATCCTCTCAAATGACTTTAAAGAAGTAAGAATCAATTTAAGAGGAAAAGTTCTCCTCAAAACAATTTATTTACAACTACGGTCTAATTATGCTTGTAAGGCTTGCTCACTTGCAGTCACTTTCAGAAAATTTTGGTTGTCTTGTCTTCCTTTTTCATTGGTATATCTGAATTATGGTCTTCCAGTTTAAAAATGAGCGCAGTTCATTTTTTTCAGTTTTAGAACAAATATAATATATGGGAACAGTATTCTGCTACTGATTTTGCCCATCAAAAAAACCCTTTCCAGGCTTCTGCAAAAGTGATTGTTAACTAGATCACCGTCTCGGGTGTCTGCCATAATTCATGTCTGTGGGTACTTCTTTCTTTTCCTTTTGTTCCCAAATATAATAATTATATGGAGAATTTCAGTGGTTTATGTGCTGCTTACTCACTGGAAATTACTGTTAAATGGATAATAACTCTTTGCTTGAAATTGTAACATTTTGGTCTTATAGGGAGAACATTTGGTGATTTTTTTTTACATGACAGCATAACGATATGAATGTCTTATTTCACCTTTTCTCTTCAAAGGCTCAGGTTGAAAAATGCCAACAGATAATGTCTGTTGTCTTGCTTGACTCTCCGAAATTTTCAGACATATCTTTTAAAGTCCTTGCTGAATGTAAACTTTTGAAGGTCAGCATTGGAGGTTACTATAATGATCAAATAATTGTTAGTATAATGTATTTTTAAAATTCATTCCGATAATTTGGAATAAATCTTTCAGCTGATTTTGGTGGGTATTTGGATCATGCCCTTAATGTATGTCAGATGTGCAACTTGAATCTTAAATATTTCAACAGGGAATAAGCAAATTACTGCTCTAAGTTTCAAGTTGATGAGTAAATGCTGCCCATACATCAGGCACATTTGTGTGGCTGATTTCCAGAAGGTAACAGAAGCTGGTCTTAAGATGATTTCATCATTGAAGCATATTCTTGTACTGAATATGGCAGACTGCACAAGGTACTAGATCACATCAGACTTCTGTAACCATTGCAAAGGCATTGTAGTAAAGTTAATTATAATTTTAATAAGTCCTGTTAACACATCTTTCAGTTTTAAAAATAAATTCTTATAATGTAAGTATAGATATCTTAATATTTTGAAAAATATTTTATACATACAGTTTTTTATTCCTGTATCATGTTTGTGAAAATCCATTCATTATTACTCCAGTTCAAGCAAAAAAAATTAACCGTAGATGTAGTATCACTTAATAGCCATGGCACATTATAGTGCTGGAATGTGGCTACGAAGAAGAAGAATATGATAACTGAAGACAATTCTCTTGAAACTTGGATATTATTTAATTTTGTGAATATTGAAGTAATACTTTGTAACTGTCTAATACTAAGATATAAATAAAACTGGTGATTTTTTACAATTACCAAGAAAACATTGTAATATATGGTTTAGAGGAAGAATGTATTTTATGTAAAAACTTGTTTTCCACTTAAGGTGTGTCATGTATAAGCAGAAACAAAGACAAATGAAAGGAGTTCTGAAGCTGCACATTTGATCCCTGTTTTGTGGCACAGTGATGAGAGAGAACAGAGAAGGCAAAGCCTACAAATATTTCAGAATTAACAGACCTATAAAATAATTCAAAGAAGTTGGAATTGCTGTTGATCCTAAAGTTTCTGATGCCATGAGAAGTTTTAGGGATTCTTCCTTAAAGTGTAACAGAAGCACTTTTTGTGCCTCTTGATGTATAAAAATCTGATAATACTGCCTGTAGGAGCACTGAAAAGCGCTGGAGCAATACCATGTTGGTATTTTAGCTGGGCAGGTGGGACAGCTGCCTGCATTTTCTGGTTTAACATTTATCAGGCTGGGTTTTCCAGTCTGTCAGCCAAATCATGGGCTGTGAGTGTGTTTGCACGTGTCTACTGCTTCTACTGCTAAAGAATGGCTGAATTATCCTAACAAAACTTTTTAAGCACTAGTGAAGATATTGTAGAACTCTGCACTGATTTTATTGCTTTTCCAGACACTTTCAAATGCTTCAGCATTAGCAAAGTTACAGATTTTAACACATCTAAACTCGTGTGGTGGGTTGACCCTGAGCTCCAGGTACCCACCAAAGCTGTTCTACCACCTCAGCTGGACAGGACAGAGAAAACACAGCCAAGGGTTTGTGAGTCAAAATAAGGACAGGGAAAGATCAGTCACGAGTTACCATCACAGGCAGACCTGACTGGAGGAAGAGATTTATTTATTTCCAATCAGATCAGGGTAGGCTAGTAAGAAATAAAACCAATCTTACAACACCTTCACCCCACCCCTCCCTTCTCCCCGGGTTCAGCTTCGCCCCTGAATTCTCTGCCTCCTCCCCTCAGTGGTACACGGGGATGGGGGAATGGGGATTGCAAATCTACTAATTCAGAATTCTTAAATTATAGGAAGTGACTACATGTGAAAACTGAAGAAAGAAAATTAAGAGATCATGATTGTTAGAATTAGGAGATGTGAGTAAAACCATGTCTAAAAATGGACACAGGCAATGTAGTGGCTCATCCCCCTGGCACATTATTCCAATTTAAGAACGTTACCCTCGTGTTTGATAAAGCAGCATATGGCCTGTGTTCTCACACAGTTGATCAGCTGTATATTCATGGCTTGATTATTTGAGAAGTTATAATGTGGCCATTTCAGCCCTCAAGATCAGTGTGGTTACAGAAAATATACTTTTAAAATTCAGTTGACTTTATTACCAGGCTCAGCATTCCTTATGGACTTTATGAAAGTTAGTTATTTTGAAGTTACATTTCTTAAATGTATCTGTCCCCTTGAATGAAAAACAACTGCACTGTGAAATAACACCAAAACTGCCACAGTGGTTGAATTATTGCAGGGTGACTTTATGAATTCTAGCTTCTTCTGTAGCTTGTGGTCACACAATGAGGCCCTGTTCCGGTTATCAGTTTATTAGTAGGGCTGGGACTATGGGATTTGCAGTGATTCTGTGTGCTGAAACCAACTGTACAAGCCAAAATGTGATTCTGCCCTACAGAATTCTGGGATTAATTTTTTATTCATCAGGGAACACAAAAGAAATACTGGGAATGCATTGAAAAGCTAATTGTACAGTAATGTTAAACATACCAGAGATATGAACTGTATTGAAACACACAAGCTGTAGTCAGGTCTCCAAATCTCTCAACTTGGCTGAAAGCTCTTCTATCTACTTAATTTTTATGACCTCTGTGTATGTTATAAGTTAGCCATGTGCAAGATATGCAGTTGATTAAGTGAGACACACTGAGGAAAGACCCAGGTTAACTCTTCATGCAGGGTACAGAACAGATGCACACAAATGCTACCAATGACTTTTGCTGCTGCTGTGCTAGAAGATCATTTTTCTTAAAATTATTTCATTTCCTTAAATTAAAAAATATATTAGTACAACTATTACTCTGAAATGTTTAAACACATTCTGATTCTTTCTAGATTTGTTTTCCAAGCTCTGTGTGTTGGAATGGCAATCATTTCTGAGTTCTGGAACTAATGGAAGTTCTCAAAATCTCCAACAGACTTTTTTTCAGAAAGTTCAGTTTTTCAGCCATTCTGAAGAGCAGCATCTTTCTAATTGAGCTATTAATTATTCTGACTCTTCTGGGGGTTTAAAGATCCATTTTAAAAATACCATCATTAATTTTTGCTTAGCTACAATGTTTGCTGCTGAATGCAAATTGTGTATTGATTTGTATGGAGCAGGAAAAGTAGTGATTATAAATATTGTCTATATTTCTCTTTTAGGGTCAGTGATGGATGTGTAAGGCCATTTGTACAAGGTTCTTCAGGAGCTAAGCTATGAGAGCTGAGTGTTAGCTCCAACACAGGCACTGCACTCCACTGTGGTCTAGAAAACAATTGCTTGTGAAAGAATTACTAATGAGGTATCTTCAATATGTCAAACTGCTGAAACTGGAAAGCAAAAAAAAAAAAGCACTGAGGGGAGTCAAGTTAAAAATTGGCAGGTCCTGTTTTGTGAACACCATTTCTTTTACTTTTGGGACAAATTCTTTACACTGAACACAGAAATCTAAGAGAATCCTTGTCGAGAAAACTTTCCATAGAGACTATTCACTTGGTCACTGTCCAAACACAATTCTGACCAAGAACCTCATTATTTGGCTCTAACAGAGAGTTTGTGAAATAAAAAAAAAGAAAAAAAAAAGTGGAAAAAAAATCAGAATGCTTGTACCTTTTTTATAGACCAGAAAGTATTAAAAAATTAAGCTAAATAAACAGGGTTAGGAAATCCAAGAAGACTTCACTTAATGTGCTCATTTAAAATATCACAAAATTATATCTGAATGAAATGTATGCTGCCTTGAATTTAGTCCCACAGTGTTACAATAAAAATGTTTTCTTTATCTTTTCCTGCCACAGCTAGTCTTTTAAAATGCTGTGCTGCTTCTTACTCTAGTTTTCACATAGCACAACCCATGACCTCGGCAACAATCCAAGCTTTTTGGCTTACACTGCGTTGCTAAGGCTTTCAGTTTTCTCTCTCCCACAAGACAGATAAATGAACTCGGAAATTGACCGTTTTAATTTTTGCAGTTTCTGAGTCCTAATACTAGGAAAAAACTTGTGGGTATTGCTGTTTGCTGTATTTAAGTATGTAAATTCATGCACATATAAAATAAATGCATTAAATATTAAATACATTTCCTAGTCTTAAAACGTTGCTTGATAAAAGGAAATCTATCAGTCTGCTCAGTAACAAGCTACTATTTGTATGCTTTGACTTAATATTATACATTTTATTAGCATAGGAAGGAAGGCATACTAGGATCTCTTTCAATTTAGACTTTCTAAGTATTGGTTTAAAAATGCAACAGAAAACACCATGTTTCATGTGCAGTAATCAACACCCATATGCTGTGTTGATTAAAGAAATACTGTAAGGCTCATGTGCTTTCCAGCAGTCTGTGCAGTGGATCTCTCTTGCTTTTCCTGTCTTGCTGTTTAGTGTTTAAAACTCAGAAGGTGAAACTTAAATTTGCAATACACAAGAGAATTTTCCTTTCTGTTTTTTTCAAATGACAGCAGAATCACTCTGCCCATCAAAGCAGAGCAGAATTTATTGCAATAATGATGATATATACTTATAGGAAGGATAGGGGAGGAAAGATACAGTAGAGCCATATTTTCTTACATATTTGTGTTTCAGGTATGACTGACTTAATCAAAATGGAAGTTCTTCCCCAGTGTTGGTGCCTTTCTCTTCTGTTGCTTCGTATTCTTCCTAACAAAGCCCAAAAAGTGAATGTTCCTTTTGCAATCTGTCTTTCGTTCAGGGAATTTGTTGCATTTGGGTGAAATATATTGAACAAATATTAAAGAAATTAATAAAAAAACCCTAATCAACACCCCCTACCCCACCCCCCCCAACAGTACCTTATAGACTCATAGTAATTAAGATATAGTGCTAATAAAAAATTCATTAAAAGTCTAATGTTTGGAGACGTTTACATACTTATCCTGAGTCTACTACTCAACAGAAAATTGGAAATTGAATAAAAGTAATTATTGCATATGTTCAGGTTTTGCATAGATATTTTGTTATTGTGCATAGAACATTGTGCATTTTGCATGAATAAAACATGCCTAGGGAAAATTGTGAACACTAGCTAGAATGAGGGAATAAGGGAAATAATTCATGTCATGTTTAAGTTGCGTGTGTGATAAGTGTCTTGCTAAATAAGACCATTCATTAACAAAATCAAATATGCTATGAAAAGGAAGTGAACTTCAAGCATATGAGAACCTGGTGGCTTAATGAAGTTTCTGTACTTTTCTCATTAGACCTTTGACTATATTGCTCTTACTCTTAGAAAATACACATTAAATTAAAAACCCACACAATTACATTTTAAACATTAATTTTTTCACTCCATTATTTTAGCATTCATCCTTTTACAGTCCAGAAAATATTTCCTTCTTTATTCAATTTTTTTTTTAAACAACTCACACTTTTTAAGTCTCAATAACATTTTTGATAGTGGGAAGGACATCTGGTTTTGTCATTCCTGAAGTACTAGAAATTAGTTTCTTGAAATTATAAAAAACTTAAAAGAACCTTAGAAATTAAAAGACTTGCAACTTGAAGATAACATTTCTTTAAAAAAAAAACAACAATGCAATGACAAAGATGTTGAGTTCTTTGAAAAAATAGTTTAAAATCTTTGAGAAAATCCCCTTTTTTCCTAGCTATCCTTCCATCCCTCATTGTTTTGCCTCAAGTTTTACTCCTCTAAATTCCTTGCAATAAGGACTATAGGGTTTTAAAATGAGTATGGTGCATGTGTCCATGAATGCAGAGAAAACGTTACAAAAAATTTTAGATATTGTAAAATTATTTACAGTACATGCAAGGGGTCTGAGCTTCTATTACCAAGATGGTAACATTAGCACTTAGGGCCAAAATCTCTCTGTCTCATGAAAGCAGACTCAGTGGAACTGCTTCCATGATTTAGAGAAAGTTTTATTCTCACACTCTCCATATTTTTGTTAAAATGTCTTGAATGTTCCTCAATGTCTACATGACAAAGCTCTGGCAGCTTTGCTCCAAGAGTGAGTCTGAGAGCCTGCAGCTGCCCAGCTCCCCTCATTCCAACACAAGCTGTTGATGCATATGGGCTGGACCACCCATATTCCTGGGACGTTAGAAAAGTAATTAAGTATAAAAGTGTCAGGACATTTGAAGAAAATGTCTTCAATCAAGCAGGATTTAGACAGAAAAGCATAGCAAAGAATAATAAAAGAAACTTAGTTGACTCCTGAGTTACATAAAGCATCCAGCAACAAAAACAGTAGATGCCTTGACATAGGCTCAGGAAAGCTTGATATCAGTGGTGAGTTACATGCAGTGTAATAATGAGAAAGAAAAAAAAATAGCCTGAAACATTAAAAATAGGTAAAATACTTTAAAAATGGGAAGAACCCTGAAACACTTTTGAAATCCATGATAAAAAGGATGTACAAAGTACACAGAGAAATATTGTCTGCTTCTGCACTTTCTTCTGCCATGACTGTCATAAACGAAATCGTCTCTTGTAATAATCTAAGGCCCCATTCTCTCTTCTGGCTGAATTGCTGCTGTGTGTGTAGTTACTATTTAAAGTTGAGGATGCTCTGTAATCACTGGGCACTCCACAGTAGAGGTTATATGAAAATATAAACACTTAGCTCCATTTTCATTTCTTATCTGTTAATGATCTTCACATCCTGTCTGGTCCTGAAGACCAGGCTGCAACATAAATGTTTACTAATACTTTAGTAATAAGTTTCTAAATAGGGGAAAAAAACCCACCCAAACAAAAGTGGCATTTTGACTTTCCATAATAATCTAGAGGAATTTTTTAGCACTCTTGGTGGGATTCTGAATCTGCAGGGAATCGAATCCATAGCCTGGCTTCGCTTTTTGGTCTGTTAGAAAATTAGGCCAGTAGGACTGAGGAATAGCCTTGTAAAGGTTAAGAAAAAGATATCATTTTGTCTGACAGATATAACCAGCTACAGACTGCAAATGAATAATTTGCATTTGTTTTCCAAAGGAAAGGATGTGACAAATCACACACATTCCCAAGGCAGGGAAAATAAAAAGTTAAAGTATATTAAAGTGGGTTCCAAATTCCAGTTTGATTAGGAGAATGGAGAAAGGGAGAATTTAGTCTGGATTCTTAGAAACTTAATGCTGCATAAAAATAGGAAATACTAAAACAGAGTCATTGTGATCAATGCCAGATGTGCCAGCACCTGGAGTCCCAATGCAAATCAACTGGAATTAAAAGTACTTAGCAATGCTGAAAATCGGGCTTGATATTTTTACAGGATACTTTGTTACAATGGAATCCCTGTCGTCTGGACTGTCTCAAGAAACATTGGCAATCGTAGTTTGTAAGCTATGATCTGGTCTAAGCACAAATGGCGTTAGGTATAGAAATTAAATGTTGTGGCATGTGTTATAAAGGGGAATTTCTGCACTGCAAGAGAAAAACGTCCCTACAGCTCCTGAAAACAGATCTGACCCCCCTTTATATTAGCTCAGATATTAGTAACAGTACAGCTACGTTTGCATAAGACCTTACCCATTTTCCAGGAGGTTTTTACTATGTGAATCTGAACTTTGTTCTGCCACATGTGTGTTGTTAATGACAAAATGAATCTGCATGGTAGGAATTGCATTCTTCTCTTCTAGTGTTCAATCCATGACACTGGTGCCTGACTGTGGCTAATCTGTGCAGAAATCTGAGCATTTTAGAGAACAAACTGAGTCATTTAATAGTAAATGGTTCAGACATAGATGGTGGGAGACACCTCTTAAGAGTTGTCTTCCAGGATTGGAGTCACTTTGGGGTCAATCTGTTTGGTTTGGAGTACAAACAGGAAGTAACATCTGTATATCCCTGGAACACAAAGATACATTACAGATGCTGACCTTGAAGGTTGCAAAGAGATATGTGAACAGAAATCTCAGAAGAAGTTGGAAATGCACATGGTTATTGTTAGTGAGAGACAGTACATTCATTGCAGTCTGCAGTAGAAAGGCAGAGACTTTCAGCATGAGAATATAAATAATGAAGAGTTGTTCTTTGGTATGTCATAGCCTCAGGTGTCTTTTGTCTCTAGCAAGTGAAGACTCTCACCAGCTGGTACAGTCAATACTCATTTTCTCACCTACAGAAACCATGGTGAAATAATAAATGATGTTCTGCAAATGTCTGTTGGCCTTATGTTATAAGTAACTGAAAAAGAACAAAAATGTAAAGATTACTTGAAAAGAACAGCTGTTACAAATGATTAAGAAGTTTCTTTTTAAACTGTTTTCAAAATGAAATTATAATATATATGTTATAGAAGAGATGCTGGACCAAGTCTTCCCTTTCTCCGTAGCAATGGAAGAGTCATCCAAGATACAGGAGTGATTTATTTACACTGAAGGGGAAATACGTTTTTGGAGAGTGGGTGATCCTAGAGTGGGTCATCCTAGTCTGTGTGTTGAACAGTATTTGTTTTGCTAGCATCTGTTTCCAGGAGCTCCAATGTGATAGCTCCAACCATATCTTCCATAAATGTCAGGAGGTTTAGTATAGAAGATGGAATTTTCTAGAAATAGGTCAATATCCTGGATTGGGATCCCTGATGTTATTTGTCAGAAAGTCTAATAAAATTAGTGATAATTGACTCCTTTGTATCTATGTTAGATACAAAAATAATAGTTAAAAATTTCATATAGAATAAACTTCCTGTATAGAGCTTGTTTGAAGAGATATCTTTTTGGAAACATGAAAGTTTCATAGTTTTTCTATGTAATAGACAATTCCAAGTGATATTCCTTGTCTTCCAAGTCTTCACTCTTTCCCTTCTTAAATCTGTAATTTTAAATGAAATGCCTCAATGTAGGTGTTGATTTTCACTGATAAAAAATAGTTGTTCTGTGATTCAGTGTCACTTTAGTCATATAAAATAATTCTGAATTAATTTTGAAGTCACAGCAGCATTAGTTGTTGTGTAGCAAAAAAGTCTTTATTATATTCTTTACTATTTCATTTGCAAGGGCATTAAAGTGGTGCCACTTTTAAATAAAGAAAAACACAAGAAGAAATTATGTCCTTGAGATCATACCTATCAGACCATCAGTCTTTGCTGTAAGGAATTCAAGTTCTGGCATAACTCCATTTTAGGTTTAAGCACATAGCTATTTTATTGTCTTTAACAGGAGTGCTCTGGTCAACAAAAATTTGAAATCTGTAGATTTTCACTAAGCTGTTGAAAGTAACTCTCACTACATAATTGCGTCTGCTGAGAAAAATGCAAATTCTTTGTGTTTTCATAAGTAGCCAGGATTGGAAATCTCTTTTGTTGTTCCATTTTTTGTTTCTATTCATCTTGTGAGATTTCAGGAATCTGCGAAATTTGAACTCCAGCCGCACTCATCCAGCATTATCATTACAGTGTCCACATCTGGATTCCAGACACTATCTATGTGTGCTTATTTTTTTAGGATGATACTTCCTCTCTGCCTACAATTAAGCAGTGCTGTTCACTGCATAATTGTAGACAATTTGTTAACCATATGGAATAAAGTGATAACTTTGTTTTTCAGTAAAGTTTACTTTTTTGATATGAAGTACAGAAATATTCTGCTGTGATTCTCAAAAAGAATTTTACAAGATCAACAATTAATTCTCCTTTAGACTAGAGCATTTAGTATCAGAATATTGTTCAGTTTCTTGGTGTACAAGCAGTAAAAATCACAAAGCATCTTTAGATCCTTTCGCACTCCTGAAGTGGGAATTTACCGAAGTTTTTGGCTCCTTATTGTCTTGAATATGGGCGTTGTTCATACACTTCTGAGTGTGACTGCACCATTTCAAATTTTCTCTTGTGCCATAGCTGTAGCCATAAAGCCCTTAGTGCCAAGGCAATACTTTTAAGAGAGAAATAAACACTAGTAGGTAACTTTACAGTAGTAGAAAGAAACATCCATCTTGTTAGGAATTGATATCCAAATGAGAGGACTTGTTTTTTTGTAACTGAGAACCGTTCCTAACTATATATAACAGAAATGCTTAAATCATGTATTTTTAATGGTATCAGTTTCATGCCCATAACCAGTTGCAGATCATAAGGCTGCAGGTACAGCCAATGCCATTACATAATCCCAGTCTTCAGCTTCTACATTTTTTCCACTATAAATCTTCCACATCCATCATTTTATAGCCATATATTGTAAAAATGAGTCAGTTGTTGTACCACAAGGGCTGCATCTGGATTGAATCTTGTTGTCCAATATACATGTCAGGCCATTTGCTTCTTTAGGAATAGTTCTGACTCGTCTTTCATGAACATTCTGTATAAAGTTCCATGTTTTTGATAATGACCAAGTATGTACATCTTGTGTACCTCATGGAAAGTCGTGTGGTGCCAGTGTTGCTGTTCTCAGAGGAGAATATTCATTTCTGCATTGTGCCATGCTTATGGCTAAGAAGCTATTTCAGGCGTCTCATTACACAGAGGAAGTTCGAAAAAAGACTGCTTAAAAGAAGTGTTTCTGCTTTCCTTGTGTGCCAAATGAATTTGAACTTTTTGAGGAAGAAAGCAGCAGCAGGGAGCACATGTAGGAGTTGCAGAAGGCCTGTTTTCATGGATCTAGGGAAGGCAGGAGAAAGAGGAAGAGATATGGAGTAATTCAAAACAAAATAACAAGTCCTTTTTTGTAAACTGAATCTAAGGATATGGTTTTATGGAAAAATTGCAGACTAATCCCATTGTAATCCCGTTGCCTGTTCCCAGGCATTATAACAGTATGTAAACGCTTATGAGACCCCATATGTTGAAAATAGGATCCTTGTTCATTCATAACTCAGACAATGCTCACTTACTGAGCAGCAATTTAGTATTCGATCTTTTCATTGATGTTTTTGTGCATCCTCAGGCCTTATTTATACAGAATTAAAGTTATGCAATTGAGTTAGAAAATTACATTTTCTTCATATGGCATTTGATTTTTTATAGTGTCTAAATGTTTTGCAAACATCATTTACCTTCATGACCTCTTTTTTTATTTTCTCTATAGACATGGAACCAGGGATACAGAGATGAAGAGAGAAAACAGAGCTCCATCTCTTTTGACTGCAAATATAATTTGAGTGCTATTTGCAAAACCATGTAGGGATAGACTTAAAGTTAAGAGTAAATTCAGAACCTAACTTTGAAGGATATTTTAAATATATATGTAGACAAGCTATGCTGGTAAAAACAAGATATACATATCTAACAGGCACTGAAATCTTGGCTTCAGCTTGTGTTACATACCCTAGCTGAGAATGTAGTGATTAAGACATCACATCTGAGGCCTAAATCTGGAAGGAGTGGAGTTTCTCTTGCACATGGATAAAAAACATTCAGTTGCTGGGTGTAGAATGTTTCTGTATTACAGGTGAAAAACAGCCCATAAATCTAAGATTGAAATAGGAAGGGTAGAGAAGCCAATTAATATAAATTCTGAATTTTCCACTCTAACCAATCCTAGGTTCAAACATTGACACTCTGATATTTTTAAAATAAAACAAAGACCCAAAGCCCAAGAAGCACTGCCTTGATATACCTGTACCATGAGACAAAAAGAAAAAAGAAACCAGAGTGAGGATACGGACTAAAATTTTAGAAGTACAATCTATGAAACAAATTTCAGATTTGATAAGTTTTTTTGCAGTCTGTTTAGGTAAGACTTGTGAAAATCACACAAAAACACATAATCTTTTGTCATAACAAAAATAATATTTTGCAGTGATCAACCCTATGTTATTGTGCAAGTTCCTGTTTCACATAAGGAAAAATCAGCTGCGTGTTAGTGACAATAGTTACTGCAGAGGTAATTTTCTCAGAATGATAAATATATAACATTTGTGCATAATAAATATGTACATTTTTGTGTCTCTGTGTGTGTACACGTTTTATTCATCCATGTGGTCCTTAGTTTGTTTACTTCAGGACTAATTCTTTGAAAAGCTTCATGCAATCAGTCGTTTTTATTCAATCTACTCTGTGAATTTCCTTCTTTTCCCTGTAGAGGTAGAATTAGTATTCCAGTAAATGACAAATTACTCTGGCCTTAGGCCAAGATTAGCAGGCCTGGAAGCTAGCTCAGTGACAAATTTAAGGCATCAATTTGAGGCTGGAGATGACAGAATAGGAGAGATTCTGACTGCAGCTAAAGCTCTGGTAGAGCTGCAGACTGTCCTGTGATCCTCATGTCATGGGGCTGTCAGGTGAAGAAACGCAATTTTAGGCATCTCTTTTCAAGACGTTTCCAGAGAAGGCTTCAAGAGAAGGTCTAACTTCCCCTTCTTTTTGTAGGCCTAGAAGTGATGGTTTTCAAGCTTGAAAAAGATTCAGGCTGAAAGGTAAAAAAAAGTTTCAGAGTGCAAAGGAGAGAAGTGTATTTTAAGAATCTATGTGACCTTTCACAAGAAATACATTTCCATTGTTATTTTCCAAGACTATCTGACTACAGGGCTTATGAAAAAGCTAATATCTGGGTTGTAAAGGTGCTGGAATTGGAGTCAGTAGGATCTGTAGATGTTTATTCACTCTTAAAACTAGGATAGAAATTGTAGTCTACCAGTATCACAGTTAACTGGCCTGAACTCCACTGAGCAAATCAGAACCCAGAACTCTCAAGTGACAGTCCTGAGGTGCTTATCCATTCCCATCCAAGAAAATAATGTGATTTATACAGATACAGTTTTCTGTTCAGAAAAAAGATAAAAGAAAAAGAAAAAGAAAAAGAAAAAGAAAAAGAAAAAGAAAAAGAAAAAGTTATTATGCACAAAGAAAAAGAAAAAGAAAAAGAAAAAGAAAAAGAAAAAGAAAAAGAAAAAGAAAAAGAAAAAGAAAAAGAAAAAGAAAAAGAAAAAGTTATTATGCACAAAGAAAAAGAAAAAGAAAAAGAAAAAGAAAAAGAAAAAGAAAAAGAAAAAGTTATTATGCACAAAAATGGGCATTTGCAGACAGTAGTAGAATGAATGTATTCGGGCCTAGTTCTCTAAGCACAAAAGTTTAGTTTCTGGGTTGTGCTCAATTTAAAGAATCCAAATTCAACATGTTTTAATGTATATAGTGGAACTTACATAAATGTTAGTTTAATGAACCCATAGTATAATATATAAGCAATGGAAAATAGCCCCTTAATGCACCTGTTCTTTTTCCAGTGACATTCCCAGTTAACACCTGAATGTCTTCACTACTAATGAAGGGTACCTAGAGGACTGAAGTGTCTGCAGTGGATCAAAGGACTGATGTACACATATTGTAATTGAGTTCTGCAAGGGCACAGAATACCTGGAATGCTGCCATGTCTCCTACTGCCCTCAGCTGACAGATGAAGCTGTGAAAACAATGGCATTTCACTGCCACAGACTAAAATCTGTCAACAAACTGGGTTGCCTAAAGGTATGTATAAGAAATAGGGTGATAGTTCTGGGATTGCTATTGCAAAGTATTACTTACTATTTCAACCAGAAATTTGACATGCTGGCATCATTCAGCTGCTTTTCTGTGAGTTTTAAGATTTGAGACTTGGCTCTTGAGAGTATTTGGCATTCTTCTAATGGTTGCAGTTACAGTGTAACGGTGTCCATGCTGTATCAGGTAAAAGTTTGTCTCTCCAAGGGTTGATGTCTAAAGAAGGGTGAAGAGAGAAGAGGTTTTAGTGATACTTCCTGCAAATACTCTCTCAGGTTTTGGTGTTTTGGGTGCTTCCAAAGGATTGTGGCTTTGTTTAAATTACCCTTGATATGTTCATGCTTTTTTTTTCCCAGTGCTTTTTCTGAACCCATGTAAAGCATAAACTGAGGCATTAGAACTTAATACCTGTGTCTTTACATGGCAGGGCAGTGGCTACTTTGAAATAGCAGAGGTGCCCAAAAGCTCGAGCACTCAGGGTTGAAATTAAATTATTTAGATTAATGTTCATCTGTAGTGAAACTTAGTTCCCCTTTACCATGAGCTTCTATTACAGCATTTTTGCTTCTTGTATTTTCTGTATCATTTCTTTTTTACTGAGCCTTGCATCTCAGTTATCTTTTTGCTGTATCTGAATGTGTGTTCCCTTTTGAAATTATTGCTGTTATGAAAGCCTATATCCCTTCCGTGTACTTTCTGACTTAATAGCTCTGGCTTTTGTGCATTTAATTATTTATGTGGTTTTAATTATTTTTTTTAACAGCAAAACCAAATACTTGCTTCATTTTGAAAATAAGCTTGCAAATGTAATTCTTGAAATGCTGATTTGATTTTTTGTTTAAATTTCATGGGAGAAGTTGTAATGTAGCTTCCATCACTATCATGTGGCAATGAACAAGTTTATTACTACTTTTGGAAATGTTCATCTTGAACTATCCTTTAAAATTTTGCCACTCATTGAAACAGTTACCCCCTTTTTTTCCCCACTGAAGTGCTCATGTCCTGTTTCCTTCGACAATAAGTCTGCAGCCATCACTTGTCCCTGCCTTCCTCCTCACCAACACTCCTCTCCATAACCCCTGACTCTTCTTTCAGTCCTCCATACATGCCCTCATTCCCTGCAGTGGCTGAACACAGACTCCTGCACAACTAATTTAGGATTATTTTGCTGACTAATTAGCCAGCCCTAAATTTAGATTCTCTGGTCAAGGTGTTTGCCTTCCAAATGTACATAAGTTTCTCAGCCTCTAGGCCAAAATTCACTGGCTGTGTTTCAGATCTGACAGGCCACTCTCCATCTTACACTAGCCCTTGGTTTACATCTTACAGATACCTACTGTACATGATTAATTATAATATACATGAGCCTTAATCTCCTGTATTCTTTGGTTTTAGGTAGATATTAAGCTATTTTTCCACAATGACAGTGGTAATAGGAGTTGTGCATGGAGATCTTCCCAAAGTAGTTGAACTTAGGTAATGTTGCAACCAGTCCTGTCTGCCATGCTCCCCGCAATGCGTGATACGCCTACACAGGAAGACAAAACCAACACCATAAAATGTAAGTAAATACATTTAGACTGGCAGTTGGGAGATTTTTGGGTTATCACAGCAGCGAATTGTGACAAAATTCTTATCACAGCAGTGAATTGTGAAGCTTTCTGGGAAGGGAGATGGGAAAAACTATTAAAGAATGTTAGTATGGCTCCTGGTGAGGGAATGGGCTGGGTCATATTTTGCAGTTCCTGCAAATGGGAACAATGAGTCAACTCAGTGACCCAGTAATCTCTTTCCAACACTTTGTTCCTAGATGGTATCTTTTCTTTAAACAGTTATACAGCCAATCTGTTAAATGTTAATACACTACTATTTTCAGAAAAGAACATCAAGACTCTTCCACATAAACCTACCCATAAGTTTACAAGTCTTTTTTTGACTTGGATCCAGCTTGCAGCTCCATAAATGAGATGGGTACACCTGTGGATGTTAAAGCTAATGGGTCTTACAAATCCTTTGGCAATCTGTAGTGTAAATTGAGGGTATCCAGCTGCTAAGTAAAGAAATATTTTCCACTCAGAAACTGTTTAAAAATGGTCAGGAGATTAAAGTTGAAATGAACCTGTTCCAAAGGATATATGTTAATGTGTCCTGCAACATCAGATTTATTATATTCAATAAAAATAATTTAAAAAACCATATGAAGATAATGTGGGAAAAATTAATATAGAAATACATGTACATCAAGAATATTTTGAATGTGCTATGCAGGTTACTCTAAAATTAGAAGTTTATCACTTTAATCCTATATTCTGGGGCAAATCAATTGTCTTTCAAGAAACTCCAGTGACTTCAGTGGAAGTGCTGTGAGTCTCCATGTCATGGTTCTGTATACCAAGGCAGGTACAAGTCATTTTGCAAATGCTGATTCTATAAAATATTCAGCAGTGCTGTTCTGAGCCTTATTCAGGGAATGAGCCTGATTCAAGGGTATTCTTATTTTATAGGAAAAAAATGAAATTGCTGTGGGAAATACTCTACACATGAAAAAATACAGCAATAACTGAAAATAAATCTCTGGTTAAATGAACTGGCTTTTTAAATAGCTAAGTTCTGAAGACACAATAGAATGAACAATGAATTCTGTCATTCAGTCCTCTAAAGGGAACAGGATCAAGTGTATGACAAATGCAGACTTTTCTAAATGCATCTGATACCCGTTACTGACTTCAGAGTCAGCAACTTCTTTTTTCTCAATAAGAATATTAATCTACTTAATATTATTTTAATCTATTTATTAATCTATTTCAGACCTTAATATTGAGCATATAAATAGATCTGGAATAAGCAAAGCACATATACATTCTGTATACCAGGAGGACTATCATGAGATCGTGTGCTTTTTGTTCCACAACCCCAGGTTCCAGCTTTATCTTGCCTCCTTGTCCCTTTTAGACTCTCATGAGATTGGCTGTTTAGAACAAGTGAAACTCTCATCTCTCTTTGCACCATACCGCTCCAGTGATTTTAATCAAATATCTTTACAAGGTTTTTACTATGTTCTCTTCTTTTTTTTGGTCCTGAATGAACAAGGTAATTAATGTATGTGCATAACGTGTTCTTGACTGTTCCCTCTGAGGTCAGTGGAGCAATTAGTAGCTTGCATGGCTGCTTATGTACCTTGAAGACTCTGTGTGTCATGTTTTCCTCAAATGCAACTTCCAGCATTAATGGCAATGAGTTCCTGAAAAATGGACTTGTGAGGTGAAACAAAGCAGCTGTGCTTCAGAGCTAAAAAAACCAACCACACATTCAAAATTCTTGGTGTGAGACACCCATTCGTTACAGAGAACTGAGTTAAAAAACTGATACAAGTGGATCCTAATGATTTAGTGAGAGCAACGCAATAGCACGAATGCTGAAGGCTTATATGTGCTACATGGACATATAAGGGTGGGAAAGTTAAACCATTCTCAGTAGGTGAAAAAAATCCACAATACTTAAGACTAGACTGGAATCACAGTTAACTAATATCTAATATTAGAAAGTGACAGTTTCTGTGGAGGCTCTTGCAGAGATTCACAATTCTGCTGTGCCAGAACCCTTACTTCAATTTTAAAACATAGTTTTCCTACAAATCAGACACTAGAGTTGTGCTCTGTGGGGGTTTTTTAATCTATTCAATAATCTTCTAACGTCTGCATGTCTTGTTGCTTCATTTACAGATGATTGATATGTATATCCAACACTTGGCTGCAGCCTGCCATTTTCTCCTCCTCTTGGACATCTCAGGTTATACTCATCTTACTGACAATACCTGAAAAAACTTTGGAAAGACTGTAAGCATCTACAGATTCTCAGGACATTTTGTACTGTAGAAAAATTACAAAGAGGATATTTCCTAATCTTAATTCAGAGGTGGTTGTAAACCCCAAAACATGAGGTGTTTTTCTTCACTGGCATCATGGTGCCATGCTAGGTATCTGGCTTGAGCCATCTAGCTTCTTTATCTAGGGGGTGTCCACACTGGTGCATTAGGATTCTTGTGGTCTGGTGGGGTTATCTATATATTCTAGTGTCAGTCAGAAGTGAGGAGAAATACAGATTTCATGTCTCTTTATGGCAGACAATGCCCTCTTAGGGAAGTTTCTAGAGACATAGGACACTACCTCAAGGACACATGGGAACATGAATGAGAAAACCAGGCTGGGCCTAATGCTCTCAGCCATCGCACTGTGTACTTGAGCTCACTCCAAGGGTTTGTGGGGCCTGGTTCCCAGTGCCTGAATGTCAGTATATCAAAAGTAGATGTCAGCCTGTGCTCAAAACGCAGCACGGTTACAGCGAGTGACTCAAGCTGTGGTGCTGTGACCACTTTCCCAGGGAACCCGTTGCAGTGACTGAACAGCCTCTCAGTAAAGAACCTTTTGTTAAAGGTCAATCTGAACTTCCCCTGACACAGCTCGTGCCTTATCACTGGTCAGCACCTCCCCCTGAGCCTTCCCTTCTCCAAGCTGAACAAGCCAAGTGACCTAAACCACTCCTTGCAAGTCCTGTTCTCAAGATATTTCACCATCTTGGTCACCATTTGGATGCTCTCTAACAGTTTAATGTCTTTCTTATATTGTGGTGCCCAAAGCTGCCCCCAGCACTCGAGGTGAGGCTGCCCCAGTGCAGAGCAGAGCAGGACGATCCCCTCCCTCGCCCAGCTGGTGATGCTGTGCCTGATGCCCCCCAGGACACGGTTGGCCCTCCTGACTGCCAGGGCACTGCTGACTCAGGTTCAACTTCCCACTGACCAGGACCCCCAGGTCCCTTTCTGCAGGGCTGTTCTCCAGCCTTTCATCCCCCAGTGTGTATGTATAACCAGGACTACCCCATACCAGGTAGAGAATTGAGTATTTGCTCTTGTTCAGTTTCATACAGCTGGTGATTGCCCAGCTTTTCAGTCTATCCCGATCTCTGTAGCTCCTTTCTACCCTGCAGGGAGTCTCATTTAGTATCATTGGCACACTTTACATTCCATTCCTGCATCCAGATCATTTATAAAAACATTACGAATTGAGCACTGGTGTCTGGCCACTAACCTGATATAACCTCATTTACTGTAACCCTTTGAGCCCAACCTGTGAGCCAGTTGCTCACCCAGTGTATTATGGACTGTATGAGTGGTGGACGATATCCAGGATACTGTTGGAGACAGTATCGAAAGCTCTGCTGAAATCCAAACGCACCACATCTACTGGCTTCCTTTGGTCAGGTAGGTGGATGACCTTGTCATAAAAGGAAATAAAGCTGGTTAAGCAGGGCTCCCACCTTGTGAAACCAATGCTGGCTGTGCCCAGTGACTGCATCGCCTCTCAAGTGTTTTTCAATTACTCTCAGACTAACTTTCTCTATAATTTTATCAGGCACTGAAGCGAGACTGGAGGGCCTGTAATTGCCAGAACCTTCCTTCTTTCCCTTCTTAAAAATTGGGAAAGCTGAGTTGAGAGTTGAGTTTTCACCTGTGAGTCTCAAAAGATGTTGATTCAGTATCCATCATCCTTCCACGGGGGTTAAGAGCATCACAGACCAGGCCCTGTACAGCTAGAACAGCACAGTGGCCAGACATGCCACAGGGCCTGAAACTGGAAAGGAACTGAAGTTTAGACATGGTTGATATATCTGAGTATATAACATAATAAAACTTTATGAGAGTAAGAAATATATAATACCATCCTATATAGATAGCCTATACTAGGCTAACCTTACTCTAACAGGACTACTGTAAGTACTGTACTTCCTGCCAAACCAATCCAGGGTTTAATAGTCACTTTAGACATCACAAGACCAATGCATATGCTTAATAACGCAGAAGGTATTTCCAGTGTGCTTCACACTTTGCAAAACCTCCTCTACTATTTCCCTGTTTTACCACAAACAATTCCACTGTCATTGGTCTTATTTTCTTCACTTCTCTCAGACGTAGTTTTCTCAATGTCATCTCAGAACTTCCTCCTTAAAATCTCTACTTCTGATTAAACACTTGTAAGATACAGAAAGTGCTTTGAAGGATTGGTATGCAACAGTAGTAATTGGGAAAAAAAATTAAATTAATTCAAATTCATTTAATCTCTTCGTAATTTCCTGATTTATGGTTTTTCTCATATTAAGCCTCAAGAAATTTTCTTTTATCCTCAGATTGCTGTTGTTGACTTGTTTATTCTGTGACTTCCTCTCTCTGTTTAGAGCAGCAACAGTGTGTTGGTCCTTTCTGGCTCTGGTTGCTGATCCATCTTCCTGTAGAGGTGAGATGTAATGGGAACAGAAATCTGTGCAAATTCCAATTTGTGTTTGGTGAGCCGTGATCAAGAAGCTGACATGACTTCTCAGAAACCCATTTGCATTATTGTAGCCTAGGATGACCCAGGATTATGCCTCTGCCTCAGAGTCCCACGTGCAATGGGTTCTCCAAAGGTCTTGATTAAACTCTTCTGACTCAGCCAAGGAATTTCCCAACCAGTTATTTTTACTCTAAAGAAAACCCTGGAGAGTTATACATCTTTGCAAAACAAAAAAGCAACCATGAGACACACATCTCCACCCAGTGTTATCTTTGCCCTTTTTGTGATGTTTAGAACTAAGTAAACTTTGCCAATTTTATTTTCTTGAGTCTCATTTACTGGACAGTGGATGGCTCTTTTCCTTGCCAGCCTCAGTCTCTAATCCTTTACACCATATGTTCAGTGATAGAAAACTCCTGCCCTGTGCTATCTGAGTCTGGGACAACACCTAGTAGGTGGATTGATTATGCAGAATAATTCAGCCGTGAAAATTTTTTGCTTGTTTCTTCCAACAGGTCCAAAGACACCTCACTCCAGACCTTGCCAGGCCACAGAATAGACTGGCTGCATCCAGATGGAATGATATTCAGAAGATAAAAGTGAGTCCACAGCTAGATTCAGATATGTTCCACATCCTGCATGTCCCCCAGTTTAGGAAAATCCTTTTTCTTAAGTTGCAGTTCAAGGCCAATATGGCAAAGACGATAAAAATTTTATCTTCTGCCAGTAACTACATCAAAAGCACAATAAAATATGGCATGGTTCTAGAGTTAGTTATCTTGCTGTAGCTTTTCAACAACATCAAAAGCAATGACAGTATTGTCACTGTCACATATTTCTATAAAACTATGTGTTTTATTCACAACCTGTATGTTTTTAGTAATGAATGATAAGCAACAGATTGCCAGAAAAATAAACAATGGGCCCTCATTTTCTGTTTTCAGACTAACTCTTAAAACCATATTCAGGTTCTTAGATTTTCATTGAAGGTAAAGGCTGGTTTCAAGTGTAATTTATGTTCTGCAGGTGTGAAATCTACAGTGCAGAGATATTTCATTCCCTGTTTAAGGAGATGGAAAAGTCATCTATGTAAAAATCACATTCACCTGGAGAATTAAATATGCTAGTGGCTTAGTTTCTAAATAAATTATAGAAATTTAAACTTTTTAGTTTAAAGTTGCCCTAAAATATCTATAAATCATGCATACTTCATTGTTCCAAAGGAATTCCCCATTATTTATTGTTAAACACTAACCAGTCCTAGTAGACATTTCTTAATAGACTAAACCATGCAAATATTGAGTCATATCTCTTGTATCATGCCACATTATTTTTCAATTTTTTTTTTTACTGTTTTGATAGATTAAAATAGAAAACATGTGGAGCCACAAAGTTCTTCAAGTTTCAGTCCAACGAGGCTTCATAGGAAACAGCTATGGGCATATAAATTGTTCATTCTTTCCAGTATCAGGTAGATGTTGAGATTATATTTGCCAATATACTGCCCTGCTTCCAGGTTAAATAAATGTTAGAAGGAAAAAAAAAGGTCTGTGGTGTGGTATCCTGCTGCATATTTCTGTATCCAGAGGCTAATGACCTCTCAGTTAATCCAGTTTCTAAATGGCAGAAAGAATCACGGATAATCTAATGTGGAAGTCCATAGTACTGGTACAACTGACTTCTTCTGCTAGAAGAAAAGAAAGCTAACTCACTGCTTTCTAAAATGTAGGAAAAGGTTGTGTCAGTTTGATCCGCTTAAGGCTGATCCTCCAGGAAATACACACCAGCATCTTTAGAGAAACGCTCCTGTTCCCTGTAAAGCATTCTGTGTTAACATTTCTAGATGCAAAATGAGAAAGGAAATGTGTCATTGACAGAGAAACCAGCTAGTCTTCTGCATTCCCCAAACTACATCTTGTCTGTAACAGTTCCGTTCCCCAAAAGATATTCTTTGAGAGCCAAATTAAGTGTTTCCTTCTTTCTTGTCTGCACGAATATAAAACTGGTTACATTTCTCCTAAACTCATGACTACACTGTTAACAAGCAACTCATCACTAATTCCTATTACAATTTTTGCCTTTTAAACAAAAATAACATTAGGTCTTAATAGCTACAATACATTTGACATTTGGAGAACGCTTTGATTTTTGTTTGGTTTTGTTGTTGTGTCTTCTGATGGCTGCTGTTGGTTAGAAAGGAGATTGCAAGAACTCTTTTTTTCCTGAAAAAGCAGAATTTCTTGTGTATTATCCAAATATTCAGGTCTCAAGGCAGGAAAGATCCAACAAACAAGGAATTGGAAATGAAGACCTCCTACACCTGATTTGGTAAAAGACCAACAATAATTACTCCTAAGTTTTCTGTTTAATAAGCAACAAAATACACAGTACTGTCTTCTTGCTGACTGTAAATCTCTTTTTGGAAGTGATACAGAGGCTCCTGGAGTGTCATGTTTCACCCACTGAGTGCACATGAACTGGCTACCATAAAATGATAAAACTACTGCAGCTGACACAGACCTCAGAATACTTCAGATCCTATGTAGTCTAACCACCTTTTGTAACCTGGAGCATGCCTGCAGGATGCTTCCTGCTTTTCCCATCAGCTGCCTGCCTCCACTTGCTTAATTTCTCCCGTACTTGCACCATAAACAATTCTCCCATTTTAAAGTTTTTGGTTTCCATTACTTTTTACAGTTGATTGGTTTCTGTAACCTCATGTCAAAAAGCTTTTTTCAAAACCTCTGCTTTTTATTATGATGGACCCAGTCCAACAGGAACAGGCTCTCCAGGTAAGTGGTCCCAGCACCAGCCTGAACAAGTTCTAGAAGCGTTTGGATGATGCTCTTGGGCAAATGGTGTGACTCCTGGGGATGGTGCTGTGCAGTGCTGGGAGTTGGACTTGATGATCCTGGTGGGTCCCTTCCAACTCAGCATATTCTGTGATTTTGAAAAACTGTTGAATTTTAGAATGGCTCAGGATTCGGACCATGTTGCAGAATTGTATTTCCCAGTTACCCCCTCACAGTAAAATGGATTCAAACTTTGGGTAGGGATTCAATTAGGTATTCCAATACTGCTCAAGCTGTGTGTTTGGGCCAGTACTTTTGTCTGACTTATACCAAGAGATAGTTGTTTTGCTAAAGATAACTGTAATTATTGGCTGAAATAATTTTATTCATCAATGTGCTCATTTAAGACAGTAAATAAATAAATGCATAAATAAAATTAACAGGCTCTGTCTTAGTGCAGTGTATCTTAAATAAACAATCTTTACACCAAGTGTTGATGATTAATGAATGGCTGTTTCTGGCAAACCACTCAACTGTAGCTCCAGGCATGGGACATCATAAGTTTCCAAAAAAATAGTAACAGCTCCCCTTATACATGCTTCAGACAGCCGCTATACATCGCAGTTTCCATGAAAAACAGGAATTTGGACTTGGATGAGTTGATCTTTTATAGGTCAGAGCTTATAGCTCATATAAATTGTGCACACATTCCTCAGTGGCACAGGCCTCCCTAATATAAAAACAGATGCAGCCTTGTGTTCATATGGTTCATAGAGTATGTCAGTGTTGGACTTTTTATAAAAAAAATATCCTGCAGTGGTTAAAAACAAGCCCTTTTAGCTTCACTAATTCTGTCCCTTTTCCACTCCTGCCCACTTCCCCTTTCCTGCTAGTAGTGGTGCAAGCATTGCAGCTGGGCACATCTGCCTCTCCAGCATTCCCACTTCAGGAAAAAACCACAAAAACGCTGTAGCAGCATTACTGGCAGATAATAAAGCACTTCAATTTGGATTTTTTTTCTAGTATTGTCTGGATGCTATAGATGTATTTTTCCAGAGCTTAGGAACTCGCTAGCAGGGAGAAAGACTGCTTGCTGTGGCTGTGACACACCAGATCAGGTTGAAAATCCTGGAGAGGACAGGAGATGCAGAGAGTTGGCTTTTCCCCAAGGAGCACTGGAGTATGCTCAGCACAGGGGGGTTCCTGGAGCGCAGAGCTGGCGCTGGGGGAGGCTGGGCAGGAGGGTGCTCTGCTCAGCAGGAACAGGCTGGCAGCCAGGTCACACAAGGCATGGAAAGAAAGAGACATTCACAAGACTGAAAGTGGTGGGTTGAGCTTCTTCAATTTGGGAAGGTAATGAAAGTTGCTGGACTGACACTGCCAGGAAAGAAAGGAAAGAAGAGATTTGCTCTTCTTTTTAGTGTCTCACTCAGGAGGTCTGATTTTCTCAAATTTTGATCTAGTTTTTTTGGGTTTGTGTTCTAATGCTGCAAAAGGACAACGGCCACAAAATGTTGAGGGAGATCTGAGGGGTCATGGGTGGGTTTGAGCATCATAGACAACGCTCTTCTAGTTCAGCTGTCACAGAAGCTGCAAAACACGGCCTTGGGGCAGGTCCAGGGCCAGTGCAGGTAAATGCAGGTAACTTGTAGCACTGTGTACTCAATTCCATTTCTGAAACAATACACATTAAAAGAGGTGAGTGACAGAAGATAACTACAGGAGAGAGGCTAGCCAAAAAGCAAGCAGAGGGTGAAGGAGGAAAGAGTAAAAATACTTGGAGGTGCCACAGACACTGGTTCAAATAGAAAAACAGAGAGACAGACCTGCACAGTTACTATAGCCTTCCTACAGAACTATGAAAAAACACTCTGGAGATGCTGTGATACCTTTGTGTGCCAGAGCTCGCAGTCTTCTGAGTCTTGAATTATGATTTCTCAGAGCAGAGCTCCAGCAGGACACAACAACCAAAAACAATCCAATCCAATCCAATCCAATCCAATCCAATCCAATCCAATCCAATC
>VZRS01011478.1:113497-154553 GCA_013398055.1 Ifrita kowaldi | reverse complement strand
CACACAGCAACCAGGAACAACCACCCCAACCCTGGCTCCTCCCAGGGCTACATTTATAGGGCTTGTGCCTGCCCTGCAGCTACAGCTGCTTGGAGGAGGTTAACGAGCACTTTAGGTTGAGGTAGTCCCAATTGGATTCAGGTGTAGAATCCTGGTCTTGAGTGAGAGTTTGGCTAGTGCACACCAGCAGGGTTTAAATACATATTACTACACCTTTGGAGGTGGATGGTTTATTTATTTTGTTTGGTGTTATATTTTATTCCTAAAACAATATTATTATTCCAGTGGCATCAGCTACTCAGATCTGTGTTCAGGCAGACACTGACACACTAGAGCAAGTGTGGATGAAGCCCACCAAGACCATTAAAGGGCTGGAGCATGTGACATGTCAAGAATCTTCAGAGAATTGCTTTGGTAAGTCACAGGAGAAGGCTCGAGATGGAGGAGACCTTACTGCTGTCTCTAACCCTGATCAGAGCACACAGAAGAGAAGGCACAGCCAGACCATTCTCAAAGGGGCACTGACAGGACAAGTGACATACATAAAATTCTGATTACATTCTGATTAAAAGGAAACTTTATTTTTTTAACCAAGAAGCTGGTCAAACTCTTGAAGAGGCTCCCAGAGATTGTGCAAACTTCATCCCTAAAGATATTCAGAACTTATCTGGCAAAGCCATGACTCACGTGGTCTAGCTGGATACATTTAAAGCAACACCAGGATGAAATGCTCTCCAGAGGCCTCTTCCAACTTAATTTATTCTGTGACTCTATGACCTAAACAATTATCTTCTGGTTTACTTTCACAACACCCTTATAATATTGATAGCTTTAGTTAAAACAAGGAACTTTTCCTCATTAAACTGCTTCTTGTGTTCTTTGTAGAAACAGCCTCTGAAAATTTTTATTTTGTCATTATTATTTTTGAACTCTTGTTGCAGACAAGCTGTCTTGAAATACACAGCTGAACTGGAGAAACAGGAACATAATGATGCTGATCCTCCTTCCTGGCTTGGATATGACTGGGATGGTAACATAAGCACCTTCACCAAAAAACACAGATCAGAACCTGAAAAAACAAATTCTTCAAAATGAAAAATGAAGAAATTGTGCCACATCTCTACAGTTCAAGGGTTTTTCTCTAGAGCATGAGAAGACCACTGTGTTATTTTTTCTTAAAACTAATCACACTTTAATAAAAGGCCATTTGTTGCATTAGTAAGAAAGCACTGCAAATCTTTCTCACAGGAGTATGAATGCCTTCAAGCAAGACAGCTGCACTCAGACAGCACTGCTAACTCTCAGATGTTGACTCAAGCACTCTTCAGCTTACAACAATAGAAGTTTTTGCAGTCCTATGCAGAGTAAGCAATGAATAAATCTGCATGTGTTTGAGGTTCTTGTTTGCCATGAAGGTCCTCTCCAGGACATAAACACTCTGACTTCCCAGAGAACTTCACACTTGATGTGGCTGGTACTCAGCAAGTACAGCCTTCTTGAGTAACTGAGAGCAGTGAGTAGGCAGTGACTACAGATTCTTTAATACACAACTACACCCATACATTTAAGCACAGTTCTCCACTTCTCAAGTCACTTGTGCACCCAGAGCCCTCATTCTCATAAAAGCCTCCTGGGCTGAGTCCAACTCTCTAAGGGAGCTGATGTTAGCGTCTGCAGATCTGAACTGTGGGCTGACTGGCAGCTGAGAGACCAGGAGAACCAAATTGAAGGGAGCACAGATGAAAAAAGTGTTAAAAGTATAAATCTACTCCAGTCTTCTCATCAAATGGACAAAAGAGATATATGAGCACACAAGGGATTTACCATTCAAATTCTAATAGCTGATAACCTACTAATCTTTCCTTGTCTAGAAAAAAATACAGTTTCACCTCATTATAGCAGAACAAGACATTGTTCAATGCCTTTGGGGAAACTCCCAAGGATTGGTCCTCCTTCAGCTCATTCTTGACCTTTATATTAACATTCTAGCTGCTCTCAACATGTATTAGTTTGGAATGAATATAATCAGTAGCTTTAGTGGTAGCACAGTTTTTCTGCTGGCTTATTTAAACTTCTTTAAACAAGTAACAAACAATCCTCATGTTTGATTCTTGCTAGATTTAGAAAATCAATGAATTCAAAGCCCGAGTTTGCTTTCTTTTGAATATGGAACAAATAACGTGTTTTCTTAGTACGTTCTCCCTTAAATTGCTGATGCAGCAGTCCCAAAAAACACAACCTTAATCTCAGAAGCTGACAGGCTTTGTATTCCAGGTGAATAATGGGACTGTTAAATGGATTTGATCTTGTGAAGTATCTACTAGACTGTTTTTATGTTTTCATGTGGTGTGAATTTTGAGGTGCTTTTTTCACTTTGGCTGCAGCAGGGCATAGAAATAATTTGTTTCAAATATTTTTCTGGATATCCAAAACCATTATAATTTATTATTTTTGTAACTTTTAAAAGTATAATAATAACTCATATTTAGTAATATTGCAATGCCTCTAGTAATACTATCAGAAATGTTTTATATATTAGTGTTTATATTAAAAATACATATCATTTGTCATATGCATCAGTGCCCACCTCATCCCAACAAATAGTACACACAACAGTAAACAGAATGTGGAGTTTTTAACCACCCTGAATTACAGCAGAAATGCTGCCCTTGACTCTTGAAGTCCATTAGCCAGGGGCAATTATATGTCCTGGGGAATCCTGTGGCAAAGGAGAAGTAATTTCATAATGTACCATTATGACCTGAAGTACAAACACATTTATACAAAACTTAAAGCCTGAGCTGACAGTCTGCATTCTCTCCTGCTCCTTGCCATCCACTCAGTTGGCAGGGATTCTTACATTTCAGCTTAAAACACAAATTTCACTACTTCTTTTATAAGGTGCCATATAGAGGTATGGAAAGGCTTTTAAAAGCTCCATTGACTTTACTGTCTGCTTGCATTACAGTAACACAGAATTTGTCACAAAAATCAGGCCTGCCCTTGTGCAGGGCCCACCTGCTCCCCCCACCTCCCTCCTCTGCTTTCCTGCCTCCAAGAGCTGCCTGGCAGCTTTGTAGGACAGGGCTCTAAGTCACTGCACACATAGCAAACAAAGAGATTCCAGTTCTCAGGTACCAGGCCAATACTTCCATTCTATGGCAGCTTTTCCTTCAGGGGAATGTTCATGTGGACTCGCCCCTGAAATCCAATTGGAGGAGTGTTCCTGCTTGAAATTACTCAGATCCATTGCATTTTTACTTATTTCAAAAGCTTTTCTTTGCAGATGAGCAGTGGTAGACATCGCTGGAGTTCTTATTTCTATTCACAAACCAGCAGTTCAGGACAACACGGAGCAAGTTCTGCCATTCCACAAGTATTTTTACACATAGAGTACCCATTGCCCAGGCAGAAACTGCACAGGATTCGAACACCAAATGAGAAGACCACATAAGAACTACAGTTTTGAAAGTGATTTTATGCTATCCATGATACAATTTGGTTGAAGAAAACTCTCTGTATTTTGCATAAACCAGCAGAATTCCCACAGTATTGAGACATTTAATTTGAAAGTATAACAGAGCTTGCAAAGCATGTCATCTTGGAAGTGTTGAAAATGCTTTTTTTAAATTTCTAAATGACAACTCCTAACTTTTGTTTGAAAGCCACCAGCTTTTAAAGTGATATGGTAAGTGGGTCAAGTTACATAAATTCTGAATATGTAAGATCATCTTGTTCCTAAAAGGCACTAAAAGTAAACCAGACTGTTTAGCACCAGCACTGTCACAGGCAAATCTTGGGTTAAAATGCTCTTATTTTTAATATTGTTTCTCTTTTATATTAAGAATATACATCAAAAAGTTTCATAATTTTACAGAAATGTTCCTTTGTAGTTTCTTGATTTAACCTCTTTGGCCTATTTCACCTTTAAGAACTCTTCAGCTTGACAGACTGGATCCAGCTTTGGCTTTTAAGATACACTTTACCATTTTGTGTGTCAGCCTTAATCCATTTGTCTGTTTCACCCCTTTGATTCATGTGACCTGGAAAAGAGAGTTCTGTTAGTTTAATTTGACATACAGTAAACATATCATCTTCACATTGTCTTTTTTTTCCAAACTCCCTGGAAGCACTTATAGCACTTTTATTTGGTAGAATTTGTGTACTTTCAGCAGAGACTTCTGACATTTCCTTCTTGATACAGTTTTTTTTGCATTAATCTAATTTCCCATAACAAATCCTTACAATAGAGTAGTGGTTTTTATTATACAGAACCGCACTTTTTATTCTAAGCTAAGAAATATGTTATGCTGGGTTGATCCTGGATGGATGTCAGGTACCCACCAAAGCCACTTTACCACTCTCCTCCTCAGATGAATAGGGTAGAGAAAATATAACAAGAGGCTCACGGGTCAAGGTAAGGACAGGGAGAGATCAGGCATCAGTTACCATCACAGGCAAAACAGACTTGACTTGGGGAAAAAATTAATTTAATTTATTCCAACTCAAATCAGAGAAGGGTAATAAGAAAAAAAGCCAAATCTTAAAAACATATCCCCCTCACCCCTCCCTTCATTCCAGGCTTAATTTCACTGTTGATTTCTCTACTTTCTCCCCACCAGAGGCACAGGGGGACGAAGAACAGGGGTTGTGGTCAGTTCACACATTATCTCTGCCACTCCTTCCTCTGCAGAAGGAGAACTCCTCATGCTCTTCCTCTGCTCTGACATGGGGTCCTCCACAAGCTGCAGGTGGATCTCTGCACCCCTGCAGATCTCCAGGGAAAGCTGCAGAGGCTGCAGGGGAATCTCTACTCTGGCATATGGCGCACCTCCTGACCGGACCTGGGTATTGGCAGGGCTGTTTCTCTCACATATTCTCCAGCTGCTGGTGTGCAGCAGGGCTTTTCCCCTTTAACTGTGTTATCCACTGTCACTGATGGGCTCAGCCCTGGACAGTGGTGGGTCCATCTTGGAGCGGGCTGGCGCTGTAGGACATAAGGGAAGCTTCTGGCAGCTTCTCACAGAAGCCGCCCCTAGAGCAGCCCCACTACCAAAACCTGGCCACACAAACCCTACATGTACTGGTTTTCTCTGGGGTAGGGCTAATTTTTGTTATAGTACCTAGTATGGACCATGTTTCAGGTTTGTGCTGAAAACAGTGTTGGCAATATATAAAATCTGCTATTTGTGAGTGGCCTTTTACAGCATCAAGGCCTTTTCTGCTTCTAACACCACCCTGCCAGCGAGGAGGCTGAGAATAAGCTGTGAGGGGACACAGCCGGGACAGCTGACCCCAAGTGACCAAAGGGATATTCCGAACTGTATGGCGCCATGTTCAGGATTGGAGCTGGCAGAAGGAGGGACATTCCGAGCGATGGCGTTTGTCTGACCCAGTACCTGTTACATGAGATGCAGCCCTGCTTTCCTGGGAATAGCTGAACACCTGCCTGCCCTGGGAAGTAGTGAAAGGTTCCCTTGTTTTGCTTTGCTTGTGTGCACAGCTTCTGCTTTACCCATCAAGCTGTCTTTATCTCAAAGTCTCTTTTATCCCAACCCGTGAATTTTCTCACTTTTACTCTTCTGCTTCTCTCCCCCAACCCATTGGTGGGGAGTGAGTGAGTGGCTGCCTGGTGCTCATTTTCCAGTTCTGCTTAAACCATGACTCTACATGAGATACTGATCAGGCTAAGTAATTTCAAAGATTTTAATTGTTATTGTAAACACTGAAAAGAGACAGGGTAAGATCTGATTGTCCAGATGACCGGACATGTTGCTACTATTACTGTTTCCTTATGATAGTGGCCTAAAAAAACCCCACAACCCTGAGGTATCTGTCTTCTTACATGTTTCACATAAACTTAGTATTCACAGTCATGCTCTGAAAAGCTCACTGTATAACAAAGAAGAGAAGTTCAACTTAGTCCCATTTTAAAATTAAGAAACTGAGGCCAAGAGAGAATAAGTGACCTTCCAAATTCATACAAAAGATTTGTGTCCATATTGGGAATTAAACTGGGATCTTTTGAGTCCCAAATCAGTGCCTTTATCACAAGATCAACCTTCACTTTTGTTTATCTTTACAAAATATCATTTATTATTACTTTAGTGTTCATTTAACTGTGTGAAGTCTAAGTTTAGAACTAATTCGAGGCTGGAATAGCAAGAGGGATGGCAGGGAAGCAGATACTGAACCAAATTTGCAAACATGCACTGCTCTGCAACACAGCTGAAGTTAAATTCTGGCCACAGCAAAAACAGTGGCAAAACTCCAACTGACATCACTGCACTGGTTTCCACAACTCAGGCCTATGTGCCAGAACTTTTCAATAGCCTTTCAGTGCTTTAGCAGTTCTAAGCAGGATTTATTTAAGTTTATGGGCCAAACCCACAGCAATTCACAATAGGCTGAGGTATGGTTTGGAAATACAGAGGAGTCCAACAGTGTCAGAGTCACTTCAGTGTCCGCTGTTATCAGACTACAACATGCCTTCAGGTGTCTCCATGGGGATGTCCCAGCACAACTTCTGCACTCCTGATAGCTCCAGACAGCAGCAGTCTCAGTCACACTCAGTGTCAGTATCATTGCTATTGTAAAGCAGAATCCACAGACCTACTCATGATCTAATTGCAGACTTAAATCTGAGAGGATCATCACCAAGCTGGACAAAAGTGTTGTACATAAAATCCATTAAAATTTGAAAATTCAGTTCCTCAAAGCTTTCCTGAATTGCTGATTTTCAATAGTATTGTATCAGAGAGTACAGAACGAAAACTAAAACAGAACCTGGTTTTTAAGCACAGATAGCCCTTAAAACATTGTATCAGCCCAATTTTTAAACAGGAAACAGCCTCCAGGTGATAAAAAATTGAACCAAAGAAGTATAAAGGAAAATTTCAGCTGATCCTTTTACAGTGTTGTAGAACACTAAAAATACAGCTTTTTCTCCTAGGGAGAGAGGACACAATAAATGCAGGGCAGAGATATATTTCCAGAAAGTGCGTATTGGAGTGCTTGGTCCCAGTTCCTCTCTCATGTTTTTGTGACTATGGCTTGTACTTCTGTACAAGAAACAAACACTGAAGCACAGAATCAGTGCTGTAAATGAAGTTTCATGTGCTGCTTACACCTTGGTTGAAAAGTTAAAGAAGAAGTTACAGAACACAGAAACAAATTTACAAGAGCCATTTTAAAGCTCAGTTGTTGTCTGAGCTCTGTTTCTCATTTTGCTTTTGCTATGTGAATGTAGAAAAATGTCTTGTTCCTTATACTTCTTCTGGAAATTTGCCCGTGAAGCAAATATTAAGGTTATTAAGCCCATCAGTAGTAGCAGGTTCAAAGATATTTAGGACATTTCAATAGCTTTGTGTATGAGGCACTAATCAAGCAACAAGGTTTAGTTGGAGACCTTTTGATGACCGCTTGGGTCTTAACTGAACTCACTGCTTGTACTTTGAATACTGTGAGAACATAAGTGGATTTTGAGGAAGACTTTGCTAGCTTGATTAAATCACAAAAACAAACAGCCTCCTGGATTGAGAATGAAGTGGGGGAAAAATGAATTTCAAAACCTACCAGTCACGACAGCAGCATGAGTTCAGGAGAAGACAGATACACCATTATGCTATGTGGCCACCTTCTCAGTTTAATGCCCCGGAAAAAGGTTGGGGTTTTTTTCCCCTCCCCAGCGTGTGGTATCTGAAGGAAGGTAACACCTTTGCAAAACTTTTCACAGTCAAGTACTGACTTTATTTACTTGAATTCCTGGAGACTGGAGAACTTGAGAGCTCGATTTTCATACCATAAAACACAAGAAGAGGATCATATTTTAAGTGTTGGTCATTGGTAGTGTTAGGACTGTGGTATATATCAAAAGGCTGTGAGCAGCTTGAGTTGAATGCAAGCTGAAACCAATAAAAATCTGTAGGAAAGCATCTCCTCTAACGTGTTTAATAAAAGTTGGATGAACTTTCTATTTGACTCAAAGGAATGTAATCTTTTCCAGATACAACCTGGGTCTTTGTTTATTTTTTTGAAGATATTGCTTAAGGATCAAGGCTTCACAGAGGGCAGTGTGTAGAAGAACATTGTAAAACAAAGCTCTTCCCACGCAATTCTAGTGGCCAAAAGTCAATAAAAACTGCTTCTAAGAAAAAAGGAAAGTTCTGAAGTGCCTTGAGAACAGACAAAATGGGGGGGGTGCGGGGGCATGACAGCAGATAGTGTTACTCCTGGGATCAGAACTGCAATACTGACTGCAACAAACCCAAGACAGTTGCACAGTGGGAGAAGTTCTACACTTGTGCAGCTGGTAAGCTTCAGATAAAACCTGAAGTTTCAGCAGACTGACATAATACAAGCTCTTTCAGTTATTTCCCTTTTAAAGGCAAGTTGCTTGCCTCATGTTACTCCCTGCCCCTTCAGCTGTGTTTGTATTCAACCCTCGAACTCCAGGCAGCTAAAAACACAGACACTATCTTGGAGTAAACAATATAGAGTTTCTCATAATGAAGACTCTTAAACACATCCATCCATAAAGCTTTGTGCATGGTATAGGAGACTCGTGCAGTCAGTCCCCTCCCGCACACTGGCTTCAAAGCAATCAAAGGGAAGGCCCACAGCATTCCCCAGGCTGCTCTCCCAGTACTACTATGAGGGACCACGGAGTGAGCAGTGAGAAGTAAGTTATTCCTGATGGTAGGAAACATCTGTCTAGATCCCCCTTGGTCCAGCAGGGAACATCAGGCAGATGTGAAAGTTGTAATATTTCAGTGCATGCCTGAGTGAATGATCGTTGCAAGGAGAAAGGTGCATCTTACCACAATCTACAGGGAGAACTAGGCAGGATGAGAAGACTTGAAGCATGTTAGTAAGAGAAACCTGAGAAGTCAGAGATAGGACAGTAGTGTCAATGTCCATCTTTTCAAAGGAATCTGGTAATTACGGACAGGCTGACTCTCCAGAGGCACAGGAGGAGGAAGGCTATCTAACAAGGTCTGAAGTATTAGAAGAATAATTGCATACTGGATCAACCCATAAGGTAGAGACAATGTGTACTTGAAAATTTTCACAGGAGAAAAGGAGTTAGAGAAGACAATGGGGATTTCCTCTCCATGTCCAGTACAGACATCTGAGGGAAGGCATAAATTAATATGGGAGAGTCCTGTTCCCTGCGTGGTCACCAGAGGCATGGCTCAGAGGAACATTGCTCTCAGGTGGCTTAGCAAAGCTCTTGTGCTGTAGACAGGATGGGATTAATACCAAAACCTAGAAGACCTGTTAACTGCTGCAACTGTTGTCATGTTAACAACAACTGGGAGCAAGTATGTCTCGACTTGGGAGAAGACAGTAACTCCCAAAGCATATGCTCTTCAGATGAGGACAGAAAAATACAAAGAGGTTTGCTAGTTAAGAAGGTAAGAAGGGGGAGACACAATAACAATGACAAACATCCACAGCCTCTGAGGAGCACCTGAGCCATGGTGGGACATGGTGGGACTTTTACCATGGAAACCTCACACACCTGCTGCAAATCAGATGAAGTGACTGCAAAGTTAAAAGTTCACTCAGCACCAAGCAGATGGCATCAGGTGAAAGGTTGACACTGGACATGAACATGGCACTAGAACTGAGGCACGGATGGAGAAACATCCAAAATCAGGCAAGTCCCTGGCACCACTCACAGATGAGATTTACATGGTTTATTTTCCAGACAATTAGGTTTGGAAGTCGACACCAGGATTCAAATAAAGTCTCTGAATGACTGCAAGACTTTTTCCATCAAGTTTACAGTTGTCAACACACAAGTTGGCAACCAAAGTGGCTGAAGTGTGTCCAATGGCTGCATTTCATTTAGTCCCCATCCGCCCACATGGCTGATAACCTTCCTTTGTTACTGTGGAGTGGGTGGGAGCAGATGGTCACATCAACTGGAGACAAGAGAAAACGGGGCTGAAACAACCTCCTGAAGGAAGCACTGAATTTGGTCTGACACACTCACATCACCTGGTTTTCACAATCTGCAGTACTGACAGTCCTACTGCCTCCCCAGACCAGTGCTACAAGGAAGTCTACCTTGCTATTTAGCTAAGTTTTCTTTACCATAACATCAAATCATAATTTCTAGTCCTATTGCCAGTGGACAGAACAATTTATTTCTTTTTTTCTCTGTAGCAACTTCTTATGTACTAGAAAAATGTATCTTCTCTTCCCTTTGTCTTCTGAGACAACACCAGAACTTTTCAGTCTTCTCTCGTTAATCATTATTTTAGGACTCTGATCATATGTTCTCCTTTACAGATTCTACAGTTCTGAAGTACAGTACTCAAAACTGGACACATTCCAGCAAAGTATTACTAATGCTATGTAAAGCCAAAGGATTATTTTGAGTTTTATGGATCATGTTAATACGCTGTTTGTTTTCAATGGTGTAACACTACTGTTTCCTGATATTATTTAAATATTGCTCCTCTTTGGACTACACAGGTAATTGTGCCTACTTTCATACTTTGAACCTAATTTATTGGAAAATGGTCTAAAAAGCATCTAAGTCAAAATTATATGACCTTTAACCTTGACCTTCAACATGTTTGTAACCCCTTTGACATAACAGTCTCCTAAGTTCCTTTTCTGCTTAAATATTTAACACTTTTTAGCCTGCTGCTCTTCCTCTTACCACATATAGTACCTATAGCTAATTACCTCCACAGGCATCTTAAACCAGCTGATTTAAGAACACAGACAGAACTGCAGAGAGGGAAAAGGCAGACATTGAGCAGTAAGGGCTTCCCTACTTGCCAGGGAAAAGGAAGAACACCTTGACATGATTACAATCAGAAATTACTGGAATTACTCAATTTACTAAAAGCAGACAGCCAAACACTTCCACTGATGGAAGCTGGACCAGTGCTTAGCAGGAACTCTGTTTTTGTAACATTTCATTATACCATACATACTACTTCTAAGACTACCTACTGATGCCAATGGAAACAGATGCCTTGCCCTTGCAAATGACTTCAAAGAATAAACTCCCTGTCACTGCTCTCTAGTTCGTTCCCTCCCTTTCTCAGCAAGTGTCCCAATTTTGCAGGGAAGTCCCTTCAAAAGGGACTTCCCTGCAAAAGAGCAAAACACGTTTTCACACTCTCACCCCTCTGTCTCTAGAGCACTCAGCCCAGATTTCCATCTTCTTGCTTTCACTAAATCCCACTCTATTCCTTGGCTATCTGGCAAAACCCTGGGTGTGAGTGCTCGTGGGCTTGCAGTGTACTAACTCCCCCCTCAGTGTGGAAGTGGGGGCCATGCAGCCAGGTGATGATGCACATGATAACTGCTCTAAAGCAGTAGGGAAGGCTTTCCTAGAGCAGGTGACAGACTAAGTGCATGTTTATCCAAGTCACAGAACTCTGCCCTGTCTTCCCACTGGACAGCCTTCTCTTTAAAACCTTCAAATATTCCCAGAGGCAAGCAAAACTTCCTAAAAGCAGACAGTTCCTGTGTTATCCACATGAGAATTGGGTTTTCTGAAAAATCATCTATTTTTATACTAATCTTTAAACTCAAAAGCATAAAACCCCTAAACTGCCATGCTCTTCTGATACAGTTTTTATCCACTTGGCAAAGCTCCTCTCCACCATCTATTTCACATTTCTTCAGTCGCAGCAGGAGGACAGCTAGGGACCTTGTACCTGAAACTTCAACAGTGGATAATGTTCTCAGGAAACAGAAATTGTATTAAATGATTTTGAATTATTTGAGACTCTACTGGTACATGAAAATTACCAAATATCAACTTTAAGAGGAAGTGACTATTGAGAGTGAGGGGGCAAATGCTTTGCCTGCAGAAAGAATCCACCACAAGGTAAAGAGAAATAGAAATAGGAAGTATTTCCCTTTTTGGTAATGCCTTAACTTCTTTAAACAACTGATAATCATTGGCCTAATGCTGTTGCCTTTGCATAATTCTTGATGATTTCTGTGCCTTTGGGATGTGTATATTTCAGAGTTAACTAATCAGGGTCGCTTTTGGCCTCAAGTTCCAAAATCATTTCCATACAGAACAGCGGGTTGAAAAATTGTATCTGCTTCAGTGATGGCTGTCCTACATAAACACTGACTGGGTTGTGAAACCAGAGAAGTCATTCAGCTGTGTATATTTGAAACACCACCTCTTATCTTTAATGCTGCCAAAGTAGCAAGAAGATCGACTGGCCAGTGGTCTTCATTCACTGAGAAGAAGTCTTGTTTTACTGCTGAGGTGATTCATTCCACAGAGTCTTGCTAGAATCTGGAGTCCTTCCACAGGTTTCTAGACTGAGAACTTCTAATTATGGTTTTTAAAGAAACTGTATTTAATAACCACTAGTAAATTTAAGTGCTAGTTACTGTTCCTAGGCAGGAAGAGATAAATAAGCAGCTACATACTAAAATTATGTAATTACACTTCTAATGTTTCCTGACTTTGAGATTACCATCTTACATGGGGGAGGAAAAGAGTTTTGGTGCATATTTTCTTAGGTTTGAAACCAAAGCAAAACTCAAAGCCTTAAGCAATCTGCTATCACATCAGGTCACACTGACATAACACATTCAAACATAAAGCTGGAGCCCTCAGACACATTAACGTTTTCTCTAGAGCAAACTGTGTAATTGGTAAAAGCAACAGCCTTAACTTCTAGACAGCCACATCTGGAGTGGGGGAGAGAAATACACACCCCACACAGTGAATTGTACAACTGTTTTCTAAAGCAGGAAACAGCAAGACCTGGGATTCTATGTTCAATTTTAAATGCCTTACAAGAATGCTTCCAGTAATTGCAGGTACCTTTCCATGTACTCTCTATTCCTCCAGCTCCAGCTTCTTCTGCTCTTCTCATCTCCCACCCATTGTTTCTCAGCCTATCTCTGCACTACTGTACATTTATAAATACGCCATATACCCTTTTTACTTCCCCCCTTGACTCAGAAACAGACAGAATTTTCTTCATTATATTTTTAATATAATAGATTGCCTAGGAAAGTCCATTTGACTTTCTAAGCCAACACAGCAATGAGCCAAATTCAGCTCTGGATTATCTCCCACAGATTCACTGGACTAATGCTAAGAAGGAATTTGGCTCTAAGACTTTTGTTAGAAGAAGCTGATTACATTCACAAGTCGTTGACCAAATAAAATTTTTAAGTCATCCAGTAACATGGGGAGTACAACGACACAAGCAAACATCTGAACGTGAAGCAGATTAGCGAGCAGATGCCAAGGGCAATAAACTAATAAAGAAATGTAGATGCCTTTGACTTAGGCCAGACAGACATTTATTGGAAGCCAAGATTAGTAAGCCTTACCACTTATAGTTACGTGATCATCTTTGGAGGCACTCTGTGTTTCTTTTAACTGGATCTCTGAGCTCACATCCACTTTTCTTCCAGACAGCTCTAAATAGGCTTTGAGAGACGCAGGTACCTTGACTGTAATTGAACCTGGTATAAAAGTAAGTGAAAGCTACTTAGTTTAACCCTGAGATCAAAGCATGAAACAGGCCATTATTTCACTAACTTGAATCAAATCATCATTTGGTTGTGCTTGGTTGGGTTTTTGTAAAAGTCTTCAGACACAGTAACCTCTTTTTTTTGGTCACTGAAAGGATAAATGAAGGTATCTTCATTCATCATAAACAGAGCACTGTATGTCTCATATAGAAAACGGTATCACAGCATTTCCTCTGCAGACATGAAAATAAATAATGACATACATTTCCAGCAATGTCTTTTGATAGAGGATCTCATTACAGGAATGATCAAGGAAGCAAATATAATAGAACTCACAACTATTATGACTTAAGATTTATCTTCTAGTTACATATTGACATTCCTGAGCAAGGACAGGGCATCAGAGTTGACAAATAATCCAGTCACTGCGTGGCACATGATGAAAGAATTGCTGCTCTGGAAGGATGAGACACCGCTCACGTACTGTGAACGCTGGCGACTGTCTTTGCTTTACTGCTCAGGGCCAGCTGTTCACATCCTCCAACAGATGCAGTCTCAAAACTGACTAACCAGTTTAGACTATGCATCACTCAAATGTAAACTAGTAGCAAAATTGCAGTATTGGTGGCCTGAATAATTCTGCTTTGACATTAAACCCAGAAATTCTGATTTCTGTGTCTCCTAAGTATGTGCTCCTCTGCATTAGACCAAAGGCAGACGCTGGGCCCCCAACCTGCCCACATTAGTCATCTTTGGAATAACTCAGTCACAGTTTGGAAGCTCTGTCCTACACATTAGATCAAAAACCTGAAAAATTCAGAATACACTTGCTTTATATGTGCTCCTCAGTTTTTGCTCAATTTCAACATTCACTTTAGAAAAACAAAAAATAATTTTTTGACATACATCCAGAAAGCTTAAGAAGAACATAGTAAGAATAACAGCTAAGCAGCACCAGAAAGCAACCCTAGCTAAGCAACTTAGACTCAGCAGAATCACTTGCCTGTGACAGTTTTGATGAACAAGTAACTTCCAGTATAATTTAGGCCTGCATTTTGCTGCATACATAAAAGCCTTAGAATAAGAAAGGGAAAAGGTCTTCATCTTTGGGTCCTCTTTGGAGAGTTGCTCAGTGATGACTCATAAAAACCAACACACATGCAGCTCATTTATCACAAACGGGACATTTTCTACACTGCAGCTGTCAGCAGTTATTCTGAATTTACAGGGTAAACAGAAACAGAACTTCAACTTTGTCTGTACTAAGCTGTGCTGCCAGAAGAGATGTCAGAAAATATTTTGAAAATAACATTAATTACCTTTTATTAAATACATTCCTGTTTGCTACTATCTCAAAGAGACATTAACTTAGCAATAAATGATATGAAAGATAACCAACAACTAATAAAAAAAAAATTTCTTTGCACTAACGAAACCAAAATAGATTGTACAGAAAGATGAACAAATGATTTTAATGCACTGACACCATCAGTCACATTTTGAGTAACTGTTAGATTTTAACAGGGCACAGGCATTGTCTCACAGGAGACACAAGTGTACAAAATACCATGTTCATTTAAACCACCTGAAGTGCCTGACATGACATTAAAGTCAAGTATAAAAACACTGTAGTGTGTTTTGGCTTGTTTTGGATTTTTTTTGTTTGTCTGCATTTTGTTGGGTTTTTTCAGGGTTGGTTTTTTTCAAAACTAGGACTAACAAGATGTAGTCAGGGCTCTGTAATGTGCACTATCATATCTTCTGAACAGCAAAACTATGAATTCAACTTTAGGTGTGAGCTTTTAACCAGGAAGTAAGATTTTAGTGAGTAAGCAGGTGAGAAAATGAAGGAAAAATGGTAGGGTAAGGCTCTCCCATCTTTGCTTTTCTGCCTTCAAATTTTCATAGTAGGACATTTCAGTCAGAAGGCAGGAAAAATAAATGTGTGTCAGTTAGCACTGCACATACAGCATCATGGAGAAAACTGTGCTTGAGGCAAAGGAACACTGTAACCCTAGTCAACTCTGTAGAATTCTGCTGGGTATATTGCCAGGAAAAAAAAAAGAAAAACACTGAAAAACACAAACATTTTTAATCCATCTTAAGTATCCTTGTCTCTTACAGAGCTTATTGTATTTTAAGTATTTATAGACATCTTCCAATAATGAGACAAAATGAAAATGTAAATAACCAACAGTCTCAAACTATTTTTTACAGACAGATAAAAAAAAACAAAACAAACCCTTACCCCCTTTTCTTTTACATCAAAATCTGCCAGAAAAAATATTTGATTTAGTTTGCTAACCTTTCTGGGATTTCAGATCCACTTTTCTTAATTGACTGACATAAACATCTATCATCCCATGATATGTAGAAGCTTTTAGACTTCCATCTGATGAATCTAAAAAACAAAAGAAAGTAAAAGAAGTCTTGTATCATTCACTCTTTTAAAATAAACATTTACCAAAATCTTTCTTTATACCTCAAAGTCATTTTTGTCAATTCTTCTGTGTTTCAGAAGTATAATAATAATTTACTGAATGTTAGACTTCACTTAGAAACACAAGTTTCTGAAAAAAACATATCTCCCCAGTCCAGAATTGGGGCACACAATCCTACAGCTGTAGCTCTGCAATCTGCTACATCTACGAGGCCTCAACTGCACTGCACATCTTTCTACAGGAAGGTCTTTATCTTTGTGTGAAGATGAAGCACCAAACTTGAACACTCAGATCTATTTTCGTTTCCAAAAGAGTTCATTTGCTCAGATTCTGTGCAGGGAGAACTTTACCCCAGAAAGCTACTCCATTCAAAAACCAAGTAGTTGTTCACTGAAACATCTTGTTACACAAATAACTGATACATCTGAATTACCAACAAATGTTTAATATAGCAGGATAACAGCATTTGTTCTGTGCCCTGGAAAAGGGAGGCCTAAATTTTCTTTTATACCTTATTAGCTGAAATTTATGATCATAAAACTTTGTGAAGAAGTGTTTTTACAAAGAGAAAGTATTGAAGAAACTTTAATTGTACACTTGAGTAGTCTTTAATTATTTGCAATGTATTCCATTTTAAAATACATAGACTTTCACAATATCCCAAAGAGTTTACTTTCAAACTACTGAACAGACTTATACCTAACAAAAATTGCAAAGAAATTATGAAGAAACTCTAGAGCAGCATAAAAAAATTACACTTGTACACAAGCAAAAGGCAGTTACTGAAAGGTATTTTTAGAGACCATGCTAGAAATTAAAGTATTGGCAAGAAATCCTGAGATAGAGACTGGTTTCTGAGTATGCACAGAAAAAACCCAACAGTCAAACTGTCATAAGTAGCTAAAATAATAAAATCAAACCTGAATTAAACTTCCCATTTTAAGAAGTAAAAGCATAATGAGAGAATGAACTTGATTAATCATAACAAGGATGTCTCATATTAATGTTTTATGCTTGCCATGCAGTTTTAGCTCTAAGTAAACTCATCTGGAACTTTTCTGATCCCAGATTTCAAGCACAGATGCCAAAGATCAGTGCATTGCTTACAACAGCAAAAGCATGGAAAAGGATCATTATCCTACAGCTAAAGCTGATTTCTTTGGAGGGGAAAGTAATTTAAAAAAAAAAAAAGCAGCTAATCCATACTTAGTCAGTTGAGAAACTGAGAAGGGCTTTGACTAAAAAGAAAACATTAATAACTAGAACTGGATGTGAATGCTTCTGCCATGTCAAGATTTTGTATTAAAGAAGGTCTGTTCAAAATCTGAAAAAAAAAAAAATTAACTCTTCATTAATAATGAAGAGTTTTGCTTGTGTAAGTGAAAATGAAACCTCAGTTTTAACTGATGACTTTTTAAAAGGTTGTTCATAATAGTAAAAAAGTTAAAGTCATTAGAAATGGAAAATTTGACAAGTATCAACCTTTTTTATGAACATTTTAAGTAGCGATCACTTGAGGTTTTCATGCAAAAGCTGTTATTGCAGATATTCCCCATCAAATTTAGTAACAGCCAATTACCAAATCTCCACATAATCTTGACAGAGATTTTGTTGGCAACAGATACAGGAAACATCCAGCCTTTGACTCTTCTGCTTTAAACAGAACATATAGTAAGTTCCTTTATCTGCTCTAGGAAGAAAGAAGAGTCTCCTGTGACAGAACAGCAGCTCCCTCCAGGGAGAACAACTACAAACAGTCCACACACCACCAGCTGATGGTGCTTTAGAGGGATAACATTTATCCAGGGAAGCCTTTCTCTTCCCACTCCTCAAATGCAAAAGCAGCTCTCACAAAAAAGTGAGATTCTTCCCAGTGGGAAGATAACTTTTGTGAATCTGCAAGACTGAACAAAGTGTTCTTTCCCAGATCTTCAATTAATACATATCAAAATAAAAAGAATTCTCATTTTGTGAGAGAGTGGATTCTCTTTGCAGAAGGCATCAACATGAATGAAGGATGCAGGAGGAAAGCAGTAGGGACAGGCTCACCAGGGCACAGATTTGCCAGGAAAGCCAAAAACAACCTCAAGGGGAATGAAGAACACTGTTTTGGGAGGACAACTTGCCAGATTTTGACTCCCAGAGTACCTCACTAATACAAAGTTTCCTGTGGCTGAAGAAACTACAGCAAAGTTTCAAAACCACCAAGAAGCTTGGCAGCACTAACCAAACACTAAACCTGACACTACAGTACTGTACAGTAAACAACTGTTAAGCTTTGACCTATGGAAGTAACGTGAAACATATTTTATGGAAACAACTGAGTATGATTTATGTCATGAATGTTACAGATATGATATTAAATACAAGTGTGTAGATACAATTAAGAATACCAAGAAACATGGAATTGTTCATCAGTTCTGCAAAGTCCATAAAGATGCTGTTGTAAGTTTGTGTCTCTAACTCTTAACAAATAAAGCAGGAAAAAAGGAAAACAGATTTTTAAAAAATCCCAAAGTTGAGGGGACATAACAAAAAAGTGCCCAAATCTAAATAAATAAATAAATAAATAAATATTTCAACAATGAAAAACTATCCTATACTAAGAAGCACAGGTTGATAGGACAAAATATATAACAAATAATAATGGAGACAAAACATATTTTATGGTTATGACAGAACAAACCTAAGGCAATTTATTTTCAAATATATACCCAGTGTTAGCTGATATGAATGTGAATAACTGAAGGTAAAAATAAGGAAAAATGTATAGTTTGAATTCAGAGTTTGCTAAGGACTAACAGGGGAAAAGTTTTCTCCTGGTTTTTCAAGGGGAAAAACAAGGACGAAGCCTTTTACTGGAAATGGAACAGATGGTCACTCTTGAGCAGCTTCAGCTATTTAAGAATTTACTGGTACTAGAGAAAAAAGATGAGAAAAAAGGGCACAGTGAAGCAAGATGTCCTTGGCAAAGTCTTTGTTAAGTTTTATAAAAAATAAATAGAGCTTGAAGAATAAGACCTAAGACACAAAACTTGAAAGACTGCATAATTAAAGATTAGTGAAAGGCCTACAAAGGTAACATTTAGTATCACTTCTTCCTTCACTTTATCAGCCAAGCACTAAAGAAAGGATTAAACACAAATGATCTTTCCCTAAATCTAAGCAAAAACATACTTTTCCTAATAGCACCTAAAGACTGACCTTGTTCATGGTAAAATCAGTGACAAAATCAATCTCAACAGGAACACAAAATATTTATCATTATTCAATTAGACTGGAGAAAGCATAAAATGCCAACATATCCAAAGTGTGATGAAGGTTTAATTCCTGCTAAACTAGCTATCTAGTATTGCTTATTGATAGAAAACAGGCAAATATTCTTGTTCATTGTTGCAAAACATAAGAAACTGAAATATATTCACTAGACTTCACTATTATTTACTGTTTAGAGTTCACTAAATTGCACATACTACTGAAAAATCCTTAGCAGTCCTGACCACACTCACCAGGGGGACCTAGCAAAACAAATGATGCAACACACAAAGCAAAGACATCTCTCCTGAGAACAATTCCTTTCCTAACCAAGTTACCCAGACTATCCTTTTACCTCTTAATGATCTATTTGCTACCCCAGTTTTAAGTTATATCCATTGGTTGTAAAGCCCATAGTTTCTTATTGATAAATAATTCTGTTGCAAAATACCCCAAACAACCAAACCACCTGGCTTGTCTAGTTTGCAGAAAAGGAAGCTGGGGGGTGACCTCAGAGCTCTCTGCAGCTTCCTGAGGAGGGGAAGGCACAAGGAGGTGCTGAGCTTTTCTCCCTGGTGTCCAGTGAAAGGATGCATGGGAATGGCTTTTTTAAGGAAGTATTTTCTTACACAGAGAGTGGTCAAACACTGGACCAGGCTTCCCAAAGAGGTGGTCATGCCCCAAGCCCGTCAGTGTTTAAGAGCCCCTAAACAAGACACTTCAATTCTTGGCCAGGCAGCTGGACTGGGTGATCACTGTAGGTGGTCCCTTCCAGCTGAAATAAGGGATAAGGCCTTGAGCAAACTGGTCAAACAGGAGGTGTTCTCACATTTTTAGTGTTGAACATATGGATCTTAAAAGTCTGTTACCTTTAGAAAAATCCATAAAAACACCAGGGATGTTTAATGCTCTTTAGGAAAAGATGAAGTCTAACCAGTGCTGTCAGAATTGAAACGTGAAAAATAAAGTTTCTTCAACTGTGTCTTAATGTTTAAGCTGAACCTGGTTCATTAAGGAAAATAATCATCATCTGTTGATGGAAAAAGCTACCTCCTATATTAAGAAACCTTTATTTAACCACTCTTCATACCCTATGAGTTTGTTTAAGAGAAGGAAAAACAGTCTAGCAAGTAAAATTTAATTCTGTGGTTTAATGACTAACTCATAAGAATGTGTCTAGCATTCATTTTCCAGGAATGTTAATACAGAGCCCTTAGAAACATGAGAAGAGCTGTTAACAGTCCCTGAACAATTCTTAGAGATTGTCCCTGAAAGATGCTCAGTGAGTGACTACAGTTAACACCATTAGCAGAAGTCTTCAAGATTTGGGCCTGAGGAAATCTTTCTACATTCAAAAAGACCACTGAGCCTAGTCTATGATTCTGTTACTTCAAATTTCTGCCATAGCAATAATTTGAATTTCTCACTTTGGTGTTTGTGTGCTGTAAAATGCACTGATATAAGGTATCCCATAAATTGATAGCTCTGAGTTATCCCGTTGTATAAATGCCCAGGTTCCCAAAAAAAGGTTTATCAGCCAGTTTCATTTCTGAAGGAAAAACTATTAGCATAGTAACTTGAAAAAATTGAAATTATCACAAGCATTCCCCCAAATAAGTAATACATCAATGATTAGCTTCCTGATATAAAAATTAAACATAGCTAATCATTGATAGAAATAAATATAAGATACAGAACTACATTAAAGGCACAACTGCATTTGATGTACACTTAGTGTTTTCTCATGTCCCTTTACCCCATCTTTATCTAAAAGGTGACACCTAGACTCAGCCTAAAGTGTGCAAGGCCCAGAGACTATTGGGTATCAAGTGAGAGTGTGTGCCTTGCCCAGCCACAAAAGACTGAGTTTGGAAAGGGTCTTGTTCAGCCACAGTTATCAGTGCTACTCCTGAAAAGGAGGCAAAAACAACTGTGTGAAACCACTTCCTTTTTACTTTCCCTGTGAATATTTAGCTCTTAGAACGGAAAAGGGAGAAGGCAGAACCTACCTACTGTGATACTTCCTGTTTTGGTCTGAAGGTTGGTGTTACCTATAATGAAAAGGGGAAAAATGTTAAAAAACATTATTGAAACATATTATTTATTTATTTTAATATCATTGCTTTACAGACAAAAGTCTCAACACTTGAGGGTAATAATGAAGTGATTCCAGACAAGAAAAACACTGAGTAAAGTCAAAGCCACCACCTGGATTTGAGGGAGAAAAAAAATGTAGAGAGGCATGTGGAAGGCTAATGCACAATATTATTTTATTTCATTGGGCTTTTTTTTTTAAATTGCTCTGAAGCTGCAACAGCACTATGGATGATTTAAGTTCAATTGGATGTATAACATAAACAGTTTATTTTCCTCTTTTATACACCTATACCCCATCTCTGCTGGAGGGAATCTTGTGTGTTATCTTCACAGGCTACTTCCTGGACCCACTGAACATTTCCTACTCCCTCCAAACTTCTTCTTATGTGCATGACAGCCCCTTGTCAACATTTCCATTGACTTCAATCTGAGTATGTTGGGCAAACTGGAGAACATCACACAAAAGTATGTAAGGCACAAAATGTAGAATGGTTTTCCACTGAACTTGCATCACTTTAAACAGGCACTGGTGTTCCAGCCTTAAAATTTCAAAATATTTATTCTTCCCTTTCACCTATAACATCAAGAGAATCTGGAAGGAGGAGAGATGTACCTCATGACAGAAGAGCCATCTATACTACTAACAGTCTCTAACTAAGCCATAGAAACTTCTACAGTTCCATGTATAAATGTCTCACAGAAAATGCTTCAAAGTAAACCACAATGTGTCATCCCTGCCATTCTCTCATCCTCCCAAGAGAAAGACAATGAAGAATAAGGCTGATCACAGTAACTGAGTCCAGTTTAGTAATACACAGTAGCCATAATTTTCAAATCTTTCAGAGAGGTTTTAAAAGTTGCAAATGGATCAAGCTCTACCCTATCTTGTGTAATTACACAGTAGTAAACAATCATTAGGGCAGAATGCATTCCACTGTATATGACCTGTATTTTTCTTAGTGGTTCACGGGCTGAAAACTAGAAAAGAAGCCTATCATCAACAGTCTTAAATTCATCTTTTCAAGCACATACTGTACAAAATATTTAAGGGTTCTGAAAATCAGAGCAGAAACAAAAGCATATTCCAATGATCTTGCAAGATGTTTGGCATGACTGGCACTTAGTTTGGCACAATCTACAAAAAGACCCAGGGTTTTGTCAGCTGGCAGCTCCCATGGAGCTGAAGTTAGATTATATTCTGACAGCATATAGCCCCTGGGTCTGTTCTTTCTTTTCTGGGGGTTTTCTTTTCTGTTTTGATAAGTAGATCCTTGAAAAATATTCAGCATGTAGAAATCAAATTCCTTTTAACCACATACTTACATGGCAGAACCACCAATGCTGTGCAACGTCAATACAATATATTGGTGTGAAAAGCTCACTTCAAACATCTAGCCAGAACAAAAGCTGCTTTTGAAGCAGACAGGAATGCCCTGCTGTGTTGTGTCCTGCTCTGTCTACAGGCAGTGCACAGAAATGCACTTTTGGTCATGTAACTGTTCTCTGAAGGCCAACACTTAACTTAAGATTTTTATGTTAGGCAAGTATTTCAAGGGCAAAGAGAGAAAGACCTGACTAGAGGTAATTACTGGTCTGATTATTACAACCAACTGACTTCAGCATTGAAATGCAATACTATGATATCCAAAATATAATGATTTTAACAGTATATTGATAACAGTGCCTTAGTGTTTTGGGGTTTTGTTGCTTCTGAAGAAAGAGTCATTTTTTCTATCAGCTTTGCTTCTTCACGAACATTGTAAAATTTCAAATTACAATATTGCAATCAGGATCAGTAGTATAGGACCAGGGCAAAAGATGGCTTTTGGGATATAAAGGCAACACTTAATGCTGTGTTATTTATATCATTTCTTTTTTCTATTTTTTTTGGAGGTTCTTAACAGGGCAGGATTATTTTGATACACAAAAAAGGAAAATAAACCATTATGCAGCTTTTTACCACTTAAGAAATTAATTTTATTTTCATTTCTTTGCAGACATGTCTGTACTTTAGTCTGATGAGAATTTAAAATGCAAAGTTACAATTCCACTCTACATAAGTGAAATCCAGAAATGTAGCTGAAATGTATGGAACACACTCTGGTATATCAAGGGGTATATTTTCTGGAGGGATCATAGAATGCCAAGCTCAAGCATTGGACTGTACTACCTTTAGAAGATGGCAGATACTCTACTTTGTCTTATTCAAGTCATTGACAAGGCAGTTGTATGTTCACCCTTTCCTGTATACACATTAGTGATATATGTATTAGCAAATACATAAAGTAACCTCAATAACCATGTTTTCCAGTGTGATTCTCTCAGATAATTAAATTGTTACTAGACTATGACAGAATAAAAGATCAAGGGCAAACAAAGTCCTGCACAGGCTTTACTGATGTAAAGCAGTAAAAGCTGAGTGCTGTTTGCAAAGAAGCCTTGCAAGGAAGGACCTGGGCATCTTGATGGACACCATCTCCAGTGGGAGTCAGTAAAGAAAGTCAGCTGCATCCTGAGCTGTGTGATTGGGAGTACAGACAGCAAGTAAAGCCCTCCTGTGAGACTGCGTTTAGAATATTGTGCTCAATTTTGTGCTTTCAAGTCAAGAAAGACACTGGCATACTTAACTAAGGACAGAGAAGGGTATTGAGAAGATTAGGGACCCAGACCAAGCTACAGATGCTCTGACAGCATCTGTTTGTTTTGCTTTAAAAGGAGAAGGCTGAGAAGGAGTCTTCTTGTGGTCTTCAACTACCTAGTGGAAGGGTATAGGAAAAAAAGACATTCTTCTCATGGTGATGCAGCAAGAAGAAGGAAGAAGTAGCAATAATGGATACAAGTAATGATGGAAATTATGATTAAAAAAAGGTTTTTTTCCCCCACCAGAAGAATAATTAAGGACTGGACCAAGATGTCAAGAAAGGTCATGCAATCTCTGGACTCGAAAATATTCAAAGCTCAACCAGACAAGGCCATGAGCAAGCTTGCTCTGAGCCCACTTTAAACATTAGTTGGGAAGGAATTTGATATCTAGTCCAAATTTGAACTAAAGTTATAAAAGAAATTAATAATTAATGCAACTCAACCCAAGACTTTGGGACAGCTGCAAAGAGGGGTTTCCGGTTCCTCCCATGTGCCCCTTTGTAGAGAAGGTTCACTGTAAGAAATTTCTCAGGATCAGATTTCTTTTTCAAGTGTCAACTCAAAAGCTTAAGAGCACCTGACATCTCTAATGCCTGTTACAGAAGCTGATGAAAATTACCCAAAATCAACTCATTCAAAACAAAGCATTACTTATTTGCCACAGGAGCATGAAGCATGCAAATGAGCAATTGTGAAAGTTTGAGCACTACCAGTGTCGTGATTGTGCAGCCTGAGTTTCAACTATACAGTGTGTCTCAGACAGGTTTCTAAAGTCTGTGCTGCCCTAGCTTCAATTTTCCCAGAGGAAAAGCAATGAAATCTAGCTTAGTTTTGTGCATGATGTGCTGATTTGATGCCAGCTATAGCATCAGCTGTAGGGAAATGATGACTTTAGCTGCCCAAGAACAATCTGTCCAGGTGTTTACAGACAAAACTACTAAAATTGAACTACCTCATGAGTAAAAACCAGAGGTGAAAGTAACCATTTTTTTCTAACAAAAATTTACAGTAGGAGTTATCTTGTCTGCTAATACGTCTGCTTTAAAAGCCTTTGCTCTTGCTACTAAAACATGATTGAGGAACATGATCTTTTACAGAAATTGGTTTTTTCTCAAAAAAATAGACTAGTATTACCAAGCAAATGTTAATGTGCGTTTTTTTTAAAACAAACAGCTAAAATAACATTAGGTGTTCCAAACCCATTAAGTAGAGAGGTCATAAAAATAATCCTGAAGAAACGTAAGAAATGTCTGCATAATTTGGATACAATTCTATTTGTTTTCACATTGTTCTTCAGCTTAATGACAACAGGCATTACTGAAGGAAGTAAGTCATTAACTACAGCAGTTATGATTTCATTTTTGTACCAAGAAAATAAAAAACTCTTGGATGTGCAGAGAGACATGAAGCTGCTCACAAATGGATCACTCCACAATATCATTATATTGTATAACGTTAGAAAAAACAAAACAGCACAGCTTATCAGATGGAAGTACCAGACACAATACAAGTCTACACATTAGAAAAATACAAGAACAAGAGAAAAAGCAGCTTATTTCTGTCTGTGCATGCTAAAATTAACTTTAACTAACAGGTTTAGAAACCATTCTCACATTCAATAAAAATAGACAGAGGAATTGCTCCTTCAAGGAAGAAAAATGGCATTTCTCAAGCAACATGACAACATAAAATTGCTAAGAAATTGCAACAAATTCTTTCTAAGGGATATGGCTGAAAATCTGGAACTCTTACTGAGCTGAGTAATCTTCTTTGTACACCCTCCAGTTTGTTTTACTCAATGTTAAATCACCACAAATGCATTACAGCACAGTCTGAATTCAGTGGGCGTTTTGTTAAGTTAGAAAACCACACCAGATCTGAACCTCAACTGCTGTTTAAATAAAAGACTCTGTAGTTCATTAGTTTCAGTTCTAGGGGAAGGACACCAAAGGGTGGATGGATTAGAGACTGCTAAGAAGTTCTAAGAACTTGTTTTAAAAACAGGAACTCTCACCACTCTTAATATAAGGTGCCAGCAAACACACCAGCTATTTCTAATAAAAATTTCTAATTACAACTGTCTCCTATGATAGTTCTTAGTAGATTATATAAGAGTTGCTTCTCCTGTGAAGAAAATAAAGGATGGGGAGAGGGGAAGAGAAGCCTCCTGACTACTTTTAGTATAATTTTCATTGCTGAATATTAAAATATTTTGATGTTCTTTGTATGTGTGACATTTCTTTCCTGTAATATACACTTTTTGCTATTAATAGCTGTGCTTATGAAATTGTTTTAAAAATACAGTCTGCTAGGTGGCAAAAAAACAATTAAGTGTCTAACAGAGATAGAACTGTTCTGCTCATATTCTGTGCACAGCTGATTTAGTGATAGTCTACTGCATTAGTCCATTTGTTACTGTGAACATCACTGAACACCTTCAAAGCAGCTAAATTTGTGACAGATTTTCCTTCTTACCATGAACACTTCCCAGCATAATATCACCAGACTCTGAAGAAAGAGATGCTGATTCTGCATAGAGATACTTAGTTTTCAGCAGCCCACCTTCAGTAGATATGTTGATGGTTGTCCCCTGCAGCTTCTCTATATTTACACTCTAGGAGAAATAAACATAATGGAAAATTTGTCATCACAGCTTGAAAGAGCAGAGGAAACACTATTAAGACACAAAACAAATGGAAAGCAGTTGTTGGTGGAGGACAAATGGAATCAGGTTCTTAGTTAAAAGCTACACAGGACAAAACAAAAAACCTCTTCATCCAAGAGCTCTGACCTAAGAAGTAATGATTCTTCACAACATTCCTGTGAGTTATTACATCCATCGTTCAGGTAAAGAACCCAAGTAATCACAAACAGATGAAAGAAAAGCTTGATTTAATTTTCATTAATTAAACACTCCATTTTGAAAAGTAAAAAAAAAGGATTAACTTTCATAATGAAGACTGAATCTTCATACAGCATTATGACACTTAGAGCATTGGTGATCAGTTTTCTGCCACCACAAACTGAAACATCCACTGTCTTTGTTACATAAAGCTATTTATGAAGATTTTTAACTGGCTAGCTTTGCAGACTTATCTTTGGTGACAGTTTGCAAAAAAGCCCCACCCAGCTGCCCTTTTTCTCAGCATAATTTTCCTATTACCTTGGTTACTCAGGCTTCTATTCTTGGACTTCAGCCTCAAGACATACAAAGCCTTGAAAAAACAGGGATAAGATCTCCATTTCTACTTCTTTTCAATAGAAACAGAGAGAAAGGATAGAATATGAAAAGTTGCACTATGGATTTGGGAAATAAAAGGTGACAGGTGAGATTATCTATGTAAAAGTGATGAGCCATGTGATACAACCTCAGTCTATTTGAACAAAACAGAACAATTCACATGCTTGTGCAACAACCATATGAAACTGAATTCTACTCTTTCTCAGTTAAATTTGATTTGTGATAGAAACATGCAATAGTTCATACTTGAACCCCTGCTCAATTTGGTTTTATGTTGCTTATGCAGACTTTCAGTGAATTGCACAAAATCCTTATTCATTACAGGAAATGATGCATGGCTTTCTAGATCAAACTGTGCCTTACTCGAATTATCTTTAAATCCTCCTTGTCATTTTAGGATTGTCATCTTGTATAAAAAGAGCTGATATAAAAAAGTAAGTCTGTCGACCCTCCCAGTCTAACATTATATAAAGAATAAGCTGTGGATGAAGCAAGAGATATTCAGAGAAATAGCCACTAGTGTTGCACAAACTCAATGCTGCATTGTGTCCCAAAAATTGAGCTGAAGAGACTGGTTTAGTATGGACTATATGACAGCCAAATTATACTGTGACCTTACCCACCCATTCATACTGAACTACTAAATTATAGGATTACAGAATGGACTACTGCCTTAAGACCTTTCCCACGATGCTACAATACAGATTAGGTCTCCAAGAATTTAACAAGTTACATTAAACTTTAAGAAAATCAAAATGTTATGCTAGAATTAGAGATACACGACAATCAATCTCTACAATCACTGCAGGTGTTGCTGCTTAGAACTATGCTACAGATAAAAACAAAACCCAACAGTACTAAGGCACAACTTGTCACTACTGAAAGGGACAGCAATTCAGCTTTTCATCTTCTAATGCTTGCAAAAAAACCCTAATAACCAGAGACCTTAAACATAAATTTACACTGCATCTGTCCTAGGAATGCTTCCCACAAAGTACTCCCCCACTCCCTCACCCTGCATGGCAAAGTGCAAACCTGCCGTGACACATGGCCACAGCAACAAGTAAAGGGAAAGCCACTCTCATTTTAGGCTCTATGATCTAACCTGTTCTAAAGAGTTAAATGACTTGCAGAGAACATTTCCCATTTGAGCAGGGCCATCACTGATATCAGCACAATGAAAATAGAGCAAAGCACACTTCAAAGGGGAGGAATAAAATGAAAACATCTGCATAGTTTGGGTATAAACTGGCTGTCTTGTGGCATTCCTAACCAGGCAAAGGAAAGTTCAAAAAGCTACCTCTCTTACTACAAAAACCAAGTTTTAACTCTATTTAGATACATTATTTTATTTAAAAATTAAGTGCTTTATTGTAAACAATCTCACACACCAACACATTTACCAGCCTTAACTACCTTTCTTAAAATTACACAGTAATAAAAAGGGTAGTCTCAGCTCCAGATAAAAAGAAGTTACTATAAACAATAAAACAAACTAGCAATACAAAGAACACTTGTTTCAGAACAACCCAAATCAAGGTAGGGGCATGGAAGACGGGGAAGTCACACTGCTCAAGTATAAGAATAAAAAAGTATTTTAGATGCAGAAAGCATGGAAAAAATAGGATTGCTTTTCAATGAGAATAAATATGTTTTCAATCCCAAATTCTTTAACTCTTGTGGATTTTTGGCATAACATAGATGTCTGGCTCTACTAAGCAAGTGTTGTAGAAAAGTCCCCATGGCACAGATTAGCTAATAACTCCCCAGTCAAGCAAATTTCATTGTTTTTGTCCATTGAATCATCCGATCGTCTGGAAAAAATTCCTTCCCTTGGGCATAGAGCCTTGGGGGTTGCAGTTACTGCAACTGACCACATGCTCAAGTTCCATTGGTTTCATCTGCATAAATCAGACTGAGAATGTTTTTGCACCTGAATACATTTTCAAGCTAAAAACTAACATCTTGCAATGTTTAAATAAGACATATACAGCTCCTTCCCCACATATTCCTGCCCTTGGCCTTCCTTTTTGTGCTATCATTGTTCAAATGTTTTACTAGTGTCTTCTCCCATTTCCCCTCTTAAAAAATATTCTTCATTTCTCAAGTGCTTAGTGCTTTTTACCACATCCTCTCCCTCCCCACCTCCAGGAGGGGGCTGGAAACGCTGACAGAGCCATAATTACATAATGATGACTGCAACTGATGGAAGAAACACATACAAACACACAGAGGAGACATAAGGCTGACTGATTATTAACAGAAGTGGTCAACTGAGAAAAGAAATCTGTCCTTCCTAACTACACTGCAAAGTTTGAGAAGTTCAATAAAATAAGACAAAATATTGTTCTGTAGCTGTGAATTCGTGCTAAAATGACTCACTTCCCTCAAGTTACTACAGCTTTACAACTCTAAGAATGACTTCTTGCAATATTACACACCATATACAAATATTTATGATCACAAAGAAGCACTTCAGCTTAATCTGTATGATGATTGTTTTATTGCCTCAAAAGGATGATGTTTCTGAAAAGAGTTAATTTTTTTAAAAAGCATTTAAAGGCTCAAAGCAAAACAATTTTCTGAGCTATATTTTCCCATACAGATATAATTATTATACTTACGACATAAAAGGCAGTCTAATACCCACTACAAAGAAACACAGATAAATTAATGCTGACAGTTTTTGGAAAATCCAATGGTAACTTGCTTATTTTACAGCAGGACATTAAGAACAGCTCACAGCTGGCTCTAGGTAAGCGAATACATGATCTGGGCACCCAAGGTACAAGGTTTGCAACAGTGCCAAAAGCACTCCACAGAGGTGATTTTGGATGCCTGGAACTTAATAGTTTGGTCTCAAATCTACCCTTGGCAATGGAGAGTTACTCCCACTCTACTTCTGATTCTTCCCAGTGCTGTTGGTTTAAAGGGTGTCTATGGATTCTGACAGAGCACACATCCAAGCTACTTCCAGACTTGGCTTGGCTCCACATGTTCGTGCAGCAATGCCTCAGATCTAATGAATCCTAAAGCAACCAGTTGCACGGACATTATGACACCTAAACATTCAAGTTGAGCCTAAAAACAAGACTGAGTGTGAGAACTGTAGGGATTTTAGCTCTATGTTATTTTAAATAAAGGAGAATTGCCTACTTGTGCCAAGAAACAAAACCTGAGCACAGTAGTTTGTGGTCAGTCTCATACTGCCATCTACTGAAAAAAAAGCAAGCTAGCTCTCTACAAAATTATTTTCCTCTTTGTGATTCTTCCCACTGCATCTCATAGCAAGATTACACGTGATTATATTTCCTCAGCTGCAAGGAAATTGGCAAAACCTTCTACTCTTCGATTCTTACAACTGTGTAACACTAGAAGTGTACAGCATGTACAAATATCAAACCACTATCTATGAGACACTAAATTTAACTCCTGGGCCTTCTGCAGAATCCAGGTGCCTAGGTATCAGCCAAGGAGAAAGTTTAAGAATGTTGTGAGGGGTCTATATAATTCGAGCTGATGGGTTGTATCAGTAGAACAACCTCTGTGCTGATGGAATGATCACATGCTTATTCCTGCTTTCTGTGGAGCCTGTTTTTTAATCCAAATCAAGCATAGGATTATATAATTTAACAGACAAACCTAAGAAACAGTGAAATGACAAACAACCAAAGAGGGTTGTTTACATATTCTTTAGCACATTCTTCAAATTTAGTCATTTTACAGCAAACAAGCAGAATAAACCATTGAAGAGAAAGTTTTACTTCCTACTTACCCCTTTTTCTGTTGCACAAATATCTGTATTTCCATGAAGGGTTCCAAGACCAATCACTTTGCCACCATTTGTCCGTATATCAATTTTATGGCTCTGAAAAAAGTTTAAAACTCATACAGTTAGGATAATTTGTTTTCTAGTTATGGTTATCTTGTTTTTCAAGTGTACCACATTAACCACTGCCAACCTTAGTCCAGCAAGCAGAACCAGGTTCTACAGAGTTTCACTGCACACAAATTCTAATTAAAATGGTTTCACATAAGGCAAATCTCAAGTTTTTAACAAATAAGCCAGGTTCACGTAAAAATTGCTCTACAGCTCTTATGCTTTCCAGGTGTTTCTGCATACAACCAACTAGAGAAAAAAATACAGAAACACACATAAACCAATCTCAAAAAGCCAAAAAAATAACACTAGGTCTTGAGAATAAAATGCAATCACTTATAAAAAGGAAAAAAAATCTTTAAAAAATCAGATTTGAATAATCTAATTGTATTCGTAAGCTGCAACTTCAAAAAACCTGACTTCAAGAAGTCTACAGATCTCCACAGAAAAGTTCTTTTGCTTAAATTCACTGGCATAAACATTGGAATAACAGAATTTTTTGAAGTATTCAGCAATTTTTACATTTAATGCTGAATAAGCTTATACACAAACACACCTTTCCTTCATTTTCCCACATCTCCACCTCCATTTTCAGATATATTCATTTCTGTTGAAAAGGATATTATTCCCATGGATTGTATTTAATTTAAGATATCATCCATCAAATTTGACTATCAGAAATATTCAAGAAACTTAGATCATTAAACACCTTTCTGGATAAGGAACAGGTTGCATTATCCAGGTCAAATCAGATGGAAAGAAGGTTAAGGACTTAAAAAAAAATTACATCAAGTTTCCAATATGGAAAACATGGACATACACTTCTCCAACCCATTCCTGATAAAACACCAAGAACCAGAAGTTGCATGGGGCTTCAGAAGATAGGAAGAATTCTAGAGCAGGGTTTCCTCACCTTTGTGTTCAAGTCTTGCTTCCCCCTCTTCTTTTAAAGGTGTTCTCACAGTAAAATGCAACACCCCCAACTTGACACTACAGTAGTACTTCAGACCTTTTAAAGGCTGGAAATAACTCAGCTGTTCAGTTACACTTCTAATTGAAATAGATTGTTCTCTCCTTATACAGTAACATCATGAACTAAATGTTTCAATCTGGCATCACAGCTCTATTGAGGCAATAACACCAGGCTAAAAATGGTTAAACAGCAAATCCTCCACATAGATAACTTGAGGAGAATATAGGAACTCGCAAGATTGGAAGAACTAGTGTACAGCAAGGGCTCACCAGTATGGCCACTGATAGCTGAGTAAAATAAAACCACAACATACACACTAAATCCCCCCATCCCAAATTATTAGAATATCTTCTTAAAAAAACCAACAAGGCTTTCAGAGGTAGGTCTCTCTAAAGACACCTAACAGACAGAAGGATTTGCTGAGGGAAGAAACCCACTTATAATGGTCAAGTAGCTTTTTCACTAAGAGGGAATATTCCACCAGCTGAAAGAAAAAAGCACTAATTTGTCACAGGGCTTCTCAGAGCAAGGAAAAAAGGTCTGAGTAAAGAAGAGGGAAAAAGCTGTCAAGGCCTTAACAGATGTCAAAGGAAAACCAGAAAAAATTGTTCAGAAGAAGAGAAGGACACTGGTGCAGGACAAATCAGGCTCAGATATGGGGTGTGTGGTGAGGAAGCATAGCAGGTCTTCTGCCAGTGTGAGTGAGATGCCTGGAAATTCTTGTTATCACCAGCACAACCACAGAGTGAAAAGTAATTGAGGAACATGGAAACATAATTAGAGGGTCTCCCTGGTCAAATTACACTGATGAACTGTAACAAGAAGCAGGAGGAAAAAATTTAAAAAACTAAGCACTGCGTTCTCAATACAGAATTTGTTGATGATTCATACTCTGAAGAAGACCTAGATGCCGTAACTGTATTTTGGAATTACTGCTGCTATCAGTTGACCTGGAGGCTTGGAAGGGGTAGGGTGAACTGGACTTTAGCCAATTAAAAAACAACCACCACCCAAAAAAAAAAAAAAAAACCAAAAAACCCAAACCAAACAAACCTCAATAAACCAACCCTCAACAAATCTCATTGCCTGGGTAATGTCTACTACACAAAAATTGCCAGACAAAATCCATTAATAAGCCTCAGAGATTCATTCTTTCTGTTCAATTACTAGTGGGCATAATTAAGGAAAGTAGATGTCAACTCTCTAAGTCTTTTGTAAAGACACTGGAGATTGTATTAAAAAAAAACCAGCATGTTTTTTGAATTACAAATTATACTAACAACTTCTTGCAAGTTAAGAAAATTAGCAGTTGAGAAGCTGTTTGCTGGTGCTCTTGAATAATCCCCACACGACCAGATTTTTTTCATTTGAAGTCATTCATTGATCAATGATCTTTTTCTCTCTCCAACAATGAAAGGGTCTCCTGCTTTGGTAGTTAATGAGGCTTGTTATTGACAGCAAAGGAACATTAAAACAGCTTTAATCCATCCAGGGGAGGGCACTATCACATCAGTTTGCTCAGTAAAGCTCATTCCCTAAAGCAGACTCAGCTCTTATGCTTCACTACAGCATCTGGTCTATAAGATTTTTAGTAGTTTTGGGAAACCCCTGAAGGCTAATACTTCTGCTTCTCACTAACAATTCTGCTTCTCTGATAATACACAATATAATTCCTGAAGCTATGTTAGAAAAAATTAGTTGAGTCACCTTACTAGAACTACAGTACTTAAAAACAAGATTAGACTGAAACCCAGATCTTAATTTTTAAAATACAAGATTTTTCACATCTTGGATTATATTTGGGACAAGATTCCCAGAAGATAAGTTAGCAGTCTTTCCTCAAAATCATCTTTTTCCATGACACCACAAAAAATTCTTGATATGATGGCATGCCGTGACTACTGTCATTATTGCTGGCCAAAACCACCTTGCTTGCTCATATTATGCAGTTTCTCATGTACTATTTTTTTCATTATTATATAACAGCATAACTTTTAAACAAAACTTTAGACAGGCAACACATAGTACTGTTAACTTTTTGGTAGATTTTAAGTACCTTTATAAGAGTAATATGGTGAATTACACAGAATCTGGAAGGTTCAAGTTCTCTATAGTTCCCCAGATGTAGGGTAAACCCAGCTCAATTGTATATTACATCCCTCCCTAAGCTCAGTTTTCCCTATGTCCATTATAAAATAGTCTCTTACCACAATAGAGAAAAATGTTGAAAATTCTTTTCATATTTCAAAAAATTTGAAAAGTCCTTCTTTTGAATTTATATCAATTCCCACAGGTGCAATCCCAAACAATCAAGTGAATTGGATATCAAATGGCACCTAAGTCAGATAAACTGTGATTAATTTTACAACAGCTTATGTCAGCAAACTTGAAGCCTTAAGACTGAACAAACAAGGTCATGCCTATGATACATACAGCATATATCAGATATATTTCAGTCAGGTATTTTGGACACGCAATGTGTAACCTCTGATTGAAAATTAACTTAAAAGTTTTGTCAATAGCTCTGACATGTCAATTATAAAAACCTCCAACGACCCTCCACCACGCCCCCAAAAAAAACCAACCCAGCAGCATGCTGCAAAGTTTTGATTGAGCAGGCATAACTGTTAACCTACTAGACAGGAAAACCCAGTCTATTTTTTTTTCCTTTGAGAGGCAGGGAAGACAGGGATCAGGCTTACTGCTGTCAGTGTTTCTGCTGGCTTTGGCTATCACAGATACATGGACTTCTGACTCCACGTTATTTACTGTTATTGACTTTGTGCCGTAATTGCATGCAATAATTAAAGGCGAGGTGCTATACACATCGTAATACTATGAGTGTTGCAATGAGAAATATCAGAGTACTTCTCAGCTCCAGAACTGGTATTTAAGTTTTGACACTATATCCCACCACACGATCCCTTTTCAAACACTGGGGGAGGGTTCTTTGTACCTTTATTGACTGCAAGACACTAGTCCCCTTCTCTGTTTCTATTTTGCAGTTATCACATTCTATTTTCTGAATCTTCACGCAGCCAGTCCCTGACGTTTTGATATCCAAATCTAGAATTAAAAGAGTTTTATTAGCAACAGAATGAGAAAAGTCAGATATCTTTAACATAGTATTTGATCACATTATACAGTAACCATATGTAGTAAGGAAAAAGTGCAGCTTCTTTGTTACTTAAGAACCTGCTTCCTTGCAAAGAACATGCACTTTGACCTGTGTGCATAGTCACTATCAACCATGGACATTGAAAGTTTAGTAAGTAAGCCTGTGTATGAGCCATCCAGCTCCAGGAAAGAACATTAAGAGGCAGAAGAATGACTGTAACCTCTGGCAAGAAATCAGGAGGGTGTGATTCTTTACTGAAATCTCGTCTTTTTTCTTTTTTAATTCCATCTCCTATCTACCCTAGCCACCAATTCCATTAGAAATTCTACTTAGACACTTGGGAACTCTGACACACATTTTGGGTTAGAAGGTCAGCATGTATCTGAGGTCACATGTAGAGTAATAAGGTTCAACACCACAAATACATTGCCTTGCTGCTCCACTAGCCAGCATCACAACCCCAAAACAGACTTAAAAGTGTTGGTATGTGTCATTCTCCCCAGACTTCTGGAAAGCCTGGCATTCACCTGGCATGAAGCAGCATGTTTGCCTCTAGTCTGAGCCACCTCACCTTGCTACTGTTCATAGACTCCTACAAAGAAAAATCACTAGGGTCTTGTAGAAAACACGCAGGAGCGGCAAAAGCATTTTTCTGCCACTTGTCTTACCCTTGGGTTTAAAGAATGGGAAGAAGTTTGAGAATGTACAGTCTGGGGATTCTGTCTGTATTAATAATCATTTATAGTAATCATTTATATTAATGGCCACCATAGTGACAAGCAAAAGGCAGGAGAGAAAAAAAGTTATTTTATTCTAAGGACAAAAGGCAGAAAGAAGAAAAAGAAAAATTGAACAGCAATAAGAAGTGTTTGCTGCAAGACACAACTGAAGGACTAAGAGATAGTGAGCCCCATTACTCCCTAAAGGAAAGGAGATTATCTGGAAAAGAAACCTTCATTTAAGCACATGTGAAAGTCTTTCCTTCACCTGCACTGCCTGCTAAGGTTACCACAAAGATGAAAATAATCATCAGAATGTGCAAAACAAGCTTTGCCACAAGGAGATTCCCAAGTCAGTCCAGTGACCTGGCAGAGCCTGAAGGTCAATACTGTCACACTGCTGCCCAGGACAAGTGCTTCCTGAAACTATGACCACAGTAAGCTTACAGACCATGAAGATGAGACACTGAGAGCTCCAATTAACAACAAATCGAAGTTTTGACAGCTGACAAATAGGAGAATACAAGAGACAGAACTAAACCACAACATCTTTGCAGCAAGGGCGCTACCTTATGGCCATAGCAAGACAAGAGGTTAAATTTAGTGAAGGATGTAGACTGTGTTCACAGGTTACAATTCCTTAAGAAAAAAAGGCTACAAGAGGTAGACTGGAAAGCAATGTTGTTTTTGAACAAGCTCGCCCCAGACTGCTTAGTTCACCCACTGGACAACTGCACAGTGCTTGGGAGGATCTACAAGCAAGACTATCTTGCTTTCTGAGAACAGAGTCCCAAAAGACTGTTTGCTTGTGCAAATCTTTTAATTGAGTCAACTTGAAACCCTCCTGCTCTTATTACTTCTGTCAAAAGGGATGAGGAAAAGGCTTGAGAGTACTCACTTTAGCCATGATACAAACTCACTAAGACTTTTACATGAATAAGGTTAATAAAAAAACTTCTGATGCTGTAGAACATATTATGGCCATCATTTGAAAGGTGGGTTAGTAGTGTAATCCTAGCTATCAAAGATGGGTGCTAAAAGAGGACCCATCACCAAAGAAACACCAAGGACTTCTGGAAATACACTTCATGCGTTGATCCTCTGCAGAGTCACAGTGCTTTGCTAGCCTTGACGTCGCAAAAATTAGTGGACAAGGAACTGAGCCCCTCTGTCCCATCCCCTCTGAGTTCCTGAACCAAGGATAAACATCTCCATAAAGAAGCAGGCTGAAAGCTGGATAATACTGCCAATGAAATTTTAACAAGGAGGAACAAGATACAATCTGTTTCGGTGCCAAAACTCCAAAAATAGCCAGTTTGATTCCTCCCTAGCAAAGCAAGGGCTGAAGCCAACTTTAGCCACATAAACCACAAAGAATGCATGAAGATCTTTGTGGTGTGAAAGACTCATGTCGGAAATAAAGGTATATAGGAAAAAAGAAACACTTTGGTATCAGAATGTAGACAGGGGTACCCCAGGGTATTTAAGCATAAGTTACCTTAAGATATAAGACTTGAAATAGACAGGATAATTATTTCTTTTCAGATGACTCAGCAGCCCGAGACTACTAGAATTATCTCAAATTATTGTTACGCAAGACCTCAGTTCACTTTACTTCTGAGTACTCATGCAGTCAATGTACAGTAACCAGAAATCAAAGAGCAGGTTTTGGGTTGAATTAACATATGCGAAAATAAACAAGCTGGATTAGACAGAAATTCCTTGACATCTGCCATTGATGAAGGTTAAATGTATCAGAGAGGATTATCAGATCATGTGTGATATTGAAATACTATACAGAGCTCAAAACCAGACACTAAGACAAAGAGAGCATCTTTTGGTACCTGCCATACCAAGCTGCTTACAGGTTGCCTTTGGTTTAAAATGCCCACTTGAGCTCAGCATCTTCCACACATGCTCTTCAGGCACTAAGGAGTTTTAGACAACTTGCAGCTTCCTGGATGAGCTCCAACCTAAATTGCGAAAGCTGTTATGAAACTCCTTAACTTCCAAAGTGAAGAAAACAAGAACACTGAAAAGACATTCACATCAACCTCTCAACTTCTTACAGCTAAGTGTCTGGTAGAGCTCAGGCAAAACGGTCTAAGCAGAGCAGAGTTAACATCCTCCTCGTGCATCCAAGGAAAGCCAGAGAAAAGCCAAAGTGTTTGCAGAGCAACAACAGCTCCTTTCTGGTTTGAGATGTATTTTTACAAGGGATATGATCTTTTGCTTATGCAATGATATTTAATGGATAATTCTTTTCTAAATAAACACAGCAACTCAAGCACAAACATACTCAGAAGAGCAAAAAAACAAACTAGAGCTGAAAGGACACCTAGAAGTAGAACCTCAGTGGCAAGCAAAAATTCTTCTTCACTGAGTAAAAACTTTAAAAAACCCACAACAAACTACACAACTTTATATTTTTGTAAATATATCTCTAGATACCCCTGGATAACAGCATGAACAGACAATACTAACATCATGCTAGTTATGGGGTGACAAAGAGCAACTTGTGGAAGGACATTGTAATCCACAGATTGTCCAGGGAACCTGAATTGCATGAGCTTACCACAAACCCAAGTGGAACAGCTTAGAAACCTGCAAAAACAGAAAATCTGTTTCAAGAAGAAAGCCCCTAAGACTGTCTGCAGTGTTGGCTGACATTCAGAAAAAAGGAAGAATCTCAAAGACAGGACAAAAGCTAAATTATTATTTTCCATCAATCAGGATTCGTTATTGAGACTTTTAAGAAGGCTACCCACATTGAAATCCCTTATGAAGACTGAGATTCTCCACATCTTAATACAATGAATTCTGCCCCTCAAGAATAACCAAGTCTGGAGTGACTTGTAATAGCCACTCAGAGATCCTGGAGAAACTGAAATATTAAACAACTACAGTATCCAGACACACCTGGTACCAGGGAATTGAAGGGTAATAAATGGGACACTGGGTTTGTTTGATTCTCAGTAATTATGGGATGGACTCTGTGAATGTGCTACAGACAAACCAAGGTAATCTTGGTGCTTGCCAAGCAAGGGAGGAAAAGGAATGAAAAGAAAAGCTGTAAGATTGTAACTGAAAATTCTCAGGTAAGAGTCAAGACTACAAGACTCCTGGAGAAGACAAGTCTTGCTACAGCTCAGTGACAGAGACAATGAATATAGAGGTAACAGTTGATTTGTTTAAGAGACCAAACTTAGATTTTCAAATGTCTTTAACAATATCCTTAGTTCCATATTGTCTTTCAACTATAAGCTATGCACCACCTTCAACAGTACAAGAAGGTGGAAATCAGCACAACTAGCAAGGTTGAAAACTTTTATCAATGACACCAAGTTATTCAGACTAGTTAAAAACTCACTGACAAATTGCAGGAAGACCTCGGAATGCCACACACTCAAATGATAAAACAGTGTGAAATTAAACTGTGGGACTCTGCCAAGAGTTTACCAGGAAGCTTTCACCCTGAAACTATTTCCATGTGTAAAGGGACACTCAGAAGAGATTCACTGAGGGGCTGAGCTGTATCAGGCTCTGAAAATCCTGTGATGAAAACAGTTGACGGCTAAGACAGTGCTTAGATGAAATATCATTTATATTTGTTCTGTTCTTACTCTTCCCTGAGCATCTGTTTATGATCAGAGACAGGGCAGTGGGCTGCTGGACTTACGGTAGGAATCAGTATGGCCATTCTGACAGAGCAAATCAGAGATGCCCCTAACTTTAGTTACAGAACATTTGTGCATACATTAGTTGCTAGGAAACAAAACAGACCCTAAGTTTTGATAAACATATTTAAGAAATACCCTTTCAGTTATAAGCAGTGTTTTTAAAAGAAGTAAATTATAGGGATGAGTAAGACTGGAAAATGTGAGAATGATGTTATGTCAAACCCATAGGACTTCTCCATTTTGAATGACATACAGTTCAGGTCCTTCTAAAAGAAAACAAGACAATAAAAAGCATGTTGCAGAATTTTCCCTAAGATAGAGAGTGGGAAAAAAAGTAAGGTAAGATAGAAGGTGCAGAATATCTTTGCTGTATGTAACACCATATTCTGCAAAAGTCATAGATTACATGTATGAAGAGTAAGTAGGGTGGGATCATCCATCATTTCTCATATCACAGCTGCAGCAGGGCATCAAATGAAATAAAGCACCAGTCTTGAATAACTTTAAGCAAAACAAGAGACCAGGTGCATTGTTCATCAAAAAGCTTTTCAGCATGGTGAAACATTCCGCACTGTATAGGAAATTGCCCAAATCCATAGGAAAAACCAAAAACACATTAACGACTGAACACAAATCTCTGAGTTTGTACTCCCTAAACTTAGGGACACTGTCAGAATTTCAGTTCAGCAGAGATGTTTATTGTTTTCAGCCACTACAGATGCTCTCCCAAATGGTGTTCCATACAAGAAACCCTGCACAGATTTTAGCCTTGTGCCCAAAAAGATAATGCAACGTTTGCAGCGGACAAGGGAGCCCTTCCTGGTATTTCATCTGTATCGTTACCTTCCAGGCTTTTTTGATCCTGTGGGTAGCTACTCAGCATAACAGACACTAACGGAGCTGGTGGATCCAACAACCCTGCAGGGAACAGCCCTTAGAGAGCGGGCGTGCACAGCTCATGCTGAGGATGCTGTCTGGGACCGGCTCTTTTCTGGGGCAGCAGCTGCCAGAGCACAAATGACAGCGCGCGTTCTAAGTGCCACTCCCCCACTGAAGTTTTAGCACTAACTACTGCTGGCAAAAAGGCCAGCAACAAATCACGTATCCAAACACCCAAGAAACAAGACGGGATGTTTTGAATTAGCGAGAGCACGATGCCGTTCCACAACACCGGCTTCCCACCGAAGCAGCAGCACCAGCCCAGCCCCCGGTGAGCTGCCCCCGATCCGAGCACCTGCCTTGCACCCACCGAACTTCACCGGCGTCCAGACGTCCACGNCTGGGAGCCGTAGTTCTGCAGCGCGCGGAAGGAACTACAGCCGTGCCCGCGGGCCTATCGGAGAGCGGGGAGGGCGGGGCATTGCCGAGAGTCTGCTGCTATTGGGCGGCGGTGCGGGACACCGGAACCAATCAGGAGTGGAGGGCAGCAGAGACGGGCGGAGGCGGGGCGAGGGTTGCCATTGCGACGGGGACGCCGCTCGGGCGGGCCGGGCCCTGCGGCGGCCGGGAGGGGCTCGAGGGGGC
>VZRS01011478.1:0-113464 GCA_013398055.1 Ifrita kowaldi | reverse complement strand
ACGCCGACAGAGGCAAAGCCGCGGTTCCGACGTACAGGCGGGAAGCGAGTCCAGCGGCGCCGCCACAGCCCTGTTTGAAGAGTCCCTGAGGGCCGGGAGTGCAACCCCGCGCGTGCACAGCTCGGTGCCGTCTGGCGCGTGGGGAGACGAGGTACCCGGGGCAGCCTGCATTGCACTGAAGCTTACAGCGAGTCTGCGTGTGTTGCAATGTCCTCGGTCAGCCGGTGTAGAAGCAGTTTGGTAGACGTGTAGGAAAAACAGTTATTTTTTACCGTGTTTTTTAAATGATAGCGCAAAGCACCAGAATTACTCTCTGTCAGTAAGTTTTGGTCAGTATATTATGTGTTGTACTCCTTTTTAGCACTTCTAAAGCCAACCAAATAAATATTTTCCTGAGCTCCGCACAAATACGCCATGAGACAATTGTCCCTACAGGGCTTACAAACAAGCGGGGAACCACTTAATTCAGTTTAAAAGACTTCTGGACTTCATAGCCCACATTATCATTGTATAACAATTTTTAAAAATGGGGTGGGGCGTGTGGGCAGTAGATGCTGTTCAGTCAGGGGCTGAATTCTTGTCATAGTTGTAGTTTACTGTCAGTAATGAGAGAGAAACATGCACAGAAAGCCACATTGTCTTAGCGACATTGCAACACAAGAAATAATGAAATCTGGGCCTGTTACTTAAGTACCGTCTCCCTTTTGCACTCCGTATGTTTCTTTTTCATAAATAACCATGCAAGCATGATACTTAGTCATCAAACATTTTTCATCTCATTAGCCCTGTTTCCATTTCTGTCTGGCTTTGATTATTTATGAGTGTCAAGAGGAAAAAAGTGTCCAAGACGAAAAAAGATTGCCCTGGTTTTTTGGTCCATCAGTAATTTTCACTGTGGAAAGTTTAATATTCACCAATAAAGCCCTTTAAGTTAAATTATTTCATTGGTCTCGAAAAATCATTAGATGAAACACAAAAAGGGCCAGCCTGCTTTGTGATAATCTAGTATAGAAAAATAGAATTCTAGAAAGTCAAAAAAGTATCAAGAAATATCTTGGGACATGATGGAGACTGCAAGTTATTTTTTTCAAGTCTTCAGAAATGGTTGATTTTGGGAAAAAACCTACAAAATTCTCACCCTTGAGACCAATACCAAATTTGGATATCAGATTGTTTGTCAGGGAAAGTTACAGGTGTGTCAGGAGTATGTTGCAATGTGCTATGACTCCACTAGATGACAGCCAGTTCAGCAAATAACTCCGTGATCCCACTGGTCCAAGGGAATCCGGTCTCTGGTGAGGTGGGGCTCGCTGCTGCCCCCCTTTCTCCCTGGGTCAGTGCTGCTGTTCCTTATCCTTGACTCCCACCTCCTCTAAAACGACAGTGTTGCTTTCCTACAGCCCTCTTTTCCTTCAGGATCTTGGTACTTGATGCTCCTCACGTAGGCAGAAGTTTGTCAGAACCCACAATCTGCAGTAAACTGTGCTCTGCATCACCTTTAATATTGTTGGGCTTTGCATAGTGGAGAAGTTAGTTCCAGAAACCATTGCAAGAGGCTTAAGCCTCAGTTATGTTTATATTTCATTGTTGCTGTTGGGTTTTCTCATTAGATACACTCTAAGCACACTCACATTGCTAAAAATACTGAACAAAACAGATAAAAAGTAATTGCTAGGAAGGAGTTCTTTCTCCATACATATGAAACTTCATGTGTTTAATGTTTTACTTGTGTCATCTATATTTTTGCTATATTGATTCTGTTTAGCTTTCATGCTCTTGTTTGGATCAGCTGGTATAGCATGTAGCAGACTCCAACAGTGAAAGAATATGTATTTGTTTGTTTGTTTGTTTGTTTTCTTCTTTTGTTTTCTGACTTGTCATTTGCAGGAAAAGAAAGCTATATCAAATTTATAAGTGAAGATTTAATTAGAGCTCTGCTTTTGATAGCTGCATGATTTCTTAGTGAATTACGATGCTTACTTGCCATTTTACCAGATATTGGTGGTGTTGTATGCCAAAGAATATTCACTATGTAATGCAAAAGATAAAAAAACCCAAAACCCCTAGAACTTATAAAGTGATATAAAACAGATTTTCAGCCAAAGCATTATCAGAGATACTTTTAGGCTAAGGTGAGAGAGAGATTTCAAGGAAAGAGGAATTAAATAAAAAATATTTACAGGTGAAGCTGTAGAAGGAATACATTTTTCTAACTTTTGTATTTGGAATTTATCACAGACCATTCACAAACTGCTGCAGGTACCCACAGGGTATAAACTTAGTCTGCCTGGACAGGGTTAATTTTACCCATTTGCTATAATTGTAATGAAGAAATAATGTGACTTCACGTCTTCGGAAAATAGGGCCACCTTCATTTGTATTTTGGGTTTTTTTAGTGGTGTATTTCTGAACTACTTCCTTGAATCTTCTTAGTTCTCAAGGTGTATCTAGGGTTCAGTGGGTAGGCAGATTATGTTTTGTTTGTTTTCTCCTGTGTACTTTAGCATTGCAAAGCACTCAGTGGTTTGGATTTCAGGGATTTTTTGTTTGTCACGCTACCAGAAATTTTCTGAGGAAATTAAGCTCCTCATGGAAACCATGTGAAGTAGGAAGTGGCAAATCTTACCATTCAAATTCTCCTTATCTCAGCCATATCTAATTAGAACTCCAGCAGATAAAGCCTATGTGTGGCTCAGGATGATCCTATCCCAAATAACAGAGACTTGAAAATGAGGGAAAACAGCGGAACTTACGACAGAAATTGTTGAGCAGTTTAGGTATGTGGTGTGCTCTCATTTCCCCAAAGTACTGAGGTTGTACAGTCTAATAAAACAATTTATTCTGATTCACATGTGTATTATAATGTCCTATTGTACATGATGTAGTTTTAAATTTCATTATCATTTAATGTTGGCATGGTTTTGTTGTTTAAAGACACATCCCTTCATGCTGAAGCACAGGCTCTGCCCAGTTAAAACAGAAGGTCTGCTTCTTTAGCATTAGGGAAAAAGCATAAGAAAAAACTTTAGGGGGTGGAAAGAGGATCACCATGTGATCAAATAAATCTGTGGTGCTCCTGTTATTAATATTATCTGTAGGTCTCATCTCTTCTCTTTGAAGAGGATACAGGAGAACTGGAAAAGTTTTGGAAAAGGATGATAAGGACAGTGGAAGGCAGAGAAGGGCTTTCATGCCAGTGACAACAGGTGGATTGGCTGCTTCAGCCTAGAAAAAGGATTGTCAAATGAAGGTTCAACATTAGGAATAAACCTGGTGGCATAGAAAAGTTGGGATTATTCAGTGACTCATCCAGTAAAAGAACTAGGTGACATCAAGGAGCCAGATTCAAAAGCAACAAGAAGCACTGGTTACTCATGTCATGCACAGGTAAAATGAAAATCTCCATTCCCCTGGATTTTACCAATACTGAAACTTTTGTATGAGTCCAAGGAGAAGGGGGATGAGTTCAGGGAAGCATCACCACACCATGACCGGTGGATACTTCTGTCCTTCCCCAGGCATCCAGTGTAGGCTGGAAGTGTGCAGAGATAGTTGATGCATCTTTACACACAGATCTGCATCTCTTTATGCTAAGAGTAAAATTTTACTACTTTTTGCATCTGTCACTCTGAAAAGAGTCAATACAGCTAAGTGTCACCTACCTGGATTCTGCACTGATTTGTGTATCAACATTGCTGTTTGCTAGAGAGAGACAGAAGTAAAGATGCTGAAATTAGTTTGGGGAGTCTGAGTTCAGACTTTTATTATTATTGCTGCCCTGAAGCTGTTTCACAAGACAAGTCTCAGCCTGATTTGACCCAGGTTCCAAAACAGCCTTGTAATTCCTGTTCTCTGCAATTCTGTGTCTTGGATCAAGGCTGTGATATTATTTGCAGTTTTAGAGTTTGAAAACTTCCATACTTGTTGGGCTATTCTGTGAAGTTAGAAATCATGCCATCTTTCATTCCTATTTTAGTTAGAGAGTTTATTTACCAGATGCTGCAGACACAAATTTTCCACTGTGTTGAAGTTTATAGATACAATTTTATATAAGCTGAATTATATATGTAGTAATGTAGTAGGTAATGGAAGAATGCTAAACCTATTTCAATGTCCCATGAACCCATGTTTTGTTAGTCTGCCCCCTCTTGAGTCTGCCCCCTCTTGAAACCGCATGGAGACAAGGGCTTGTCACACCACCTGAGGCTGTCTAATGGTTTTTCTCTGTCTCAGATTTCTATAGTTGTGTCTTAACATAATATTATAAACTTTTCAGATTCAGAAGATTTTTTTTGGTCTCTCCCTGCCCAGCAAACTGGAGTCTTGGTGAGGACTCTTTTGTACTACTGTACTGGGAGGAAGTATATTTTTGACTGATGTCAACTGTGTGTTTCACATACAAATATCGGCAAATATGCCTACACACATGAAACACTTACATTTTGGCATTGTTCTACTTAGAGGTTCTGCCGCGGTGCTTTTTCCTCTGTCTAAATTCTTTCAATAAGTTGAGAGGAACAAATAAAGCTACAGTAGCCATAAACATAAAATGCACATGCTAAAATACTCAGCAGTTCTTTACAGATGAAAAATCGCTCGCTATTTATAAATGTGTATACTTGTTTATGTACAGTAATTCAGAGTTCATCTCTTGGCCTCTATGATGTTTACAGTTATTTCACAATGTTTTGACTCCTCCAGGAGGGATCATGAAATCGCTTTTTCTTTCCATAAGCAAAAACAGACACTGAAATCTCTCTAAAAGTCAAAATGTTCCTGAAGGAATTCCAAGCAGCACTGAAGAAAGTAATAAACTTGTCAGTTTAACTTTCAAGACTTTATAGATAAGTGACTTTTCAAAAGGTGAATACAAACAAAACAGCATGTTTGTATCCATTTTCCCACCACAATTATAAAAAGAAAGTATGTTTTTCTTAACTGTCCACTTTCTGGCTGCGGAATGCCAAATTTCTCTGTTTCATTGGAGATATCTGGTGTATATACTTGAAATATTCTCAAAATTTCTTCTTAATTTTATTACATTTTCAATTTTGGTTGTCCTTGATTTATAATAAGATGCTCTCTTTTGAAAAAGAGAAAGATCTCCCATATGTTATGTGAAAGGCTGAATGATGTCAAGACTGCCTAATTTGAAGAGGATTCTGCATCTTTGGCAGCTGATATGGGTTTTATAATGATGTGGTTCCATAGCAGAATACAATGTCTTCTGCAGAATAGCTAATGTAGAAAGACCTTATGGTGTCAGGTGAACATTTGCAGAAGTTGGCAATCTTTCTCCCAAAATTTTGCATTAAAATGCTGTGATAGTGATCTGTCCATTCCTGTCATCTACAGACAACTTCAGTGAACTTGTGAAGGAATTCTTGAATTCCTCCATCTGTGCTCCATCTCTGCTTTGCACTGTGCTTTGCTCTAGAAATGCTCTATTCCTCCCCTATCTCACCATGTCATGGCAGGATTTCTGTGTGCCTCACAAGTCCCTCTTCCCTTCTCTTCCCTCTATAAGATGCTTGCCTCTGTTTGATCATCCCATGTCTCTTATATCTTTTTCCTGAAATGTTTTTGTCATCTTTCATGCTTCTTCATGCAAAAGGTTGGTATTTTAAAACTCTTTGTATATACAAAACTCTTAAGGTGCCAGGAGATGGATTTGTCAGATGTTAATTCGCATTTGATACAATGATGAGGACCAACCTGATGGACACTGCTGTCTTGCCAGGGTACCAGGAGCATTGTATCCCCTTGTATTTCACCTCCCATTTCCCTCATCCACACTGGCATTTTCACACACCTCTGAGAGTTCTGATGAACTTGGGAACAAAATTCTCAAGTGCTGGACCAAGATAGTAAATGCAAAGTGAAATTACATGGAATTATAAAAACTTTATGACATTAAGTCTCATCTTGATGAGAAGTAATTTCTAAATGTCCTTGGTCTAACTGTTTCTAATGCAAGTATCTTAGAGATTTCTATTCCTAAATGACAGCCATGAATAGGGGATTTTCTCAAATATGTGTAGCAAAATTATCTTTTCCAATGCCCCTGCTTGTTCCTACTTTCTTTATTTTCTCTCTCTGTGCATGTATTAAAAGACTGTGTTACCTAACTGGAATAAGAGCCTTCTTTAGGATATTTTAAAAATACTCAAAAGGATGATAGAGTGATAGTGCAGCCTCTTGCATGAAGTCTTTCATGACTGTAACTGTAGACTTACCTGGTTTGCTCACATGGTGACTTCTGTGGTTTGAATGGGAGACTGACATGTTGATTGAGTGGTTTTTACACTACACATTTATCTTTCACAATCATATATATCCCTGGATCTAATGAACAGCATTGGTATTTTTGTTACTTTCTAGAGCTTTAAACAATGAGTCAGGCTGGTGAAGGAAGTCCCAGTGACACAGAATTGGCAACCGAGAATGAGTCACCTACCCGTGCGCCGACTCCAGCAGCTCACAGCCAGGACGAGGGACCCACTGACGTGACAGCAAGTCCTGCATTTCAGTGTTTAGATGAGGTACCATGTGCCCCAGCTTTCTCTGTCTGTCACAGTGCAAAGTAGTTATTCTGAAGTGTATCTTTTGTTGTTAATAATTGGAGGTTGTTACCATGGACTATCTATATCTTCCCTATTTCTTTGATTTTTTTTCTAAGTGATAAGAAAATTCTGTGAAGCAGTATCGTATTCTTGCTGGGGATGCTGTGCTTGATAGATAACCATGTTATTTTTTTTAGTGATCATGACCTTAAGGAAAATGAGAATAGAGATGTCTTGGTTTTGGTCTTGTAGTATTCTATCTGTAGAGGTAGTTGCATCATGATTTTTAAAAAGGCTCCATGGCTGCAGGAAAAATCACTGGTAAGTGGCTCCTGAGGCGCTATTAACTGATGATGGTGATAGAAGAAACGTTTCAGAACTCAGTTTCTTTTGCAGATTTTTTTGCGTTAAGAAATCTTTCAGATTACTAGAAATATTTTAAAATTTAAGCTATCAAACACAGATCAAATGGAATCCTTAAAAATGTAAGCCAGAAGAGCCATTCAGAGATAATCCAATCCAAAGTTTGCACTGAAGTGGATTCTCTAGAGATATTTATGTAATTTGTTCTTTAAATCTTTAATTAATGGAGATAGCTCTTTGGGTATGCTTTTCCAGCATGTCATCATTGCCAGAGTTTTATAAAAAGTTTTCCCTATATCCCAGTTTGTTTCCTTTGTAGTGAATAATGCACTTCCCGCATTGAAAACGGAGACCAGCCAATTTCTGCCCTCTTTATAATAAAAGTGTACATCTCTCTTGTATCCTTAGCAGGCTTTGTTCATACTCCATGTTTTTCTCAAAGTTCTTACCTAAAGTTGCTTTACCTTAGCCTCTTTCCTTCTTGGATCTGTCAGATCAGTTTGCTAGCCCAGCTCTCATTCTCTGCCTACAACCTAAGGTCAGGAGAAACGACAGGGCAAGAATTTGGAGTGAAGGGGAAAATAGGACTGGCCCTTTCCTATCCTGCTATTAGATCATACTGAACATAGCATGAAGCTGCTGCTTTCAGTCCAGTGCCAGTGTATGGGGAGCCCACAGCTTCCAGTATTGTTGCAGCACAAACCCCCTTTCTTCTCAGTCCAAGGCAGCGGCGAAAGCGCCCCCACGCCTCTTATAAAATGTATTCTGCATTTCAGCTATTTTTTCCTTATTTTTAACCATGGCAAAAACTTATTTTTCTAGATTTATTCTAGAAAATTATTAGGTCATTTGCCTGATTTTTTTTCTCAAAAAAAAAGTCTTTCCAAGGACATTATTCTGCATATCAAATTTAAGGCTCACTTGTTTAACACTGATGACATTGTAAACCATTAATGGCAAGTAAAGGGTAACCTTAGTATTTAGAGTTGTTCCCAACTCAGGAAACAACATGCTGTGGAAAACCAAAGTTAGCAATTTGCATAATATTTCATAAATGAAGTCTTCCTGTCATTTTGTCAGTTTCTGGAAGGGAGCTATGGCTCATTTGTTTTACCATAATTTTTAACAGTTTGGACTTTTACTTTATGGGTGAGTTTGGTTTTTCATCACTTATTTACATTTCTTCTCTTCCACTGACGTATTTGTTTTCTTTTGTTGAACTTTATACATAATTCCGGGATAAATATATTACTTCAGTCACCATAGAGGTTGTTGCACTGATGCTGGCTTCAACTTCTTGGAATAGCTTTCAGGATTTTTCCACAGAAGCAGAATTGTATCATATTATCTCAGTTTCACTGACTGGTCATTTATGCCTGCACAGCATATACTTATCAGAAAGGACACCTTTTGTTATTATAGGATTTCTTTAAAAACAGATACATGCCCTCTTCCAGTCAAGCCAGTCTCATTTTTCTAATGTAAGCAGCAGGTACTCAAACATACAAAGAGCGAGAAGTCAAACATGCACACTCTCTCTCCTTTATTTTTCATAAAACATAGTAACATAATTTAGCTTTGTGGGTTAGGTAGAAATACTAAAAACTTGACAGAGTTTGAACAAAAGCCACCCACTTCATCATGACTTCTTTTCACCAAGTGTTTTTATTTATTACCAAGTTGACATCGTCCTGTTCTGTTGAGTACTGCCATACATTCACAAAATGAACTTTCCACTTCTTTTGCCTTTGCTGTTATGTCCTTGAAATAAAGATCTTTGCTCTAACACTTCTAATTGAATTTCTTGACTTGTGAATCTCTCCTCATGCCCTGTTTTCTTCTAATGTTGGAAATAAATCAATCTGCATCATGTTAATAACTTTCATGGAAAACTACGTAGTCTAGTACCTGTGGGATGAAATAAATATATTACTTGAATAAATGCTACATTAAGATGCAATAAATTATGCTGGTTTTATTTTTATTTTAGTACATTATAGGCCATGTATATGTAATCTTATTCTTAAAAGGCAGCAAAAAATGTATTGAATTTTGTCCTACATGTACGTTGTCTAAATTTAAAGAGCCATAATTTTATTAAATGGATATTTTGTAGTAATTAGCTTCAACAAAATTATCTAAATTTGTATTCACCCTTTGCTGCAAATTTATAATTTTTTTGCAACAGATGGTAATATAATACACTTAACCTCTCCCTTTATCCTTATATCATCCTTGCTACAACAATACTATTACTGCAAAAGCAGCAGAGAACAAACTGGAATTGTCATTTGAATAGAAAAGTCAACCAACCATGACATGAAACTGGATTAAATGCTCAAAATGACAAGATTATGCAGAATGACAATTTTTAAAAAGACCAATTAATGAATTGACTCCTGCCCCTTCTATTCATTTTTGTTCCCATAATTTTTGCTCTTCACCAGATTGCACAGTAACATTTTTTCCCCTCTGGCCACTCAAGTTGTGTTTTAGTTTCCTCCACCTGATCCAGTTTTAATGGGAACATAAATAAATAAAACATCATTTGTCATAATGGTGGTGTTGTTGTTTAGTTTGTAATCTCTTACAGTTTTCAAATCCTCTTCTGGTGCTTAATTTTTGTTTTGTTGCCCAAATCCCAATCCTAGACACAAAAAAAGACCCCTACTCTATGCATCTTCCCAGTCTGATAGTGAATCAAACAAAAAAGCCCCGAAGAGAAATCAAATGGTGAGTATCTTCTCCCAGTTTGAGGTCTTTTTACTTAAGGCAATGTCTTGTGCTTTTTCTTTCTCTTCCTTTCGTTGACATGTTCTTAGGCTAGAAAGATAGTTCTGTCAAGTGTATACATCCATTTTTAAAACCATACCAGAAAAATGATTTTGCAACATTTATCTTGCATGTCTTTGCAGTGGACGCTCTGAGGCAGCTGTTAATTCTGCAGAGTAGTGTACTTGTGAATGAAAGGTGCTTTACTATTTATCAGATCCAGTGAGTGGATACCTTGTTTGCAAGGTACTATGATAATCCCTTTCTGCTAACAAACATCATCCATTTATATGCTAAATCTAACCTGCAAAAGAATAAACTCCTTTGCGAGATTTTCCTGACCGGTCTATTGCAAATGGTTGCATTCTGTATCCTGAAAAATGGTCAGTACCCCCTATGTGATACCAGCACCAAATCTTTCATTTGTGCTGCTTTTTTTGATAGAAATTGTCACTATCATGCTACATTTCTTCATCACTTATGTCCAAGTGTCCTATTGCCATCAAGAAGTACAAAGAACCTTTCATGAATATTTTTCATTACTATTTTGAAACTCAGAGTCTTTCTGAGTTTAGTGAATTTATACTCCTGGCCGCCAAAAGTGGTTGAACTGCTAATAAAAATGCTAACCAAAATCTTGATTCTAGTGGAAACACAGAGCAAAATCTCCATGTTTACCAAAAATCAACAAAGACTTCTCAAACAAAATTTGTTTTTGATTATCTGATCCTGATTCATGCCTGTCTGCTATCTGGAAGAGCTTTAAAGTCATAGAACAATGCATATGTTCAGTGTTTGAATGTTGTGTAAGGAGAGAAAGATACTTCTCATTTTTCTTTTTTCTCATCTGTGCTGCAGGAAAGAAGAGGAAGTCACGTAAAGGTTGGCTACAGCTTTCAAATATAAATACTAAGAATCAATATTTCATATAGTTCTTCGGTGGCGTAATGACATCTAACAACACCATTCTAGAAATTACAGTTGTTTCCAATTTCTTTTGCTAACAAACTGGTTTTTAATTCTCTCCTAACTTAGGTTAAATGGTGTTTGTAAACAACTTTCCTTTAAAAAAATTTTTATTTAAATGAAAAGTTTCCTAAAAAGACTACCTTGGTAGATTAGATTTTTTTTTTTTTTAATATAAGCACCATTTTAATTTCTGTCCCCCTATACATACTGTAATGTGCTTTCTGCTATTACAAAGTATGATCATCACTATATTTTTGCATGGTAACTTTAACAGTGCATAATTTGTTTTAGTACTCACCAAACATGTGTGTCCCCTATCAAAGATATAAAAATCTTGACACAGCTTTGAATGTTGAATGCAAACAACATTTTTAAACTTAAGCTGATCCTGGCACACTCCACACTACAAGCTTCAAAGGCTCCTGGCCCAACAAAAAAGCGTATAAATATGTTGGCACAGACAGCTAAGATGTTGTCTCCACCTCCATGCACAGGAATCTGACTGCTAATTAAATAAATCTTTTTTGATTGTGTTAGTATGGTCCCTTGGAAAGTCAGCTAGGAATGAAAATGTGTCTGTAAGCTAGAGTATGGTTTTTTGCCCCAGCTTTCAGCAAGTAGGAAATAGTTTGTATTGTGAATGTTAAAGCGACTGGTTGTTGCAATAGGAAAGTTGATTGTTCTTAGAAAAGCTGTAGAGGAGTTGGGCGAATTTACAGGTGCCTTCAAACAGCAGGAACGGGAACAGAGCTGGTGCAACATGCTCATTCTGCTGAGAGCTTCTTTTTACCACTAGCAGGTGACATTGTGAGGAAACAAGGCCAGGAAGTGGTTGGGTGTGTTTGAACTATCACAAAGCAGGTGGTATTTCTGTTCATTTCTGAAAAGGCTGTTTGAAAGTATTTATGATGTCTTGTTTTTCTGTGCTGTTATGAAGTCAAGTATGCAGATTTCATACCATACAGAGGAGCTAGAGCTCTCTAAAGCTGTGAGACTGGTGAAAGGAATAACCTTTAACTGTAACATCATCTTGCATTTTGGCCTTTTCTCAGCCCTTTCTGAAACTCATGAGACTTGACTAGACAAGTATATTGCTATATTGTTTTCCAAAGCTATCTCCATCTTCCTGTTTTCTCACCTAAAATATGTATTTGAGACAAGGCAAATCTGAACTAAAATTGGGTCTACCTGGCCCTGTATGTCAGCACAGCCATGAGATGAGGAAGCTAGAGAAATGTTAACCAATCTTACATTCAATAAAAACGTTAAAGCTGGAGAATCATCTGTTACACACATGAGATTACCTTAAATGTTAAAAAGGGGATTCGTGGTTTACTCATTCAAAGCACCTGCATCCAAATACTCCTGAATAAACAGAGCCTTGAAGATCTGCATGAGAAAGAACCCTTGTATTTGGATTTAGCATATGGAAGTTAAACTGCAGAGTGAAGCAGAGAGGCTTTTGTAATCTGTCTGAAGAAAGGCATGAAAATTTCTGTTTCTCAAAGTGGATCCTGCTTCTCCATAAAAATTATTCAATCCATGTAATTGCTTAAAAATGTGTCAAGCCTACTATTATTTTGTACTGTGTAATTTTAAATGAGGGCATACTGTTCCTGCTGAAATGCAATCGTAATTAAACTTACAATTCATCTTGATTATATGAACATAATCAGTTAATTTGGATTATTTTTTCCCATTATTATTTTCCAAATGGATTGCTCTTTTACTGAAATCAGAAAAAACTGATGAATGATGACTTAAAAAAGAATATTGCTTTCTTAATTTCCATATTCTCATGACTTTTGTGGGGGTTAGACTTGACATCCCATCTTAAAACATTGTTTCCTGTTTCTGGTTACCATTGAGGGTGACAGCCAAATTAACTTCTGGCAGAAGAACTATAACTCCGTAAATGTTTAATTAAAGCAGTGAATGAAAGAGATTGATTTAGTATGTGAAATGTTTGCATTGAGCAGGGCCTATAAATGGTATTGCTCAGCCATTTTTCTTTAAAACTTACATCTATGTCTTCAGGCCTATATGTAACCATTTTCTCTTTCTTTCCTGAAAGAAAAAGAACACACACAAAAAAAATCTAAAACTATATTGAATATATTTAAATCCTCTTTCTTTGTAGGCCAGTATTTAATGATTTTCTCCTTTTTTTCTCTCTATGAAAATTCAAAGTCGCATCCTTCGTGCTTTGGTTTTTCCGTGACATGTAAATCATAGAAGTTAAGTAAATTTGGCACTTTTGTTTGATTTTGGTTTAATTTGTTGATGGGGTCTGGGTAGGGATTGGCAACCATCTTAAGTTATTTTCCAAATAAACGCGTAAAAGTAAGGGGGTTTCTCACCAATTTATCAAGCAACCTGTTGTTCTCAACTCACTTCAAGTTTGACTGCAGTCTTTCCCAATAAACACCGTTAAGGAAACAGATATTTGCATTAAAAAGGGAATGGAAAAGCACCAGTGCCTTCAAACCTTCTTTTCCTTTCTTCTCTGGTTTGTTTGGGGTTTTTTTTCTGGTTTTTGTTTGGTTTTGTTTAAGCAATGCATAGAAAGCCAAGACATTACAGTCTGCTTGGCTGATCACATTGAACAGATGGGCTTGTATCTTTGTATTTTGGAAACAAGCCATAGGAATTTTGCTAGCAAACCTACTGTTAGTATTTTTTTTTCCACTAAAATTCACAATTTAAATATTAGCAGGATTAAAACCACAAGTGTTTTCATATGATAATTAGTGTTACATAGATGTTTTCCATAGATTGAAAGACATGTTTTGAATTATTAAGCCTTAGGCAGAGATCAAGGGCTTTTTCTTTGTATAAAAAATTTAATTTATAATTTAATTTGGGGCGGTATTTGAATTCACATGCTTTGATGACTCTTGTATGTGATCTGAAAGGTCAAAACATTGGTTTGCTTCTCCTCTTTCATGTTAAAGGTTGTGTAGACTCTTGGTTGGGCAATTGCTTTTTCCTCTTCCAAAATATGAATCGTTTCAAAAAATGTCTGAGATTTCAGCCCTTGGTATTATCTGGCAACTGAAGAGTCACAAAACAGATCTCTAAGGAACTATCAATACTAGCAATTACTCTCCTGGCATGTCACATAGTCATCTGTGTTGGTTATCGGTGTTTTCTTACAGCTTCAATTTTTACAGAAAATCAATAAAATTATTTATGAGAATTTTTTTATAGTCCACATGTACATTTATTACAGTAGTACAGCTTTAACAGTGTGACATAATTTTATTACACCAAGAAAAAACAAAAATAATGTTTGTAACAAGTAGATGGAGTTACACGTTGTAAAACTAGTACACATTGACAGAGATTCAGCTACAACAGTTCCAGGCAGGTAATAATCAGATTTCTGTAACAGCTTTACACTTTCTTTTTCTTTATTTTTTACTTTCTGTTTTAAAAGACATGAGACAAAGCTTCTGCAGGTGATTTTAGTCACATTTTCTTATTCTGTTAAAATTTCTGTGTTTTACAAAGTTTCCTTTAAGCAAGATTTTAAAAGAATGGTTTCTTTTCTAACAACTTAGCAGTAAAAAGACATTTTCAAGTAGAAACTTGTAGGTACTGGAAGTCATACTTAGTTAGTTATCATATAATGAATAGGAGCAAACTGTGCATTTCATGCAAAATGATTAATTATAATCATATGCAATTAGATATTTGCTCTTCTAACCAATACTTCATAAGTTGCTTTTTTTGTTTTGTTTAGACAACTATATTTTATCCCAAAATAAATATTCTATCGCTTCAAAACGTACTCTCAAGGAAAGATGATACATCTTGCAATTAAGTTTTCATTGCTCTTTAAAATTGAAATATAATAAACCAAATTACACTTGAATTATGCTTCAAACTATTTACTTCTTTAAAATATATATTAATATTTTACAATTGAGCAATTGCCAGTGTTTTTCATTTGCATAACTTATAACCGTAATAGTTTTGTTATAATCTTAAAAAAACAGTAGAGATCATATTTATAAAGTATTAGGTCAGATGTATACTTATATTCTTTTTTTTTTTATGTCTCTTTTAATCAAAAAGGCTATGCCAGCAATGACCACACTTTAATTGATAAAGAAATAGAGTCTTAGTGTAGTTTTTCTGTGTCTCGGGATTGGTATAAGCAAGACAGTAGAATAGCCTCTTGCTAAGATAAATTGCATCTCCACTCAGTGCTGGTCACTGTCTATAGAGACATGGCAGAGATATCTGCAGTCAAACTTGTGCTCACTATCTACAACGTGAGAGTTAATAACAGTGTCTCTAATTTGAACTTCCTGAACTATTTGAAAATTTGATTTTTTATTTGTTATATTTTAGAAAAAATCTTTCATCACATATTCTCTTTTTTGCTTAGAATTGACAGTAGATTTTTATGTTTCTCTGGCTACGAAACATGTAGTCTAAATATGGGGAGAACAGTGTTTTCTTATGTTATGAAACATTTGTAATATTTTTTTTTAATTTTAGGGCCTAATGATACCTAGATTGAGAAGTATTTGAATGAGAGCTTGACTCTCTACAAGAGCATCTTGTAACATTTGACTTACCTAAAGGATTCAGGAAAAAGCAAAATGGCACTTGAAACTCTTTGCATGTATTTAGAGGCATTAAAGCAAAGAATATGGATTCTTATTGATGTCTTCCTGCTACCTGTCTACCTGCCTCTATAAATGTGCAATAGTCTACATAATGGCTCCTTTCTCCTACAAATGACAAATAGGACCTTGAGCTTGAATGGAGGAACCAAAAAGAGCAAGAATGTTGTTGTTCATTACATGCTCTCTCCATGTATAGATGTGACACTTCGGGACATGGCTTAGTGTGGACTTGGCAGTTCTGTGTTAACACTTGTCAATGGTCTTAAAGGTCTTTTCCAAACTAAATTTTTCTATGATTTTATAATTTTATCCTGTGCTCTTATTGAGTTCTTCCACCAACTTGTTTGAAAAATCTTTGATAAAGGGAAGAAATTTGAGGAATCATCTTCATTTTCTGTTTTCTTCAAGACCTTTTTTCATCTCTTTGGGCAAACCATGTGGCCCTCTGTTTTCTCGTTCTTTAAAAATAATGATTTTTATTAATTTTCCTAAGTTATATTGATATCGCCATGGTATAACTTGGAAGTTGTGAAGGATAGATGATAGAAAAAGGCTGGTTTAGAGAGACTATTTTTTTAAATGTTGACAAATTTATATTAGTTACACCTCTGAATTATTTCCAGGTTAAAATGTACGAGTCATTCAGACACAATTTGTGGAAGACCATATAAAAGTTTTAGATCATGAAATGTGATATATCACAGTCAGTAAAAGCACCAAAAGCAATGTTTAGAATATTTACATGATGAAACCAAGACTTAACTGGTGTTAAGTTTTAGTGGTAACTATTCAGGTATTTTAATGCTGGTTTTAATACATTATATGGGTCAAACGGCCTCTAAAAAAATTATGTGGAAGTATGTTGTTTTGTCTAGAACAGTCTTTTGCCAAACATAACTGAATACTTGATTTCTGAGTATAATACAGAGTAAGTATGATTTTGAGTGCAATCCAGTGCAAACTAGTTAAGACAAATGTGTAGAATTACTGCACAAAACTTTTGGGTCTGATCATGATCTTTACTGATTTAAAGGGTTGCCTATATCCAGTGGGAGTATCATCAGAAATACCGTGCCATGTACCCCAGAAAATGCCATTGCGAACACCTTTGTATTTCTTGTGGTAGTACTTGCCATTGAGATTGGCTGACAAGCAGGCATCAAACCACCAGCCAGAGCTGTAGTACGCCCCACAGTTCCCCGAGGGATACCTGTCATTGTCCTTGTCTGGTGTTGTAAAGAACTTCTGGTCGTGGTTGTAGTGCCTGCTGTAGTGGAGGGCATCTCCTGCTGTGCCGCTGTAGCCGTGGACACTTAGACGGTACTTGAGGTACTCGTTGGCCACGTAGAAGTGGTCGTATTTTGCATACTCTCTGATTCCATTGAAATCTTCAAGATCAATTCTCAGTTGCATTTCCTGGCTCCTTGTCAGGAGGTGAATTTTGTCATTGCCTAGCCAAAACTCCCTGCTGAGGTTTCCAAAGCCATGTTTGTAGTCATTCCAGGTTCTGTTGAAGTTAGTGCTGCCATCCTGGCGCCGTTGCAGCACTGTCCAGCCGCCTCCTTGTGTTTGCATGTCACAGTAAACTTCAAAGCTCTCATTTCTGGGGTCAGGGCTAATCCTGTAGATTCCATTACTCCTTCTCCCTGCTGTGTAATGGTCAGCACAGTCTCTCTGCATTATTTGTATAACTGGTGAAAGAACAGGTAGTGTTAGGATAAACATAATTTCAATTTAAAAATATAAAAAAATTTTACCCAGACTGATGTGGCGTACAGAACTTGCATTGGAGAGACTTTTACATTGGAAATAGTGTTGCAGCAATTTCAGTCCTAAGGCAAAACACAGATTTACTTTATAACAGATGCCACCTAGGATCTCTGCATCATATAGCTGTCCAAAAAATCCTATCTAAACTAATTTTTTCATCAAAATGCCTAATATAGGGGCATTTTGATTGTTTGCTTTCCGTTTTCTCATTTTCTCTACTCTACCCTTTCATTATCTCATGTAAATTCTAATTTCTGAAATAATATTTTCCATCTTAGAATTTTCCATATTACAAATATGGACTGATTTCTTCAGTCTGTATTTCTGATGCTTTGTGTTTGCACACTTGCTGCTTTTTGTATTTAAATGTATAGCTTCACCCCTGTCTATAATTTACTGCTGCATCTGGCAGTATGTTAGAGGAAGAACTTTGTCCATGTGGGAATGATGTTAACCTGGCTATTGTTAAGCTAATGTTATTTGATAGACAGCATAACATCATTAGGAATGTTTTTTGTGTTAATGTTGACTGCACTTTAGGAAGCAGGAAAAAAGTAATAAAATTGTCACATCTGTTATAGTAATTGTGTGATTCCTAGAAAGATGATGATGGAGAAGTGATGGTGCTTTCCTGTGTATGTGGCATCTCTGGATTTACAGAAAGGAAGAATGTTAGCATCAACTATTAACAGTACCTTTTTCCCACCAATGGATGATGTGTTTTATTCAGAAGAAAAATACCCCCAGTTTTTTTCTTCAGAGGGAAAATCCATTCTTAAGTGATATGGAGAGCTCTCAGAAGTTCTGTATTAAGACTCAAAACCATAATGTTCATTCCCATTGCAGATTTGAATGTATGGGTGTGTTCATTTGTAGGTTTCTAGGAAAAATTGTAATTTTTCCTAGAAAATTTAAACGAACTACTTCTTGAAAGTGAGGAGTGATTTCAGGCTGCAGCAGGGAATGATTCAGGACTTGTTTGCCAGAAAACTGGACTTCTATGCAACCACAAAATATAGGAGTCAAAGGCTTTAAAGCCAAGTCTAAATTCACAATACATCCTCATTTATTTCACTGAACTTTGTGTAAGATCCTTGGTGGACTAAATTTCAAAGCAGGTATTGACAAAGAATATACATTTAAGGTAAAATGCTTCTATAATCTAATTCAACTCCTATTTAAATAAAGTTTTACTATTACTTTCAGTGGGTGCAGGAATAGCTCCTGGATAGGAAAAAGTTGTAGCTGTTTTCCTTGTTAGCTTTCATAATGAATTGCTGCTACAAATGCTTTTAGCATGTTGCTGTGAAAGAAAAGGAATATCTACATGATCATGTGCTGTGAACACTACCCAATGTTTCAATAAGTGTAAGGAATATCTAAAATTAATTTAGTCTGTTATGAAGTACAGTACTTGAATGTGATTCACTGCCCATTATTAATATAACAAAAAATTATTCGTTCTTTTTGTAAATGTTTTGTACCTGAATGAACATAATTGATTTGTGGTGATTTTATTGGATTTAAGCTGATTGCTGATATAGTAAAAGCATTACGTTTATTATTACTTATTTGCTCTTTTCACACTTTCAGGAATTTCAGTTGTACATACACTGTACACTTGCAGATCCTTCTGTTTTCAATATGTGTAGACAGAAGAACAGTTTTATTTTAATCTTGGATGCTAAGCTAGAGACTTAAAGATTGTAATGCAGCCTGATCTTTCTCTGTTTTGTCTCTTGAGAGCTTTATCTTCTTATGTTTGATATCTAAGTGGTAGAATACATTGACAATCTAGGGAGCATTCTTGTTTTCAAGGATTCTTACATGTAATATAAAAACTTTATGACTTTTAGAAAACCCCTCAATCTTGCCCTAATAACAGTAAACATTAGAAAGAGAGTATTAGGTCTATTCCTTTATTTTAATTAGGAGAATTAAATGGTAAAAGAAAAAAGTGTTTGTCAGTGATAACACCTGTTTTCTGTTTTATACTGCTCTTATATTAAATAAATGCAAACAGTTTAGTGTTAAAATGCTGGTACATGTGTTACCCAGTCAAGAAGTGCCATTAGTAAGTTTTTTTTAGCTGAGCCTTTCAGATGTTTGCTGTGATTATAGGAAAATGATTTTATTATCCATCTGTTAAAAACAAAGTATTTTGCTAGGTTCACTTAATGATTGACGATGTCTTGCACCCCTTTTCAGAGTATCTGCAGTTTTGCAGTGGGAAAAAATAAAAATGCTGTTTTCTAAGGCACACCTAGAGAAAATTTGCCCCTTTTCATCCAAGGAGAAAATATGTGTACATCACTGATGTTTACTGTCTCTAATGAAGGGTATTATGGTGTAAAATAATGTTTCACGTTTACTTATTAAATTGCAAAAAATTGTCCTTTAAAAATTAATGTTTTGAATCCCTCTAATGAAGTCCAATTCTAGGAGGGACTGAACACCTGCAGCTCTCAGTAACCCTCTAGTGGCTGCTGAAATGTTTTACAGGAGTATAAATAAACACTAAAAGAGCAGATACTTGTGAAGGTAATAACACAGCTATTTGGGTAAAATATATTTTTAAATTGTTTACCTAATACTAGTAAAATGCACAGAAAGCTTATGCAGGCAGTAAGAATTAACAGATTACATACCAGGTCTTGCTTGCGTTGCTGGACACTTAGAAGAACATTTGTTATCCAGGTTGTTCACAGCAAACGTCAAATTTGCAACTTTGCTGTCAACATAATGTTCCACATTGTTCATATTTATGAGGCTCAGCTTCTCTAAACGACCCTGCAGTGTCTGAATCTGGCTCTTTGCATTTTTTAAGCTGGTTGCCATTCTGTTAACTTTGCTCTGCAGTTCCTTTACTCTGTTATCTTGGCTTTCGGTGTTTTCTGCAGTGTTAGGTAGCAGGAATTCATTACTTCTTTCTCTTTCTTGGTTGTCATCTGCTTGCAGCTTGCAATCTTGGCAGCATTTCTTTAGCTTGTTTACTGATTCTTTAAGGGTCTGTACTTCTTTCAGAGTCTTCTCAAGCAGTTTGAATTCTTTGGGTATCTGGATAGTCATCGGAGGCAGATTTATCTGATAAGGGCAATCCTCTCCTTCATCACATTTCCGATTAGTTTTCAGCTTTATAGGACAAGTCTCAGTAACTTTTGCTTCTTTAGCATTCTCTTCCTCTTCTAAAACAGCTGCAAAGACATTTGTTAAAGCAAGGAGAGTTGACTTCAGCAAGACTATGTAAATGAGTAGCTTCATCTTCACCGAGAAACTAGCAGTATGAGGAAGTATGTAGAAGTGGAACAACTTTATAAGGGCAGCTTGAAGCCTGTGAGTTATCAGACAGCCTACACTGTTCTCAGAAATGGGTGGGAGTGCTTGCATCACGAGTGATTAATAGCAGAGCAAAGTTAGGTAGTGCTTGCAAGAGTAGCACATTTCAGTGAGTACTCCTGACTCAGAGCTAGTTTTTGTAAGCAAGATGATGAAATGTGTGTGTGCTGGTAGATTATGCAGTTTAATTTCATTCCTTGTTGTACATGGATTTTCTTTTTTTGGAGAAAAAAATCACCTAGCTCTTTATTATAACAGTCTTCCAACATCTATTTCTTAACACTTGAGTGGTCTAAAACTTATTTTCTGAACCAGACCATGATTTTAGCACAGCAGGTGGAGAAACTGAAAACCAGCCCTTTCCCCAGTTTGAGGTTTATCACAGCAATAGCTTTACTGACAGTCGGTCCCCTTCTTCCTAAGACCTTTTCAAATTTAATACATATATTCATATAAATTACTTAAAACAGAAAACATGTTGAAACACACATGAAGTTTTTGTTCCAAATATTTTTCAGTACTGAGTCACAAATTCAGAGGATGAAAAGCACTTTATTCTTACTATTTCGCCTAGTCCACCTTAAAATAGTTATCTGGAATATTCATAATTTGTATGGCACATCACAGTTAAAATTCACTATTATCTGATTTGGGTTACTTGTTATTGAGCCTCTTTAAGTGAAGGTTTCCCCTTTGATGTATGAGATCCTACCTGTTAGGCTAATTGTACAGGAAACCAAAGAAAATCCTGATGTTCTGGTTAATGTCCCAAATTCTAAATCTAAAGTGAGGCAGAGACCTAGGGAAAGAACTCTCATTAGTTTGAGGTATTGCTCTTCTTTTTATTGTGCCTCATATCAACTTTCAGAGTTAGTCATGTGTTTTGCTGCTGATCATACCAAATGAAATGCTTCTCCAGGTGACAATTGCCATGTACTCCCTCATTCTCATTCTACAGACACCTTTGCCATTCTCATGTGGTGCCTACGCAGTTTTCATGATCTGTGTCACTTTTCTTGTACCTCAAAACAAGGCTACAAGGATATGTCTTTATGCATTCACAGCTCAGTCAAGAGTCAACTTGCATGAGTAAATGATATTTACACCAGTTCTTGTTAAATTAGTCCAATCTGAACCATTTATTTCCCTAAACTCTATTTGAAATTACTCATAGCACAGATTAAACATTAAGCAGACATTAGTCACACATATAATCCACAAGTTCATGTCCTCTGTAATGTTACTAGGTTTATACACACCACATGCTTATATTGATAGTACAGGAAGGAGGCTTGGTAAAAAAACCTACTTATCTAACCCGCTGCAACAATTCCTTCAGATTCCTGCATAGCACAAAAGTTTGGGCACTTTCTTGGGAGATGGGTTTTGAATGGGGTTTTTTTTACCTTTCCCATTTTCTAAAGGAACATCCCAGAACCTGCCATGGTGCTTTTAGTTATGTGGCAAAACTGCATGTCCCCCTTTCAGATCATGATAGTTTCCCAGCAGTGAGGTGAAAGGCACCCCCCACCATTCAGGCGTTAAGATACTGACATCACTTTGGTTTTGTTAAAAATGCATCAAAAGTAAAATTTTTGTAAAAGATAAAGTGTATGATTGCAATTTGCAAGTAAAATTTTTAAAATATTGATTAGATTAGCTGGATGCTAATATTTCATTGTATCAGTCTAAAATCAGGTATTTTCAGAGCCTTGTTCTTGTGAATGGCTGCTACTGTCAAATGGAGGAAAGCTATACCAGCCTCTTTTGAGAGGCTTTAGGAATAGAATAGAATTCTTAAATCCGTGTTATTTGGGAAGCCACATTCCCCTCACACTGTTGTTTGTTCAGTTTACAATTGACTCAGCTATCTGCTTTGTGGCTTTGAACTGGACAAACTGTTCTGTATCTGTAAAATGAATAATACTTATCCTTGATAGACCACATTCTATGATTTGCCTTGAAATATTTAAATGTATTACAAATATTGTTGTGATTTGTGATTGCTGTGCTGCATTGAAAGCCTAAACTATCTTTAGAATATTGTAACATCTAGAAGGGCAGAAATTTCTGCTAATGCTGAATGTGAAAAAAGGAAGTTCAGATAGTAAGGTGGGGTGTCTGAGCTTTTCAAACATCTCTGTTTGAAAACAATCATCATGCCCTGAGACATCCATTCCTTAGTCCCATGTATATCTTCCTTTTGGGATATTTGCTTCCTGCTTTGGGTGAGATTTCTGTAATATTGAGTTGCTCTATTATCCTCCTGATTTCATTATTGGTCTGATGTTCTGCTGCTAAGCTGTCACCAGTCTGCTTGGAGTCCAAAAGATCAATTTCTCCACCAGTCTGTATGCTTCCCCTACCTGGAGCACTCTTGTAATTGCATACTGGTCTTTCTTTCTGTTCTGTCAGGGAATATCCATTCCCAACAACTTGTCACATCTCTCTTCTTTCTTCAGGAGCCCAAAATAGTATGACACAGCCTTTTTCATGTTTCATGTCTCTTATCCTTCTGAGAATAAATGAAGCAAACTTTCAAATCTGTGTTTTTCAGCATTCTTTGCCCTTAGAAAGGACACTGAGTAGTCTTAAGCTGTGAGATGGTGATGCAGTTTAACTAATGGCAGAAATATTGGACCAGATTTAAACTGAGACCTGCAGTTTGTTTATAAACAAAGTTTCTTCCTAGATAGGGCTTCTCTAGATCTAGAGTGTTCTGCATAATACTTAAAACTTTAAATTAGTTAAGCAATCACAAAACCCAAAAGCCTATCTTTTTCAACTATGAAAGGATCTAACTTAGTAACAGCTGATGGCTGTAACTGAGACTTTTCTGTGAAGGTCTTTGCTTTTTACTTAAAGCTCACTTTCTTGTAGCTTTTAATCTCTTCTAGTCTACTTTTTAGGACTGTGGACTGAAGAGATATCTTTATCACACAGATATCTTCCTAAAGGTAAAGAAAATAACTGACAGCTCAAGATACTCAAATTCTACTGAAGATTTTAATTCTGTTCACAGAACTATGCGGTGATTACAAGGTTAAAGAAGTGATATATTTTGTTTTATCAGACTTGTCTGAGGATTGTTTATCCAAAGTTTATCAAAACCAGCATGAACCGTTTCCCATGAATTTTTAGAGTAAGGTTTTTTTCTTTTTCTGGCAGATAATGGAATGTAGGTCAAATAGAAAACAACAAAGTTATGACTGTAGGCAGATGTTAATTTAACTAGTGACTATGGCAATTTGAAACACAACAGCCTGCCATCTGTTTGATTTCTGGCTTTGTTCTGGAAGTCAACATCTCCTGCAGAAGAATTGCTGCAAAATATCCAGGTTTGTCTAAGCAGTTTGAATGATTGGTATGAACAAATCTGAAGTACATTTGGGCTCATTCATAATGAAGCATTTTGGTGGCAGACATGGAATGTGTTAAGATTCAACTGCTGCTGATGTTTTTTGTAGACTTCAGTGATTCTGTGATACATTTTGGCTGAGAAAGAGGATGACCAGTGACTAGATTAATTTTCAGGTTTTTCCACAATGTGGAAAATGTACCAAAAGTCCATACTAGAAACAAATTCGGATTTAGAATTCTTTCTGATTAACTAAATTATTTTCTTTTTTGACTCAGTAGTCATTCTTCATGCAAGCAGTCCTTCTGTTGTCCACTTGATTGTGGGACTACCTATTCAGCTTCCTCATGTGTCTATGAGAACACATCAGAAGACAAAAGGAAAGGCAGTCCTATTCCATTTGATATTAATTGTTAATATTCAGATACGGATTACATAGAACAAGTGGCTGCATGACTTCCTACCTGCTTAAAATGTTCATTGCTTTATCTATAAATTCTGGCAGCAGGCAGAAAGGGAGCACTGACATAGAGCATGTAAGTAGATATGATATTTATATCAGCAACTGTAAATGTAATACATGTTATAAAATTCATGTGGTCAAAGAAAATCACTCATTCTGTTGAGGACCCTATTTGTAAAGAAGGAGATCCACAGAACTATGTTCTTATTAGTTCTATTTCTCTCATGACATCTGATCTGCCTGCTCAAAATCTACAGTTTACTGCTGACTGTTTCCTTTATCTGTAGCCGTAGAAGATGCTGTAGTTGGTTCAATATACAAAGAGAATAAACCCAAATGCATTTTAGAGTGATGATATACCAAATACAAAGGCCTCTCCCTCCTGTGTCTTTCCACAAAAATTCCTTTTTGATTCCTGCAAACCTGCTCCAAGACTGTGCTGGTTATTTAGTATCCTGGTTTCAAGCTTCGTAGCCGAACAGGTCACAGTAGGAAAGCCATGTCCTTTCCTGAAATGCCTGTGTCTTACCCATCTCCTATGACCTTTTTTACTGAGCCATGCAAGACTCAATTGGCCACCAGTATTTTCTCACCCACTGCACCACCTTGATTGTGGCTGATGTTTATGTTATGTATGATGTTTCCATGTAGAGATTGCTTTTTCCCATGAACTGGGGGACAAAACGACTGTTATGAACCATGCCTTGGGAAAGAATTTAGGATATCATTTTTCCTAGTCATTATTTGTTAGTTTTAGAAGGCTCTTCAGCAGTTTATTTTTCATTAAAGGATGCCTGGTTCATCCATCTGTAATTAAAAAAGTAAAATTGTAGAAGTTCAGTGTAAGGCAGTACAGTGTATCTACTGTAAGTAAGTGTATTTATGATTTTTGTGTATGCCTTTACTCCCACCTGTCTGCACTTCTGCAACCAATAACCTCAGAGCTTCAAGTATTGTTGTTTATCGCCTAAATTAAATGTTTAGGAAACTCAGTGACAAATGTTTTTCTACTCGAAAAGCTAATAAATAGGCTTTTTCGATGGACTTCCCATACTTATTCTGAAGTCTACTTCCTGTAATAAATGTATGTAGTACCAGGTGAGAGGGATTACACCTTATTTTTAAACTCTAATTACAATATCAGTTTTAAAACCTCACTGCATTTTTCTTTACTTTCCACCATCATAACCTTTCTCTAGAATAATGACTTAAGCAAGACATATCATTCCCTAAATATCTGCAATATAGCTATTTCTGTGTGTACTTTCAATGTTTCCCAATCTCCAAAATGGAATGCAGAATTGCATACCAATAACTACAATTTATTGTGTAACTAAATGTTTACAGTCTTAAATTAGTGATTTTTATCTTCTCCTTTTAAAATACTTTGAAATATATGCTGAAGCCTGAAATATTGTTGAGTAGAGAAATTATAGATAATTTTGTAAGTGTTAGTCTTCCATAACTCTGTATGAATATTGAGACGTATTGAAAAATGCACGATGACTGAATTAAAAGTATAAAGATTGTATTTTTTCTGGGCATATATAAATTGTGATGTAACACTTTACATTAAAATCAGACTTTAGGTCATCTAAAAGCCTGGTGTTTGGGCTGAGCTAGGTAGTCATCTTTGGCTCTTGTTATAGTCAAAAGCAACCAAGAGCCTCACTGAGAATGTTTTTTACTTCTTATAAATGCTGGAAAGCAGTCTGAAATAATTTAAATAGTTAAGTTATATTATTAAAAACAATTAAAATCTTAAATATACGTACTTAAATATTAATCTCTATTCTGATTGGGGGTTTTTTGCCTTCGTTATACTTCCTAAAGTCTAAAGGCAATGTATTTCAGTCTTTAACTGCACAGTTTGGGAAAAATATGCAAGTGAGACAAAGTAAGGTAATCAATGTTTAGATTCAATATACTTCAGGCCAAGTCAGTATCTTCTTTTGGGTAAAAATTAAAGAGCACTGATAGTACATCAGCAGAATACAGGGACTATCTTATACTGGGTGCAATAAATATTCAGCCACTGTATCCTTATTCAGTCACTGCTTTTTCAAAATTTGACAGGACAGGGCCCTCGCCTGACCTGGTCTAAGTTTGAAACTATCCCGGCTTTGAGCAGGAGGTTGGACTAAATGGCATCTAGAGGATCCTTTCTGCGTTAATTTTTCTGACTTTATTCCTCTCTTGTGTGACATGGAGTTTATCTTTTGCCTTACATTTTGTTGTAATAAGAATTATGTAAATATAGCATTCTGGAAAATGAAGTGCATACCTTAAGCCCTCTAGGAAAATGGTGAAGATGGTAAGAATTGTCCTGTGTATTGAAATTACCACAGAAGTCCTGTTAAATTCTCTGGCATCAGGACTGGTAATTTTTGGAGCAGTTTTTTTGTATTGTTAATTTTTTGTATTGTATATTTTTTTAAGACTGACAGAGAGGTTAGAACCACAACCTTTTCACTGTTTTCCTTCATTTTTGGATGCTCCATCTTGAAACAGCCAGGACATGATCTTCAGAATTAGTGAGAAGTTATAGTTATGAACTTGTTCCGAGCCATGGGCTGAGCTTGAGAAGGAATCTCCAGTTCCCTTAGTCCATTATCATGGGTCCAAGATTTTCCCTAGATAATTTGGAGATAGCAGGCACAGGCAAACCAAACACCAGGAGATATCCCTAGCACTATGATTCTGTGGAGACTGGTATCCAGCAATATGGATGGAAATGGAGGAGCCATAGCATGGGGTTCAGCGTGCTTGGACCTGTTGTCCCGCTACGATGTTGAAACAACCCCTGAGAAGGTGGCATTGCCTTGTCCCCGGAGCCCGGAGTAAGGAACACCTGAGCTTTGTGCTAAGTGTCCAAACTGTGTGGCTTCATGAGGATTTTGACAGAGGATGCAGAGCTCTCTTTTCAAAGAGGAGCACTTACGCTTTCTCTTCCCTGAATGCTTAAACTTTTAAATATTATACGAAAGAGGTAAGAAAAGCTCTTCAAATAAACAGCACAGAAAGAAAATTCCAAACCTGTCATGGCAGACTGGCCAGAAGAGCCATATGCCAAAGGGCTAATACTATACTGAAATCCTTAGTGTATACAAACTATAAAATGTATTAATCCCTTGATACTTTTCTCTAGTCGACTATTAGGAGGCAAAAGAGTTGTTTGACAAGACCTTTCAGATGTTTGAAATAGCCAATGAATATAAAATGTTGGACATTCTATGTGTTAAGATAATATTAAGTGTAGTCACAATGTCTTGTTACAGTTACAAAACCTACAATTTAGCATGAAGGGGAAAGTGTTATTATTCCATTTGAGCTTAGAATACATTTTAGTTGTTTTGCAGTAACTGCAAACATAATTAGAAACATGTGTTAGCTACATAATTTCTCCAAAATGCAGAGATCCTGGGCACTGCTGAAATTGAGTCTTTCCTAAGAAGCCTCAAGTGCTTCACTTTAATAATGATTGTAAGTAATTGATGTTAATTGGTAATTACTTGGTGGTGACTTTATTTATCTTCTGTGCTTACTTTGTGTGTTTTTTTAATCGAAAGACTGTGAAGAGTTAGACCAATATTCAGATTCCATCATCTATTTATGTTTAAGATTTGGCTGAATTTTATTCCTTTCTGGAGAGTCCCAAAAGAACTTTATGAGCCTTGAAATTTGAAGTGGGAAATGTTCCTAGAGTTCTTATTTATATCACATTTGAGTTACAGAAAACTTGTTTTGGAATTTTAGATGAGTTCCTTGCTGCAGTGTTTTGGGCTGACTGTCAGAAAGAATTGAATATAATCTGATAAAATGGAGAATGCCCACTGTACTTAACGCAGAGTGAGGGGGCGTTGATAAAGTTAGGGCCGGATTTCACCAGTTTTGCTCACATGGATGAGTACCTCATTTATCAGGTGAGTCCTCTCCCTTCTGTGGTTTTAATTCCCATTTCTATTCTGACATGTTCTCTTTCTTACGAACATCTATCTATATCTACCTTCCAACCTTGGAGAAAATACTGTGGTCTTAGATCCAGTGGCTAGTGTGCCTGAAGTCAAGCTGGAAGGATATAAAAGAGGTCCCTCAGATAGTGTGTAACCTCACATAATTCTCACTTTTTCTTGGAATTTTCATGAGGAGATTTTGAAGACAAGTCTGGTGGGGAACTGTTGGTAGCAAGGGAATATGAACTTATTGCTGGTATGGGTAGAGAGAGAAGTTATTCAGGTGTACAGCACAGCTATTTGAGCATAAGTATGTTCTCTTTTTCTCATGGACTCCTATATTTAAATGATTGCTGCTCAGAGCTAGAAAATATACCTTTTCCTGCTAGAAAAATATCAAGGATATGTCCTTCCCTTTCACCTTTTCAGCAAAATTTTCCTCCGCATTTTTTGCAATAGGACAGAATTACCCAGCACTTTACTTCATGGGACTTTTCACTGATTGAAGGAAACAAATTTGCTTTGGAACTTGGGTTTGGATTTGGTTTTGTTTTGTTTTGTTTTTCTGGTAGAAAAGCCAGACTTCAAATCACGAAACAATATAAAAAATTGTAACAAAGTTAGAAGATCACGAGGGTAACTTAATAGGGTGACTTAAGGGTAACTTAATAGGGTCAAATAAACATAACAGAAATTTTAAATTAAAAGGAAAAGATGCATGTAAATCCAGTAATAAGACACATACTTCCATATTCTCAATGTAATTGCATTTATGGGGGTATGGGGAAACAGAAAGCAGAAAGTTGCCAGGCTACCATTTGTTAAAAGACAAATCTTCATCCAACTTTCCAGTAATTCTGCACTTAGATAATGAAAAATTATTCTGGTTTATCCAGATGATCTATCAATGTTGAGTGTGTTTGAAAATGTATAGGGTCCCAGTTTATTATATAATGAGAAAGAAAATCTGAGAAAAGAAATACACGGTTAAGTACAACTGACGTGGAATGGGACTGGAAGACTCAACAAGAATATTTATCTGACTATATTCCAGACTCTAGATCTGAGATCACCAGTATAATAAAATTACCTCAGTTCTTTCCAGGGCATTATGGTTAACACAGGACTGAAAAAAAGTCATCCTCAATTGCCATTTACAAGCCCTTTTTTTTCCCTCACTACTCCTTCTTCTCACTCACTCTTTTACTTTTCAGTGTAGCAATGTAATTAGTTACACTGAGGAGACCTGCATTTCACTTAACCCAGCAACGCAAGAGCTTCTGAGCAATAAAATGAACTATGAGTGTATAAATACTGTTGGTTACTTTATCATTAATGTGGGAAAGGCCACCTTGAAAGAATTACGTATCTATATATCAGGGGCATTATCTCTTGTCTGTAATTTATCATTACAATTAATACAATTTTTCCGGAGTAGGATCACATGTTTCCTCCCTTCTTCCACAAACTATTTCTTCCCCTCAGACAGTTGCATCTTTCCCTTCTGCCCTCCCAAGAATCTTGGAGAAAACTGTACACCAGGCTTTAATAGCAAATCCTGGGGCTAGAGTAGCCCAGTGCTGTCTCTCTGATGGCTCTCCCAATAATGCTGTGGTAATGCCCAGTGCTGTCTCTCTGATGGCTCTCCCAATAATGCTGTGGTAATGGGAACTATCTGGTGATGAAACTTTCCAGGAGGTCTCACTGCCTTTGACATGCTGGCATGCTATCCATGCTGTCTGTCTTGTGTAGTCCTCAATGCTACAAGTCTTCACATTATGTAGGACCAACCTTCCTGAAATAGAGCTCTTATCACGGAATTAGACTGAGAAATTAGGTGTCAAATCTGTAAAAAGTGTATGGACATAAAGAAGAAGACACAGCCTCCAGGACAAGCAAGTTTATTTCTGTGGAAGCATTGTCAAACATGGCATAGCTCTGCAGTGAGAACCTAAGCAGTTAAAAAAAAATCGTAACTCACAAGTACAGATCAGAGGAGCATGGAGAAAGCACATTAGTAAGGTACCACACAAATAGGACAACTATAATCTACATATGAGGCTAAGAAATAAATGGGTTGAGAAAGGGAAATACTTTTGTTCTCATGGAAGACCTAGATGGTATTTTGAACTTAAGTGAACGGTATCTTTGTTCATAGAGAATGCCAAAATAAATTTTTGAGAGCTGCTTATCTTTAATCTCATGCAAGCAAATAAAAGGCAGACCTTCTTTTCTTTTCTCAGTGTCTCAGGGAGCAAAGATTCTCTTTGCTACCATGAAATATTTTGAAACAGATCTTCAAAGATACTTAAACAGTTATAAAGAAAATACATACTTCCTTTGACATATTAACTTGCATTCTGCATCTTGACCATAGGGTTAGTTCTAGATGGTTTCTTGTGAATATTCTAAAGGTAGAATTATAACTTCTGGGATTTTCTTGGTGCTATAGTAATTTTGCTTCTTATTTCAGGAGGTCTGCATAATCACATTTCTTGGCAGGATCCCATAGAAGTTGCAGATTTGACTTGCTGCTGCACAAGGCTAGCCATGGACTGGATCATCTTACATTTTTAAATTTGATTTAGCCTGGTGTTCCTTAGTTGTAACCAAAGGAGGAGAAGAAGGGTTTTCTAAAGAAATACCACACAGAAATAGTGTGGCCAGCAGGACTAGGGCAGTAATTGTCCCCTTGCATTCAGCAATGGTGAAGCCACACCTCAAATCCCACATTCGGTTTTGAGCCCCTCACTACAAGAAAGACATTGAGATGCTGGATTGTGTCCAGAGAAGGGCAACGGTACTGGTGAAGGGTCTGGAGCACAAGTCTGATGAGGAGCAGCTGAGGGAGGTGGGGGTGTTCAGCCTGGAGAAAAGGAGGCTCAGGGTAGAACTTACTGTTCTCTACAACTACCTGAAAGGAGGTGTAGCCAGGTGGAGGTCAGTGTCTTCTCCCAGGTACCAAGGGACAGGGCAGAAGGAAATGGCCTCAAGTTGCACCAGGAGTGGTTTAGATTGGATATTAGGAAAAATTCCTTCACTGAAAGCGTGGTCAAGCATTGGAACAGGCTGCTTAAGGAAGCATTTGAGTCACTATCCCTGGAGGTATTTAAAAGACCTGTTTGATCTTGGAGTTTGCTGAAGACATGTACAGGCATGTAAGATAATGTGTTCTGTTGCCTGGGGATAATCCAGCTTTAGCCCAGCTCCTTTCTTTTCCAACCCTACTGCCTGCGGAGACACTTTAAGCCTCAGTTTTGCCTGTGCAGGCCAAACTGAGGGTTTATACCAAAACTGATCCAGTTAAGCAATGTGGAAAAGAGGTTACTTAGAGCCTGAGTTCAAAGTCAAGACAGAATTGTCATGAAATATTAATACAGACAGAAAGTCAGAGAAGAAATGGTACAGTGCAGGTAGCACTGTAGTTGTGACAGACACATTCTTTATGTTCTTATATTTATGATTTGAATTTTTATGTAAATAAGCATTTTTTGTCTGTGTGCATTTGATTTGGTTGTGTATTTAATTTGTTATGTTACCAAAGTCTGTATAAACTGAAAGCCTGCCAATTACAGTTATAAAAAGTTGCAGGAGAATGAAAGTATTAGTGCTTAGGAGATTTCATAACTGTCTGTTTGCCTTCCATAGCTATTTTCTGCTGGAAAAATCACAGACACCAGAGTAGCTGAGCTGAAGGAACAGTACACCCGGCTGCATAAGGCTGTGATAAGGTATAATATTCCTTTTTAAACATTCGGTAGCCAAAGCATTATGTTTTTAAAGTCATTTTCTGCTCATGCTGAAGCCTAATTATCATTTAAGGCTTTCTTACAGTTATAGTTCATAAACAAGAAGCCAGAACACAAGGCTGCAAAACAGTATTATTTAATAGGAAATTTCAAGGTATTTTGGGATACTTAAATACTTGTTTGAACAACATCTTTGTTTCTAATACAAACATAATAATATTGGGAATGGATGTACTGACTGCAACAGACAATTTGCAAGTTTAAAATAAATACGTATTTGAAGATCATGAAGCCAGAATTTTAATATATTAAAAGACTGATTTGCTGAGCTGACATCAGAGAGCAACTGAAGAAGCTAAAGGTTCATTTCTAAGAAGGAAAATGAAACTCACTCCCAAATAGGTGTGAATTTTACCCTCTGAGAATATTGACAGTCACATTAGACAGATACTAGATTTTGATTAGAAGCTTAAGCTTCAAAGTCTAAGTGAAATGTGGAAATTAGGTGTAGCAGTTGTGAGCCTGCCCTGCACCAGTACTTGCTGGAGAGAGAGAAGAGATCACGCTCATGGCCCGATGCCAGGCTTGGGCAGGGCACATGTGGGTGGAAGGAGAGAGATAGAGGTGGACAAAGTGGGACACAATACTACAGCTGTACCAGGTGAACAGGGTGTCCCAGAACAGAGCAGTCCTACTGAAAATATGGCAATACTACCATAGTATTTATCAATAATAATTTTTATATTACAGCATACCTGTAATCAGTAAAATCAGCATCATGGTAATCCTGTCAAAATTTTGTGATGCATACCATAATATCCACTGTATTAACAATATTTTATCCCACTTTCACTGACAGTCCACATCAAAACCTTTATGGCAATTCTGTCATTTAAGCTAAAGCCTAATTTAAGTATTCTAAACCTAATTCAGGTTTATACCTGCTTATTTGGGTTATGCTGGGATTTGCTGTGCATCCTGGCAATCTGAATAGCAACAAGTTCTAAGTAATATAAAGTAATTAAAAAAGGGTTCCCAAAATACTGAAATAATAGTTTTTCTTGAAGATATCTGAGTCTTCTAGTTTTGTCTTAATAAAATGGGGAATTGGAATATGGCTCTGACTCTGTGAAATGTCATCTGAGTTTATTTCAGATTACTGAGATAGATAGCAAATCTTTCTGAGAAGAAAAACTAAAAACAGCATTACTAAACCAGTTCGGGTTCCTAGAAAATACAAAAAGACTTTTCTAACTGCTCAGATCAAACATATTATGTGGGGTTTGGATTAATTACTTGAGAAGGTTTCTACCATGTTGGTGTTCACTGAGTTGAAGCAGAAATCCAGTAGCTGCTAATTAGTTGATTTTTAGCCAGTGTTAGTTTGAAAACTGTCTTTAATTGGAACAATGCAAACACATTGCTACATGTTTTATGTATTTATACAGTATTCTTTTATACGGGACATTCATTTATGTAATGGCAATCCCTTTGTGTGTATAGCAAGTGGAATACGGCCTGAGTGTAAACAGGACTCAGCTGTCTTTTCTGTCACACTTAAAACTACCCTTAAGAGCATGCACCAAAAGTATGAAAATGTTAGATGGTAGATTACATCTCTCATTCTTTCCATCATTCTCACAGGAGTATGAAATGGCCTTCTGTAAGAGAGTGGATCAGAGAGAAACATGCCGCATTCTCTATTAGATGTAGTCATGTGTCAAAGCAAAACACCAATGTGTGAACAAGCACTAATTCCCATGGATATATTTCTCCTACTGCTAAAAGAAAGCAAGCTGAATCAATTACCCAAAATCTATCATGATTTCCAGTATATTTTAAGGACATCAAAGGTGGGATTCAGACATCAAAAGTGAGATTCACTTGTCCATATGTTAACATCAGTAGACGTGCTCATCTGAACGAGGTACCAAGGGTCCCTTAACAGTCAATAGGAAGAAATGGGGACCACACACTTCTTCCTTATACAGACATCTGCAAGGGTCTGGTTTTCTCCATCAGCTGTAAGGACTGTCCTGGTGGGAAGTGCAGTATGTGTGTATATTCTCCTCCTGCAAAGAATCAATTCACAGAATCAATACTGTTTTTAGTTGTTAGTTCTTCACCCTAACATGTGCAGTACAGTTCTGTGGATCAAGAACTTATCTTTTTCACCTATTACAGTTAAATTCAATCCCTTTCCTAATTAATGCCCATCTGTCCTAGTGTTGTTGCAATGCCATGTTAAGACAAATGACACAGGATGAGGACTTCAAGCTGTGTGTGTTTTCCTCTTTCCTTTATTAGTATATAAAAATCTCAAGGAGAAAGACTTATACGTCTTAAGCAGCACAGTTCCCTGTGACATCTGTGCCAAACTATTGCAACTGATCTCTCTGATACACAATACGAGTTTGTCTAATATGATGAATGCAATTAGTCTCTGTGCAGGTAGTTTCCAAGGCTGTTGCCAGTGTACACAGAGCTATAAGTGTATAGTGTAGTCCTCTGTTTAGTGGCAAATAGTGCTTTATTTCTTGCTTTCAGTTTGGCACAATTTTGCATTCTGAACTGCTGAAAGATGTCACTTGGCAGATAACATCTTTGATACTTTTCTTCAAAGTCTTAAGTGCTTTCGAATTTATGTTCGCTGAGAACAGGTTGTCATCCCATTGCAGTGCTGTCTCAACCATCCGCTTTGCAGTAAGGCTGCATCTAAAGTTGAAGTATCTGAACTTGTATTTGGCCCCTGAAAACCCTTTTAGTCACTCAATTATGTGGCCTAGTTGTAGATTTTATTTCTATTATCTCAATTTAGGAACCTAGCATGAATATTCTGATAACCCAAACTAGAATATACTCAGGTAATAATGAAGAATCATTGGCAGATTGGGAATCTTATTTTCTTAAGCCTCTGCTAGTTAAGAATTTTTTCACTAATTCAAAAGCTGCCACACCAGACTGCGCAAACCTCCTTTTGCAGTCATGTCGTTCTATGTACATTGTGTAGATGTGCAGTTATTTCTTCATTGTCTTCAATTAAATTTAAATCAACACATGAAAAAATACTGTTGGCATCTGTAGAGAGCAAAATCTAGATTCAACACTCAATTCTTGTTTCTGTTTTTCTTTGTATTTAATTATCTTGAAAAAATCAATACTAAGAATTTTGGTTTTATGAATTCACTTACGTGTTTATGTAACTGTATGTAAAATGTATGTGTTATGAAAGAACTGCTCGAAATTATGTGTATTACTACAACCAATTGTATTTTCTCCTACAACTGCATAAATTCTGTTAGATTTAAAGAAGATTTAAATATCACACAGAATGCAATGTTAATAATTCAGTTTATTTTTCCCCTAGTGTGTGTGTATAAATACATCACACATGAAATTATTTGTTCATGATAAAGGCACACGCTGTTTTCTGTTGAAGTCTGTGGTTTTCTTATTTTCTAGTTTAGAAAAAGGAAGTGGTTATCTGTGGAGAAATGTTGCATGAATCAAAACATTTTCGGCTACATTATTTCAACTATGTTTTTGCAGTATAGTCAGTTTTACATTTCGTATTTTTATCACCATTTTACCATCTCAACTCTATTCTTTAGTGTGATATGTAATTTTGTTTTTCTGTCTAAGCCATAAATGTCAAATTTGAGCCAAAATTTATGTCTAGGATTTCTCAATATGGGAAATTCTAAGTTCCTTTGTTTTTTAAAAAAAATTAGATTGCACTGTATTTTTAATTAGTAAAAGGCAAGTGATAGAGTTCTTTATTCTTCTGCATAATTGTGACTAATTTTAGCATGCCATTATATAAAAATCATAATGTAGTAATATTGAGGAGGCATACGCAATGATTTCTGTAGCATAACGCATAGATTTATGTGTGCATTGTATATGAATTTTCATACTGTAGTTCCCTTTAGGAGTTTTCCATAATAATCTAGGTATTTTACTAACAGCCTTTAGGATGTTTTTTGGCTGTCACCACACAGGTTCATAAGTATGTTATGAACACCAGTCTCCTGACACTGACAGAAGCTAGTTTGTTGTTTCTGTGGAGCTGGTCTTTGGTAATACAAGTCAGATCAGATCACTAATCATTGATCTACAGGCTTCCACAGATGCCCACAAACGTATTTTCTGCTTGTGTATCATTACATGAGTTATTTCAGATCTTGGTAGCACTACAGCAGTAGCAAGATGTAATTCAGCACTGGGTAGATGTCCCAGTGTTTAATAAGAAAGTTGTCATATAGGCCAGACCGGGTCTTGTCCTGGTGAATACTTTACCATTATAGGTCTCCACACTGAATCAGATCTAGCCTTGGGCACTTCTTAGGATAAAATGGATTCCCTGTCTCTTAATTTGTGTTTAGGAAGTGCTAGAAAAGTAAATTAGAGTAAGTAACAGTCTGTCATCTGGTTAAAATTAGATGAGATGAATCTCACTCCAACTGTAGGTATGCAGAAAAAAACCCCTGAGAGCAGATTCCACTGCTCTCATGGCATCATAGGATGATTCAGGTTTGAGCAGAACTTAGGAGGTCCAACCTCCTGTCCAAGGCAGGGTCAACTAGGAGGTCAGACAAGATTATTTAGATCTTAATTCTATCTCATCTTGAGAATCTTGAACTAAATATTGTAGGTATGTAAAGAAGTATAATACAAAGCTTGTGCTTCTCATTGACTAGTTCTAAAATTGTCTATTTAATGTAGTTTACAGGAATCTGAGACCCAGCTGTTGCAGGAAGCCGAATGCCTGAGTGCAGAGCTGGAACAATGTGAACTGGAAAAAGCAGAACTGTTCCCCGATGAAGCTTCCAGCGAAGCTTCCCAAATAAGGCAACAACTTCTTAGCTGCCGAAGTGAATACGATGTTATTAAAGGAAGAGTGTCTGAAAATCGGTTGAAGGTGGAATGGTAGGTGAAAGTGGTCAAATGCTGCTAATTTTATCATAGCTAATCTAGAAAGATGATAACATGGAATAAAATTCAATCTCCTTTACATTTTACACAGACACATTTCTTGATGGCTGTTGTTAAACAAATTGCCACAAACTTTCCCCATTAACAGCAACATGTCAGCAATGAATAAATTTACCCTGGTGAGAGATTTGTACAAAGTTTTAAATTTAGAACATGGTATGGTGTCCTTTAAAATGCTGTTTAAAATTTACTACATTGCATGAATAATATTTAGGGAGGCAAAATTAACATGAACAATTCTAGTCTAGGACACCTTCAATACAAGTGTTTAAAGTATCTCAGAGACCTGTTGGCTTGGATTTTATGGAACAATGTCATAACTAGACTCAATGCTCTTTTTAAGATCAGTAGCACAGTGCATTCAAGTTTTTCTATTCAGGTATTCAAAGGGGAAGAAGTACTTGTATATTCTAATGTCAGAAAAATGATAAATTTGCTGTGAAAGGAGTGAAATCTTAACATTTCTATATAAGGACAACAGTCCAAAATTAGCTTGGTATTGTATACATTTCAATTATCTTCATACTCTATAGCAAAATTACAAGCAGAAGTATTGCATTTGTAAAAATAAGTACCTAGGCAGATGAAATCAGATTTTTATTTTGTGGGGGGCTTGCTATTTTTCCCCATCTTCAATCCAGCTGTAGTGTCACTGGTGTGTGTATAATACAAACACGCAATGTCAGCATCTCAGCAGTTAAGATTATTATTCTGCAAGGAAATCAGGAACACTGTACACACTGCATGGAGCAGATTTTTCTGGCAATTCTTTCTTGATTTTTTTCTGTTTTTATAGAGCCAAGTGTTTGCTCTAAGAGAAAAAGGAACTTGAGAATGAAGCAAATTGGGAGTGGGAAAGAAACATGGAAAGCATCTGGAAAAAATTATTTGCTATGAGATAACTAAGAAACATGAAATTTCCTGAAATAATTATTAAATACAGAATTTATTGCAATTTCCAAGCAGTCCAGAAATGAGGTCTTCAAAAGTATTATGCTTTTTAACTGTTTGCCCTCATATCTTATGAACATTTTTTACTGATTTTGCATCAATTTTCAAAAGAATTACAAGGATATATATGCTTAGGGAATATTTTCCCATACTCTATTTTCTACCTCTAGTCAAAAGTAGAATTCTATTCTATACAAAATGCAGTGTAGGTATTATTTCAATTACCCTTGAACATTTACTGGATTAATCTGTATATGTGAACTGAATATCGTGAAGATTAAAAATCCACTTTTTGGGTCAGTCACGCTGTTAAAAATGTTCCTTCACTGTAGTAAGAAACTTATGTATTGCCTGGGATCAAACCCAGCTGTACAGTCTGACCAGAGGTCCATGAGGTGCATTATCTAATGGACACCAGAAGTGCAGCTCCAGCCACTCGTGATGTGGGAATTTCATGAGCCAAATACAGTTCTCTGTGTTTGGGAATCCTCAGCTGACCCCTATTCCTTTGAACTTCTCCCATCTCCTCCAGAACAAACTTCTGACATTGCAGCGTGCTGGGCGATGAGTTCCAGAGATTAACTATGTGAGAACTGCCACCTCCTTGCTTTTTTTAACCCGACTCCTACAGCTTCATTTAGTGCCCTGTAGTTCTTGTATTGGATGAGACAACGAACATCTGATCCTGTCTTCATTTTCACTGTTGCAGAATGGTTTGATAGATCCCTCTTGTACAACCCTTTCCCCCTTTAATTTGTCGATTTTTCAAACTTGGGAGCTACAAATTATTTAGTTGTTCCTTGTTTGGAATCTGTTTCATGCCTGATGGTAGTATTGGGCGTTATGCGTGTTGTGGATGTGAAGTAAGAAGGATGTGCCTTGGTTATGTGTGGATTTGCTCGCTGGGAGAGAAATTCCAGAAATGTTCGAGAAATTATACTGATTTTGAGTTGGACTAGTGGAGAATGAACAGGATTAGCACAATGTGTGTGAAGAATGGTTGAGTGAATGTAGTGGAGAAATGAGAAATGGACTGTGAAGAAAACCAGATAATGGGTATGAATACATGTTTGTAATGAAGGGATGAGTTTGGTGCCTGTGAAAGAGTGAAAATTAATGTCCAGAATAGACAGGTGAGTAGCAGGTGATCTAATAGTCACACTGATATAAAATGAAGATCTATATGCTTGTGGTTTTATCCAAAGACTAAAACAACATTTTCTGAAATATCTGTGTGCATGGACAATGTCACAGACAGAGGGGAGGGAAGCTGCATCGAAGGATATTAGCAGTTTGTTGTTTGGTCGCTGCTTGGTTTACTTCATTTCTCAGGATAAAAAGTCATGGTCCAACCTCTCTTGGCCCTTGATCTCTCTGGAACAGAGTTTCCCTTGTTGTCCAACTGTGTTAATACAGTCCCAGCTGTGCTTGGCACTTACAAGTGAATTTCGCCTTGGGAATTATGACTAATGGCTGTTCAGTCTGAAAACAAACATGTTGTTTATTTACCTTTGTATGTATAGCAGGCAGGGAACATGGAGGGGGAAAGGTTTTGAAGGGATTATCTGTGTCTCTTATCTATGGCTTTATCCTTTTTTTAGAATGTCTACTCAGACCTACTGCTCAGCTGTAAGTGAGAAATCTAATCTTCTTCCCCTGGTTCTGCAGATCTCTGTTCCCCTGTTTCTGTAGACCTTTCTTTCTCTGAAGCATCCCTCTTATCTCTGATACCTTTGTTTCCTGCCTTAATTCACTTTCTCTGATGGCTAAAAGTACTTAGCAGCTTTTTTGCACTCAGATTCAAATCTGACAATGACATTTCTCTCTTGTGGAGTCATACAGATATGCCGTAACATTAGCAAACATGTCAAGGTCTCTTAGTATTCATACTCTTCTATCCCTATTTAATTTCTTATTCGCTTTCCTCTGTAAACAATTTTTTCCAGACCTTTTTTAACAGCCGAAGGTGATATTTCACCTTCTGTTTTAATTCTTTATTGTTCCAATGAATAGTCAACATTCCCAGAATAAATTTAAATTGCTTTCAGCATTGTAGTATAATCAGGTTTTCAGGAATCTTGTGACTTTTTTCATAGTTTGAATAGGTACATGAGGTATTCAGAAGCCTATCTGACCCTCTTCAGCTGTCAGGTAAGTCACCCTGAGGGTGACTGCATGGATGGGGTGTGTTTCCACTGTAGATATGTGCCTCCTCTTCCCGTTCGTGGCCTGTTCTGCCGTATGGACGTACTGGGCTCACTGCTGGTGTGTCTGCCTGAGAGCTCAGTACACAGGGAGAACAAGGGTTGGAAAGATTTTACTGAGCTTATGAAGTTTGGGCCACTATCCCAAAGTCAGAGCTGACTCTGGGAGTATTCTTCCTCTCAGTAACTACTTGGCAAGGGTAATAAAGTAAAAGGAAAAACAGTCGTCTCCAGTCAGTTCAGCTAAAATTGCATTCAGAGCGATGAGTTTTCTTCATATAATTGATAAGAAGCCTCAGTAAGTAAGAATATAGAGCAAAAAAGCAAATTAGCAGAACAAGAAGGAAAGAACCAGGGATCAGCAAGGATTTGTTCTGGCTCAAGGAGACATTTCACGTTAATGTTCATGTGAGGCTTGGAGTTCTGGTTTATGAGACAATATAGAGAAGACTTGCTTTTCTTTATTACACAATGATATCAACAGTAGTTTATTGTTGAGGAATAATAAATATTAAATCTAAATCTATCATCTGAACAATTCATATAAAAGAAAGCAATTAATTTGTACTAAATTTATCTATAACAAGGGTTTGTGAGATTAAAGGTCCCTGATGCTTGAAAACAATTTTGTTTGAAAGCCTAGGTCCAATCTCCAGCTCTCAGGATGATTTGTGCAGGTAACAAAATGTCTCATCACTGAAGTACTCTGTGCAACTGCATGGAAGTCAGGATTGCAAAACTGACTTTGTCCTTGTAGAAGCATTGCAAATAAGGAAAACTATTCCAATACTTGTGATTATTTCTGTATTAGTCACCCAATAATTAAAAGGTGAAAAGTTAAGCTTTTGTCCATAGCTTCTCTCGTAAAAAATTACACACCATAAGTAAAATAAATAGAGTCACAACTGAAGTTATTATCAGCTGGTCTTGTGACTGCATTCTCTGGTACCTACAAACTAATTACAGCTCAGAGCCTTACAGGAAGCTCATGCTGGCAGCTTGTCAGCTGTGATAACTTCTACCTGTGGTCACTAGTTTTCAGTTGTGAGGTGCCAAACACCTTCTATGGTTTTCCAAGCAATCCCAGCTATGAGACAGAGTAGCTGAAGTAGTTCACTTTCCTGCCTGATGGGACCTTTAATGATAACAGTGTTGTGGTTATTCCTTGAGCTGGGGAAGTGAAATGGACCTCTGCTGACAACTGCCACTACATTTCTTAATATCTCTGTCTTAATTTTTTTTATTTCTGTGTCAGCTTGCAGCTGTAAATATCTCTCAGGGAAAAATCTGGAATGTATTTTTTGTTAATGGCCTGGTTTTCCAACTGCCTTTTTTTAACTCATTACATCTGCATCTATGATAATTTTTCATGTACAATGCTATTATTAGGCTTCATGAAAACAAGAAGAGCAATGTTAGAAACATTTGCACACATTAATGCTTAAGCTTAAGAGGTTTATCTTCTTTCCATTGTGTGTGTTGTTAGAGGTATAATAATGGTAATAATAAAATCCACATGATGTTGAAAAATACATCCATCAGGGAAGAGCTATAAAATAATGGGAAATTTAAATGCCTAATGCCAGTTGCAGCTGTTTTGTTTGTTCTTGTGATTGATGTCTAAATGAAACAATCATGGGGTTGTTATCCATGTAACACAGATTAAAAGTTTCAAATGCTAAATTGAAAGACTAAAATTTCTCTGCTTGTCTTACATTAAGCTTCTGTGTTCATCTATTAAATCAGAGACTAAACTTAAATTCTTTGAAGAATCTTATTTGATTTCAAAATGTGTGTTAATAATCCTGCCTCCCCTTTAGAGTCCGCAAAGAGATATAGGTTATCTTCAACTGGTGATTTATGTCATCCTAAAACAATCACCTGGGATGTCAGATGACCGCTCTTTGGAGGTCCCAGTTTTTATCCCTGACAGTAAGGAAGCCCAGGATGTTAGCTTAGGGCTGCCTGTCTGACTTCTGGGTATATGCAGCTGGATCAAACTCGTTGCTCAAAGGAGAGAGACTTAACTTCTTTCTTTTTACCCATTTTTTCTTTTCACACTTCCATTGGTTTTTGTGTAGAAGTAGTTGGTCTGCTGGCTATTTAGGTAGCTTGGTCCTTGCCATTCACTGTTGCCTTTGTTTATGTCACAGAAAATGAAGTGTTCAAATCATTTTGCTTTTGCTGGATGGAAGAGTCTTTGTTGTGAAACTGGAATGGTTCCACAGGAATCTGTCCTCATGAGTGAGGAATGTGACAAAATGAAAACAGTGTCAACTTTGCTCTCCTTCCTCGTCTTTGGTATTGCTCTTTTGATCATCCAGCGTGATGTGAAAGAGGGCACAGCACGGACTAACCACAAGCCATGCAGTACCTCTTTAATCATTTTGCACAGTACTTATTTAATAATATTTTGTAGCAGTCAAACAGTTACAGGTATTTGTGCAAAGCAGACGTTCATTATCCTTAGTGTGATTATGCCAGTCTCAGGGAGTTCAGCTAGGAGTACTGCCAGAATGGGTTTGGAATATGATTTTGGAGTTTTGGAAATTTTTTTAATTAATTTTATCAATTTTGGGGGATACTTGATTTAAATTCAACTTTTTTCTTTAAAAGATTTTGCTTTGCAAACTCGTTCACTCTGTGAGTGTTCAAACGCTGGCATTCAAATTAGTTTTTAGACTTTACCAGTCCCTGTAGAGGCATACTTGTACTCTGCCCATACAAATATCATGCATGCTGTATATCAACAACATCTACTCTGCATCTGTTTTCTCTTTGCTCTTCATCTGAGCCAGAGCTTCTTATTCATGGGATGGATTTTGTTTTGTTTACATTGCAACACCACCAACCCAGTTCTCTTTCTTTTAAATTGTTTCCTTTCCTTTACTGGAAATATGTTGCCTGAGACTTCCAGGTATAAGCTTCACTCCTTTTGTTGGAGGACTCAGATAAGAAAGAGTTTATTGAGAGGGTAGGGGTGGTGGAGTGGGGGAGGGAACCTTAAATCAGCACTGCTAAAGGGTTGAGCATAAGGTCCTAGGGGTGGTCCTCCATGAGGTTGGCTGCTGGGAGACTGATCTCTCTTCCCATGACCACGCACTTTCTGAAACCTGAAGCACCACCACCATGCAAAGTCTTACACTGCTGCTGGAGGGTTTCAGAAGAAAAAAAAGAAATAGCAACCAGCTGCCTCTTTTCTGTATCAGCCACATTATGAGGTAACTGCAATAGCTGCTTTGGGTGGGTGGGGCTGCCCAGGAGTCCCTTGCTCCCTTGCCACTGTTTACAGCTCCAAGTGACACAACTGTTTTATGGAAGTTTGTCCCCTTCTCTTAAAGTTTCCCGAATTAAAAGAGTTATTTATTCTACCAGACTGCCGTGGATCTCAAGAAAACTTGACCAGCACATCCTCCCACTGGAGTTATAAACACAAATTTAAGCACTGAAGTTAATTCTTTGCTATACCTGGGACAGAGGATTTGTTTGTTCCACCTGCTTCTTAGCTGCAATCTTTACTTCTTTATAGCCTGAGACTCTGAAATGTCATTGTAGGTACAAATTACATTGCAGGAACCTGCCTCCTTGTTCCCAGTGAATAGCACGGTGACTCAGTGCAGTTCAGTTTGGTTGTGATGGCATACAGACTGCTGCAGCCCATTTACCTACTATAGGTGCAGACCTGTCCTGTGCATGCACTGGGGATGTACAGATGTACCTTCAGTAGGGATTATGTTTTGAATTTGGCAGTATTTACCTACCTGCTACCAAGAAGCTCCCTACTGTAAATCCGACAAGTTTGTTGGTTGAACTCACTTTTTATAATCATTCCTTCATCTTTCTCAGGGCAGTGTTACTAAACACCCACAAGATCTAAGAGCTTTCCTGTTTTTTCCTTTCCTCCTTCTTCACTTCTCTGGCATCTGTCCCTATTGTTGCCTGAAATTAAATTGCAATTTAGTTTTGGATATAGGTTAAGGTCACTGTGGCTATCCAATTTAGTTTTCTACCATACTCCTTTGACTTAGCCTATAACCGCTGCCACTTTTCAGGGTTTGTTTTTCACAGGATCCAGTCCAGATGTGAGGGAGCTTCACTTATGGTTGTCTAAAGAGTAAATGTGTATGTGAAAACATTCACAGGAAGAAGGTTTCTCATAGCAACCGTACTTTCTTTGATACATGATGTCTTTGTGGCTATTTATTACCCAACTCCTCTTTCCTTTTGCCACATTTCTATGTTAACATTTTGTTTTGAGGTTGGGAGGAACTGTGGGTGTAGGGTGCCACTAGTAAAAGGCAAGGGTGAGTGAGGAATGAATGCACCCCTGCAGGTGGTCAGACTAAGAAAAATCAGGTTCAAATGTTTAGATATGTGCACTGTAGAAAAAGATGAGTGTACCTCCACATATACACTCAGTCCTTCAGAACCCCCAACTACCAGTCAGCAAACTTCCTTTAAATCTGAGCACCTTTCATGACAATTCACTGTGTGTTTTAGTCTAACAGAGGATAGGCTTTCATACTTTCTTACAATTTACTATATTACAGTAATAGTTATTATATTACTAATATATTTAGTTCTGCTTTGCTTTTTACTGTAGTTTGCGAGAAGAAAAAAAGCTTCTGGAAAATGAGTACGAAAGAATGTTAAAAGAAAAGGTAAGTACAAAACATGAGAAAAGCCATGTTTTATGTTATGTCATTTAACATACAAAAAATCACTGAAAATATTTTCACAGGGTGTATTTTTAGAGTTTATTTAAAATAGAAGACACAGAAAAATAGATTTTAAAAGAAGTAGATTTTACAGGCTATATTATATCATTCTGTTTTGATAACTCTAGGGCAAACAATAAATAACTGATTCAGAAAAGATCTGGATTCTTTTGTTTACTCAAGAAAATATTTACTATATTCAGCAAATGGATACTGCCTGTAAAGATAGCTGCAGGTTTTTGGTTCTAGAATGTGAACATGAAAAATACCTTTGCAGTCATAAATCCTGAGGAATATATGTGGCTTTGTTGGAAATAACATTCTGATAGTATTGCTAGAAAACACACATCTGGTGATTCTGGCAGTAAAATACATTTCATATCTTGTAACTAAAAATGTTATCCTCATTCAGTGTTAGTGAGTCTGTGTTGTCAGAAGCCTCCAAAATGTAAAAGGGAAAATGCAATTAATCTGGTCTTTTACTTAATTTTTAAAGAAAGACGATAGAATTAAACAATTGAAAGAAAATTGTGATGAGCTCAGCAAAGAAGTAATCCAGAGGAAAGCAGAAATTGATTCAATAAAAGAAGCTGTTTCATCCAAGGAAAAGCTGATATTAACAGATGAGGAAGAAACGGAAAAGCTTCAGGAGACGCAGACTTATTTAAAAGTAACATAAAATTAATTGTGCCTATGTATCTGTGAGTGCATGTGTGTGTATATGGGTACATGCTTTGTCCAAAGGAGCAGTGAGTCTTCTGGATATTGTTTGTCATTCCAAATTCATTATGTCATTACATTAAATATTAGACCATTTTTCAATAGGCATGAAACATGCTGCTGTGCCATATCCTTATTGCTCCTTTAGGAAATAATAATAGTTACGGTTTTGATTCAAAAGTGGTTTCTATAAAGATGTCTTAGCTATGTTGTGTTATTGTAGGCTGCTCAGATTACAGGTTGTACAGATTTATGCTGAGAATTAAAAACATACTTGGGTCTACTTCTTTCCATGATATAAATAGCATAGTAAGATGCATTAATAATATTCAAGCATAATTTCTATCTTGAAGACATACTAAAATTGTAAATATCGATGTTTACTTTCAAAAGTAGCAGCTACAGTTCTCTGGGACAAACTCAAGTAATTCAAAAACATATTTCCTACCAATTTTCACAGCAGTTCTAAGTGAATATTACTGCTATGAAAACTCATCAGATTTTGAAGCTATTAATCAAACCTTTCTGTTTTGTCACTAGGCTGAGCTAGTTAGGATCCTTGGTGTTCCAAAGCAACTTGCAAAAGAAACTGAGAAGTTGAATCAGAAAAAAATGTATGTTTTTTAATAAATAATTCTATATACATGAATATATGTATATATGTATGACTTCTTCTCATCCCTTGGTTATAGAAAAGATTGAGGATAGTTGTTGATTAAAATTAGGATCAACATTTAAACTAACACTTCCAAAGCTGCCAGTGTGGCCTGAGCTACAAACCCTTTCTCCCTTGGTCCTTCTGTACCTGCTGTTGAGTCACAGGTGCTTTGCTGTAAGGTCCTGACATGAATTGCAGTCTCTAATACTTCATCAGGGGAAATGTAAGCCAGCCGACAGCCTTTTCTTTCTCTCTCTTGGGAAGCTGGGGTTCTTCTCCTCTGAGGCATGGCCTGTGCTGTTTTCTGTAAGTGTAAAATCAAATTAGCGCTGTGCAGTTTCAGCTGCATCACTGACAGATCCCAGCAGTCCAATTGCCATCCAGATGAATGATGGGTTTTGTACCCTGTTTGTGCACAGGGTTACACTAAAGTTTTTGTATCTCCTGTTTCCAATCCCTATTTTTAATACAGAAACTGTTTGACTATGTTAAATTTCTCAGGTTTAAAACTCGTATGATGGTTTTCTTCTACATTTTCCTCACTACTCTGCTTAATGCAACTCTGCCATCATAAATCTAAGAAGTTTGCCCTATTGTGTTACAAAGAAGCAATTTCTAAAACCTACATGGTGCAGATAGCTATTAATGAAATATTTAAATGAGTCTTTATATTTGTGTCACATCGTAGGATAAACTAACCAGAGTTCCCAGTCTCAGGAAGAATATTCAGAAGTGTCACACCCATGTACCTAGTAATGTTGACAGAAATCAGTTTACTAGAACTCTTTTTAATACTGTCATGGTGCTAAGCTGTCAGCCCCATGGCTATCTGCAATTTTAATTTTGGACTCTATTGGAATTTGAAGGTTTTCACTATCTGCTTTCAAACATATATTGTTGTGAAATTATTTTGTGTGTCCACAGAAATTGGCAACTTTCATTTTGTCTTTTAAATATGTATGTGGAAAGGTTAACCCTTACTGCTTTGTTAAAATATATCCACAGTGATGCAGAGAAAAAGAATGAAGCCCTAAATGACCAAATAGAAGAATTGAATAGAACCCTGAAAGCCACTGAAAGAAGGATTGAAGAGATTTTGCAAGAAAGAGAAGATGTAATGAAGGAATTGGATGAGAGACAAACTTTGATAGAAAACAATGAACGAGAATGCATTACTTTGACAAAATTACTAGAAATGGGCACAGAGAAGGAATTAGCTGTCCTATCAGACAGGTTAGAGTAAGAGACATGAGCCATATGGAAAGAGTGAATGATTCTCTGTTCTCTAAAGTCTGTTTCTTTTTTCTGCTGTATTGCTTCTATTTTCAAGCTTTATTCTGCAACCAGTGCAAATTAGAAATTATCAGGCTTGGTATTGACGTCAGAAATGTTTACATAAAAATTTGGAATCTGGAATTTAGGATCTGGCTTGAAGAAGAACAGGAAAAGCATAAGCATTTGATAAAATGCTGTGAGATTTTGCTCTTAAAGTGAAATATTTTAGAGGGTTTCTCTCTTTAGTGCACATAGTTTCTTTCCTGTGTAACCCACTGAAAGTAAATTGAAGAAGAAAAAAGTCAGTATTTTCATTTTCAAATGAGGATCATTGATGTCTGCACTCACGTACTCCTGAATTTCAGTGGGGATTGGTTAATCATCTCTTTAATAGTCCCTTCAATTATGATTTTATATTTACTTGGTAAAGTAAAATAAACTGTTAGTTTGAAGGCAAGCATCAAATGTTTCCTCCTTTGCAGAGGGGGATGTATAGTTGTAATTCTGGCCATATGCTCAGCAACAATGCTTTTGCCTTTCAAGCTTTGTATTAAAGGCCCATGGCATCTTATTTTGAAATGTTCCATCAGACTAAAAAATGTGTTTTCTTCTTCCTATATGTACTAGTTTCCCTGGATTTTTTAACACATTTAGAACAGACTATGAGACCTCGTTGACATAATTAGGGTACTATAATTGATTATAGTTATAAAAATGCAACCTTTTTAGGTAATTTTTGTCAGTAGTTTACGAATGTGTCTTGCTGCTGAGCCATAGTGATGAGGTACTCAAAATCCGTTAAAATAGTAGTGCCTGTTTACATATATGTCTTGATTAGGTTACCTGTTTCTAAAACTCTGTGTCTATCTATATAGACAAATTCTGGAAAATAATTTAAATAAATGTCTCTTGGAGAACAAAAAGCAACAAGATATTCTCAGTCACCATCAAACACAGAAAGATAGAGAACTGAAACATTTAAAAAAGTTGGAGTTACAACTGAAAGGGATTTGTGATTCCTTGGAACGAGATAAGGCAAAGCACAAAAGACTCAAATTAGAGGTCTGTATGAATGCATTGATCATAAAGATTGTAAATTTTCTTGTAAGAAATACTTCTATGAAATCTCTTGACAGTCCTATAAGGGGAAACGGGGAAAGACTGCTGCTTCACCTTCCTCATTTTCCCCTTGCTTTAGTATTTTACCCATTCTTCTTTCAATAATGCTTTCCTCTTTTCTGTTTTACTTAATCTTTTGACTATGGTAGTTTTAAAGGGAAGTATCATTCTGCTTGTGTATTCAAAGCATCTTCTTTCTTTTCTGCTTCCAATTCTTTCTTAAAAATTTACTTTGTCTATAAATTTTTTGTATTTTCTTCATCTCACCACTAGTTCTTCCATTCTCTCTTTCTTCTATATATTTTCTCCTATACTTGCTCTGTGTTTAGTCTAGATTCTGAGTCATATGAAATTAATCTTGTTTAGTCAGGTGAATATTTTTTCACAGGACTTGATGTTTCCTACCTTGAGACTGTCCTTGAAATTTTTCTTGGTCCTTCTGAGCAATTTAGGGCAGAAAAGAGTCTTACATAATTGCAAAGTTTTAAAAAATAACTATATGTATCAAAACTCATATATACTTAGCTTTGCTATTTAAACAACTCCAAATATTATTTGCTAATATTTAATATTATTAAACAATATTTTTTTGTCTCCCTTGAAATTCCTTCTCAATTCCTGTGTGTATTACCTAGTAATATAAGCTCACCTGGGAGGAGGGAGGAAAGCTCTATAACTACACAACAGAGTTTTGGATTGAATTTCCTGAAATAATGATTAAAGGGTTGACTCATATTCCAGATTTTGGTCTTAAAGAGTTTCTGTTCAGTATCAGCTAAGAGAATCTGGGAGATGGTATTTTTTCCTGTGTTCCCACTGAGGAGATGTTTCTGGATGAAGAACCACAATTGTTCAAAAACATGTAATGCTAAAATCAAATGCCATAACTCACCAACGGCTGTGGTTAGAGTCCACAGTCTGGGGTGAGGTCCAAACCCATCTCAGCCCAATTCCTTCACCCTGTGGAAGGACAAGACTGTGTATATGTCTTACAAATAGTATCATCATGAGGAGTAGGGGAAAGGGAATGTCACAGGATACAGAAGTGGCGTTCTAATCAGAATTTTACTCCAGCAGCTGCAGGATACTACTCTAATGCAAACAGGCCACAATAGAGTTGTTTTAGCCCATCCTCCCATGCTCGGTGTTTTCTCTGGTTCCTTTCTGGGCTCTGTTAGAAGAGCAGATGTGAAATCACTGCTCCTCTGCAGCGTGGTGAATTCAAATGCATCACTGCAGTAAGGCAGAGTCCAGTGGCAAGATTGATTCTTCTTGGCTTTTGCTACATTGGGACAATTTTAATTTGTAAGACTTGGGAGCACACCTAGCAAAAGTTAAAAACCAGTATTTTAAGTAGATAAAATTTCTTTAACTACTTAAACCCCCAGATTTACATTTATTCATTGTGAATCAAAGTGAAAAAATCACAAGAATTAATTGTTTGTATAAATATGTGATTGAAGAAGCAGCAGTACATCAGTGTGGTTCCCCAAATTTCTTCTTTTGAATCATATGCTAAGTGCAGAATGACTGATTTGTAGAATAAGGAAATTACAGGAACACTTCCTTCAAATGGGTTTTTCCCGTTAGTAAGTTGTGAAAGGTCAGCTATTGCTAAATGCCAGCATTGTGTGTGAAAGAGAACGGCTGCTCCTCTCCATGTGGGCCTTCTCCTTGGTCAGGCCACCACAGAGGCAGCCAAAAGTGCCTAAGTTGAGCCCTGTCTTACATGAACAAAAGTCCTTAACAGATTAAAGATGTTTATATGAGCTTTTTACTTTTACACAGGAGAAGTGGTAACTAATCTATGCTCCACAAGCGCAAAAGTCACTTTCTTAGGACAAGCTTTACTGATCTTCCAGTAAACCTAAGTCAAATCAAATCTCAGAGCTGGGAGCTGCAACCAAAGTAACTCCACACTTTGACATTTACTGTGTCTCTTGTTCCCCTTTCCCTTAATGCAAATGAACAGCATTTAATTTTACAATATTATCACAGAAGTGAAAATCACAACTGCAAAACATTTCTTTCTCAGTATTGATTTATAGTGTTTTGTACACTAACATCTGGTTGAGATCTGTGCAAGATATCACAGGGTTGGGTGTATTATCTTTGAATATCTTCCAGGTGTTGTTAAATGTAATTTTTTCTCACCCATATGAATTACAGATGTGCAATTAGAATAATTTGGATTGGAAGGGACTTTTAAAGGTCGTTTGATCCAAACCCCTGCAATAGGCAGGGACACCATCTAGATCAGGTTAGTCAGACCTCAGCCCAACCTGGCCTTAAATGTTTCCAGGGATGGGGCATCAACCACCTCTCTGGGCAACTTGTGCCAGTGTTTCACTACCCTTGTTGAACAAAATTCTTCCTTATATCTAATTGTCCCTCTTTTATTTTAAAATTACTACCTCTTGTCCTATCACAATAGATCCTGTTAAAATGTTTGTCCCCATCAATTACAAAGAGGCAACATATGCCTGTGTAATTAGCCTAATGCATTTATTTCTTATTTGCTTATAACCATCAAGAATTTTTAAGTGAAGTTAGTCACAGTGAGACCAAAACAACTTTTTGTCTTAGAAATTATATCATGTAAGTAGCTGTAGTGGGATTGATCAGATATATTTGTCAGAGGTAGCTTTTATTATGTATTTCTTCCCATAATTTATGTTAAATCTGATTGAATAAACGAATTTTCCCATAATTAAAAATAATACATAAATGCTCTGTATTGTTAGATTTGGCTTTCTAGAGCCTAATGAAAATCCTACTGTAGTGGTAAAAAGAAAAAAGTGTGATATCCATTCTATGTAGATGTGAGCTATTTTTTTTCCTTTAGTAAGTTCAAAATTTCACTCTGAAAATCCTCTGTGAATTTAGAAGGTGACAGTTTTATGTACTCTCTTTGTGATTATTGGTTTTTTAATGACAGTTTAGTTGCTGAAAACCATAACCCTTCTAAATTTGTGAAGTTTAGTGTTCATAGTTCTTGAAAGAAAAATTTTAGAAACTTCAATAAGTGGCTGAGGAACTCTACTCAATGAAGCATTCTTGTACTAGCTATTATAATAGAAAAGAAAATTGATTTCTTAATTTGAGGAGCTACTTCTAATAGAGTATCTGCAGTTTACATTTTCCTCATTTTTTGTTTGCATCACTCTGTGCTTGGTTTATTTTTGTAGGCAGAATTTAACTCAAAAAAAATTGCAGTATTATCAGAAAGACGACGAGAACTGCAGGAGGAAATCGAAGCGATCAAGAGACGTTTAGCTGAACAGGTGCTGAGTCCTGCTTTCTCACATTTTTTCATTTTAACAGTTGGTTTTCTATCATGAGAATAAAGGAAAAAAGGAAAGGGAGTTTCTAGCTGCAGCTTTCTGGTGAGAAAACACGGTAGTATTTGTTAAATTTTAAAGAACAGTTGTCTTTCATTTTTAAAAACATTTTTGGTGTTACTGGCCACATACTAGAAGGTAGAAAGCAAATCTACTTTCTAGTTTAAGTCTTTCTGAATGTTGTTAATGACACTGCAGCTAGAAATATATTGTTATGCATTTCCTTTGGATATGGAACTGTGTCTTGTTTCAACAATGAAAACTCAGCATTTGTTCATTATGGTTTTTCACCTTCACGGTTCTGTCCTTTGGGGATGTCTGTCTGCACTCAGCACAGCCATACGGAGTGTGGAAATTCAGATATCCGCATTGTGAGAGCATTAGTCCTTGCCGCTACATAAATGACTTTATAAGAAGCGCTCTATCTCAGACACACATTCTTGAGATCAAACCTCCTTGTCTTCTTACCCTCATATCCATTTTCTTTATGTGTTTTGTTTGAATTCATTAACATTATCAGGTGGGAATCAGCTTGTATTTGGGTACATATGCATTCCAGTATCTATGTGTCACTCTTTGGGACATCTAAGTTGTGTGCCATAGACAGGCATGCAGTCACTGGAGCCTAGGAAGCTTTCATTCACCTCCTCCTGGAGATCTGACACTGAACTTACTTAAAGATTACATAGCTATAAAGACCCATTGTGTCAATGGACAATAGCTGAAAGATGTTAGACTGAAGAACAGAAATGCTCCTAGGTGATAATATATTTTGAAATGTTATTATAGGGATTGTGCATGGTGTTTTAAAGCAATAATTTATTACGTTTTTAAATCTATGTAGTCTGTATATTTGTTTACATTGCAGATAATCCCAAAGTATTTCCAGCTTTGGGTTTGCCAACACCGATGCATTGTCACATTAGGATTTAAATTTAATCTTCTTTAGGAAATGATATCAGATATGGATGCCCGTGTGTTAGAAGAATGCATTGCTGAAGAACACTTGCTTTTTAAAGAGCAGGAAAAATGCAGAAATGAGTTATCCACACTTACACATCTGACTTGTCTCAGAGCTGATGAGAAGCAACTGAAATGCAGGAATGTTCAGAAAGCCAAGGTAAAAAACTGTATATTTGGAAGACTGTTCAAAAGTATAAGCTGGTATAGGGAGAAATTAAATTACTAGTGAGGGGAGCCCTGTGGACTCATTTCCCACCCTAGCTATGAAGTTCTATCAGAACACTGGAAGCTCACAATACTGTGGTTATTTATTGGCAATTTGTGGTGCAGTGCAGAATGTTAAACTATCACTCCATAATTGAAACAAGGTGTTGAAAGGACATTTAGAGAGTGTCCAAAGGAGGGCAACGAAGATGGTAAAGGGCCTTGAGGGGAAGCTGGGTGAGGAGCAGCTGAGGGTGCTTGGTCTGTTCAGCCTGCAGAAGAGACCTCATTGCGGTTACAGCTTCCTTGTGAGGGGCAGCAGTGGGGCAGACACTGATCTCTTCTCTGTGGTGACCAGTGACAGGACCTGAGGGAATGACCTGAAGTTGTGTCAGGGGAGGTTTAGGTTTGATATCAGAAAAGGCTTTTCCGCCAGAGGGTGGCTGAGCACTGGACCAGGCTCCCCAGGGAAGTGGTCAGAGCACCAGCCTGACAGAGTTCAAGAAATGTTTTGGACAGTGCTCTTGGGCACATGGTGTGACTCTTGGGGATGGTGCTGTGCAGGGCCAGGAGATGGACTTGGTGATCCTTGTGGGTTCCTTCCAAATCAGCATATTCTGTGATTCTGAGATTCTGTGATTTTCTTTCAAGCTTATGGAATAAAATGAACAACTTGAAAGAAAGAGGCAGAAAAGCAGATAACCTCAGCTGAGATTATCAGAAGTAAAACTGTGTGGTTTATTTTACAAATATATGAACATTAGAAGATAAACTGAACTACTACTCATTCCAAGGAGAGGCAGAAATTTCTATTTTCCTGTTACATTTCAAGGCATAAATAATTATATTGATTTAGAGAAAGAGGGGAAGAAAACTTTTCCTATGACTAGTCATTGTATTTGCTGCCTGCATTTTGTTGGCATGACGTGTGCTGTGATGTCACACAGAATTTACTAAATACCAAATTGCTATTTGGGAACAAGGTATTCATGTTTCCAAAATGTATGTCTGTATTCAGATAAATTAGATACGTGACTGTTCTACCATCTTGGGAAACTCTGACTGTCTATAAAAATAAACGTCAGGCTTTGTACCTTCAATAAAAATCAGTCCATAAACAAATAAAACAAATAAACAAATAAAACAACAAAAACAATACAAATTCAGGAACACACAGACAAGCCCAAAGTTGCAACCCATCATCTGCCAGCTTTCCCTAATACCAATCTCCTCCTCCTGATACCAGTGGGAGGGGAGAAAAGGCCTGTCTGAGATTGATGGCCTAGGCTATTGAGGACTGAACACGACTGGAATCAAAAGATCCAGAGACTTAGCAGAATGCAATTCTGCTCAAACATCAGTGATTGCTTAAAAGTCAGAATTGAGTAAAAAAGAAATTTTATTTGTAAAGGTACAGTTTCAATGGTTCGTATGCCAAATAATTATATAGTGATGGAATTGACAGGCTGATCAGTACAAAGAGTGGAACTCCAGATACAGGGAACCAAGCATTTAAGATGCAGCATCAAGTTATCTACACTACTAATAGTAATTGTAAGCTTAATATAAATGGAAAAACCGTGGTGTTTTTTATGTTGGTTTTTATATAATAAAAACATTTCATTATAATAAGAAAAAGGTTTTTTTATAATGTCCCCTCATGGTCTTTTTCTCATCTAAGAGTTGTTCTGGGTAATTTCTTTGAAGACATTTCTTTAGTATACCTAAAGTGCTCACTAAATATTATTTATATTTCAGATTCAACTCCAAAGTATTGTTAAGGAAATAAAAAGAAAGGATCGTGAACTAATCATCTGTAAAAAGATGAAAAAAGAAAACCAAAAAGAGTAAGAAAATAATAACAATACATTATCTAAAGAAAGTCTTCTAAAGCAACTTTTATCCAGGTAATGTATGCATAAAATGCTAACAATTATTTCTTTCCCACATCTCATTTCTTTAGACTCCAAGGATTTGCTACAATGTATGACCTTATGCAAACTGAAAAGGAAAACGGTATACAATTGATGCGTACTGCTCAGTGGAAAGCAAGGGAAGCTGAAAACCGGGTAAAATTGCTAGAAAATAGAATAGAAAATTTAAGGAATGCTGTTGTAACCAAGGAAAGGTGAGTTTACAGTACACTTTAGTTCACAATTATAGAAATGTAAGACTGGAAAAAATCTTAGGAGAGAATCTATTCCATCTTCAATTATGCCCATATCATCCTTGATTTTTAAAATCTGATTAAAACAAAGGCATTTAGAAACACCCTTCCATAATCTGTTCCAATTTCTTGTCCCACTAACACTTCACCACTAGCTTGGGCATCACTACTTGGCAGAAAGTAGTTTTGAAGTTTGTCTGGCTACTCTCTCACTTTCCCATCCTTTATATCACAGTTCTTGCATCTCTCAGGTTTTGCATTATCATGCTGTTTCATTCAGTATGAGCAACACCGTTGCACTCATAGTTGCTGTCCTTGGAGAAAAAGAGGTCTGACACATTTGATTCCCCAGTGAAGTGGTGCATGGGACTATTAAATGAGTCATTAGCTAGGAATGTGGCTGTCTAATTATGAAATTAGAACAAATTGGGGATTTTGGTTCAAACTCACATTGAAGTTTATTAGATAACATTTATTTCAGGTAAAATGTGGTTTCAATTTCCAAGCAATCTTAGACAAAATGAAAGGTTACATTCACAACAAGGATGATGAGGCAGAATAGCTGGTGCTTGTGACTCTCTTTTTCCTAGACCATTATTTAGTGGGCATATCTTTTTGCCATATTTTTGTCATCTTAGTGAGGAAATTCTGCAATATCGACAGAATTACAATGTCTTGGAAATCCGTACTTGGGCAAGTACAGAGACAGTGAATAGCCAACTGTGTGAACAGGAAAAAACTGAGTAGATAAAAAAAAAATTGTTTTCCCAAAACTTCATTATTTGGTGCCAAAAAATTGCTCAGAGAAAGAATACACTAAGTATTTATTGTGAATCTCCTAGGAGTTTGATTTCAAAGTCATGCTAGAGATACCTAAAAAAGAAGTGGAACTTCAGTGATTGAAGTGATTTTGTCAAGATGTACAAGCTGACATTTTGTGGCAAAATTTTTGAGGCCTTCCCAGGTGATGAAGGAAGGGAAAAAAAAGGCTAATAAGGCATAAATTTTGTATAGATATCAGAAATATACTATTATTATTGATGACCCTACTCGGTACAGATCCAACAGATATTTTGGGCTCTGCAAACCTAGATTTAAAACTAGTCAGAGGTACTGAATTTTCAGTAACTCTCTTGCCTATGAAAAATATTTTTAATCCCAGTAGTAGATTTTAATAGCAGTACCACTGACTTCACTGCAACCTATACAATTTGGAGGACAGAGTATCAGTCCAAGTAAGACAAGTAATTTTCAGAAAATATTTAAAACATATTGCCTTTCTGCAGTACTGTCATACTCTCAGTCTGAAACTTGACTTACAGAAGTTTAATTCAATTCAGTAATATGTTGTGGTATTCAAAGTGTTACACATGTGGGGGAAATGAAAGACAGTGGCTCCCTGCCCTGTATACAGCAATTCAGCAATTTAATGATGGAGCCCATGAGGGAAGGATATTTCATCTGCAGGTCTGTATTTTATCAGGAGACTGTGCTTCTCCTTTCACTACCTCTTTTGTATGTTGACACGAATATCTTCCCGGTTTAGATAATGTTGTGTCTCGATCCAGAAGTGATACCACAGATCCAATGCAATAACTCTTAATTCTGTGTTGTGAGATAGTGAATAGTCCATTTGGTGACAAGAATCTGTCTTTTAAGTGAGGGACCATCATCCAGTGATCAACAAGGATGATGGAAATAACGAGATCTGTTCTTTATTTTTATGTGATTTTGTCATTAATCTTCCACTATGATTTTTTTTTCATCTATCAAATGGGCAATCTGATAATTTTCTTTCTTGTGCTAATGCTGTGACACATTGTTTTATAAAGAGTAGATTTGGAGAACTTTAATTTGCAAACACAAAATAATTTAAATATTGTTTTTTAAATAGAAGGGCAGGATTTCTACACATTAAGACTTTTCATCACAGTTTATGCCTATGCTCTTGAACTTTATTTTTTATGGCTACTTGGGCTACCTAGTAGAGAAGAAAAGAGCTGTAGTGCAGTGCTCCCTATATAGCATTTTTTTTCTTGAGCCAGAATCCAGTTCTTTTCAAGCTGGAAAGAACTTGGAAAGAAAAACTGCTCTCAGAGAGTCTTTCTTCTTCTTGTAAAGCTTCTGCGAAGCAGAGATATAGAGAAGCACTTGTGTGCTTGAGGAATAAATTTAAGCTCTGCTTTTAATTGCTGAAATAGGTTTCAAATTGAAAGGACTAAAAACATTCCCACATTTCTGTTATGTTGAAGAAAATTGCAGGAAGAGTATGTGAAGATTAAAAAGAATGAGAGAATGACAGAGTTGATCAAAAAGGATTATTGCAAAGTTGAACAAGAGATGCTAGAGAATAAAGAAAAGGAAAAGTATTTGAATGTTGACAGACTTACCACTATAGCCAAACACATGGAAGAGGAAATTTTGCAGCTGCGCAAAAAATATGAAAGGGCTATTCAGCAACAAAATGAGAGGTACATTTGTAAGTTTGATCTAAGGTAGTGTTTAATTTTGACATCCATGAAGCAACAATATTTTTCAGCTTATGAGCACTCCTCATTAGGAATGCTAAATGTCTGTGGCACTGCAATGTTTTGCTGACCAGTCCCCCTCACTGCACTGCCAGTGCTGCTTTGCATTACGTGGATGTTTCTCCACTGGTGATCATGCTCATTCTTTATAGCTATTATTCAAAAAATACTGTAGCTTGGCTACTGAATGCCTTGAGAACTTGTAGCCTCCTGCTCTGTTTGTGCATTTTGCACAGATAAGGTATCTGCAAAAATGCAGATTATCTAAATCTGTCTGATCTCAATTCATTTTTAAATGCTGTGGAAGGCCAGAAGACCTTAAAAATTATGTGAGAGACAAGAGTAACCTTCCCAAGAGTTTGTTTCCTGATTTTAGCATTGTAATTATTTTGTTACTTATTTAAAATGCTGTCATTAGATTAAAATAATATTTGTGAAAGCTTCATACATTTTCACAGATTATTACTATTTTTAAGGTCATTTTTTATGTTCTTGAATGGAATACACTGAATATGAGTAATTTTTTTTAATTATCTTTTAATTTTGGCCTTATTTCAGTGGTCTTTTGCTCAGAGAACGAGAAGAAGAACTAGGCTTTTTATATGAAAAAATAAAGAGGCAAGAGATGTTGTGTAGAAATGGAGATATTAAGATGCAAGTTATGGATGAAAAGATCACTTTTCTGAAGCTGAAGGTAGCTGAGAAAAAAAGAGAGATTAAATTGTTTTTTAAAGAGCTCCCAGTGAGGAATGCCCTGGATGCACATCTGGTGAGACTTCAGATACAGGTTGGTGTTAAAGGAAGCCTTTTTTTACTATCATTCTGTATTCTAAAATTTAAGGTGATTTCATAGAAAAAGATATCTCTGGATGTACAAGGTTTATTAAAACAGCAAGTTGAGTAATACACCTGTCTAGCAAAACACTGATACATGTTTTTAACTTCGCATATGTGAGTTTCTACACTTATGTGTAACTGGCTCATGCTCTTTGTTTCACACATGCCAAATATTTCCTGGGTATGGAATCCCAGCTAACCCACCCCATAGTCTGAAATGTCAGTATGACTAAGCTGGAGAATGGGAGTCATGGGGGATAAATGGGACTGTAGATAAAATTTGTTAATACTGTATTGATGGAGTAGGTGGAGGGGTGGGAGATACACTTAGACCATCAAATTTCTAAAATAATAGCTCAATTCACACTTGACCCTAAGCCTACTCTGGAAACTCTGCTGCCTACAGTGATATAATCCACATATATTTTCTTCTGCACAAAAACAGTGTAAGTTTTAGTTCTAGTTACAAAATAGCATTAAACAGCTAACAAACTGCAGTTCTTGGGACATTCTTTCCTTGCTTTCTGAAATGGCTCATTTACTTTTGACCTTATCTCCAGATGGTAATTTTTCCCATACATACTCTGTTAGTGCCTGCACAAAATCATGAATTAGGGTGTACCATTGCCTTTCAAACTCACATCGATGGGAGCTGTGACTCACTGTTTAATAGTGCTTGCTCTATTCTCTTACTTCTGGCCTTTTGAAGAAACTTTATGCTCTGCTACAAGAATAAAATATAATCCAATACCTCATGCAATTCATGCCCCAAAGAACTTTACAGGGCCATCACAGATTTAAACAATGAACCAAGGCCGTATTAAAAGAAAAAAAAAAAGAAGACTAAAGGGAAAAAAAATCCAGAAAGACCCCAAAGTTTTCAGGTAAGGTTTAAAAAGAGACTGAGGGTCATTGAGTCAAATACAGTAGTAGCAAAATGCAGATGACTTTTGTGAACTGACAGGGTCGATCATGAAACTTTGCTTTTTCTGTTCTGAATTCCTGCAACTTTCTCCTTTATGATAGTTCATGTGAAACCTAAAATCACTGTTAAAGGGACGCTGTTGTTGCAGGTGCTAAATCTTTTTGTAATGTTGACATAAAAGTAAAAAGTAGGAAAATAACAGTGGTGTGATACTATACATGCAATAGTCTTAATAAATGTTCCCAAGTCAGAGATTTTCCAGTCAACAATGGCAACCTTTAAATTTAAATCAACCTTTAAAATTTAGGTAGATACTGTGATTACTGAGTATTACATGGTTCAAACTGGCTGTTAACTCGTTCATGTCCTTATGCTCAACTATTCCAGCATTAATACTCCCACTGCCAACAGGAATTAAGTCCAATGAGAAGTTTCAAATTGTTTGGTTTTATCTCCGTGATTTAAATAAACCATGAGCCTGAATCTGAATTCTGGTGTTGGTTGCCAAATTCACATTGCTAGTTCCTGTACTGATTTCAGATTTGACCCCATGTTGAAATCTGACTCAGCTTCTGTTCAGTTGCCACGGCCACAGACTGTCTGGATTAGGCAGGCTGAATCCTGTACCTGTGCCTCTTTTCTCCTCCCCTTTTCCTACCCTTCCTGCCTCCTTCAGTCTTCAGCAATACCAGACCTCTCTGAAGCGAGTGCCAGTAACATGGACTAGGTATTTTCATTATTATCAATGAAAAAAATTAAAATCAGAAATATTTACAGACTGCAAAAAGTGACCCATAATCTCAGCAGCTGTAGTGCCCACTGGGAAGGGGGAAAGCCCAGATCAGGGCTGTGTGCCAATTCAGCAAGAACAAACACTTCACCTGGGTGTCCTATATTTCATATGAGCTGCTTAATCATCAAAGTGATGCATGTTCCACCTGTATGCTTTTCATCAGAAGCTGCCTATTTCCACAAACATTGGTGAATAGTTTAGCTAAAAATATACCATTGTCTGAAGCAAGACCAGACCTCTTTCAAGCAAGTGCTAGTAACATGGACTAGGTAGGTTTGTTACCACCAATGTAAAGATTTAAAACTAGAAATATTTACAGGCACTTCTGTACACAAAAAGTACCTGGTGAGACTGTAAGGTGGTTTTGTCTGGGCATAAAACTATGTAACTTTTAATTGGGACTGCACATCAAGGGACTGTTCCTGCTGACTGAACTGACCTATAAAAACTAATCTGCCTTCATGCATCAGTGGGAAATACTTGGCATTAATCATTAATTAGTCCAACACGTAGACCTGCTGAGCTGTCACAGTGCTGTAGATGGGACTTTCATGCCTTAGAGTTCAGGCAATGTACAAGGACTGTCAATTTATTTGAGGCATTTGGCAACAACATTTGTCCAGGTTTTAACACAATCCCTAGAAAATCTCCAGACTACATCATCATAAGTCATAGAATAATGGGACTAGTAGAGAGATAAAGAGTTCAACTGGGCAATCTGCACCGACACCAGCATTGGATTGCCTGTCAGTCCTGAGAGGGCTAAACTCTGCTTTCAAGGCACCACTGGCAAACCAGTTTCCCCAGCAAGCTATCCCAGTCTTTCCTTAACAGTGGAAAGATTTTCTTGACCTTTAGCCTGAATCTTTCTTGCTGTGGTGTAAGAATATTGGTTTGTATTCTATCCTCCAGGGACATGACAAATGCGCTATTCTTTTCCTTTCTGCAACATTTCATTTTCTGGAAAGATGTTAATCATGTTCCTCTCCCATCCTTTTGCTAGGCTACACAACCTTGTTCCTTTCCATCGGCTCTCAGATTTTTATTAGCTCATTCTTGTCATGCATTTATTTTATTTTTGGCAATATAGTCTTTATTTGTCTAGAGGTGCAGTGCCTGGTACCTGTGGCTGACAGTGAAAGGATTCATGCAGGCATCTTGCAGGTTACCTTCCTGCTTATGCACCCAGGTATGTCTCGACTGGGACACAGTGATTCATCTTCATGTGACACTGTGTCTCGACACATGACACAGTGATTCATCTTCATGTAAATGTATGTAACAACCAGACCCTTTTTTAAAGAAAGGGCATCCAACCAGTTGACTTTGATTCTGTGTTTGTACAGGCAATTTTTCCTGCCTACATGTAGCAACTTACATTTTTTATTTACTATTATCTTTTTGGTTCAGGCTTTTTTTCAGACCAAGGTAATTTTGATTTTGAATCTTTTCCAAAAAATACTTGCAACCTCTCTGAGCTTAACCTCATTCTACTGATGAGGTATTTACTACATAGTTTCATCAAGAATCCTTTTTTTTTGTTTGTTTATGAGAATATAATATGAAATATTGAAGCTATATAAAAATCAGAATGTATGATACCTACTATTTTTCATCCATACACCTGTGAAATTATCACAGTAGACATTCGTCTGGTTTGGCATGACTCAACACACCCATGTTGGCTGTTATCCCTGCCTTTTTTCTCTTCTTGATACCTACAAAGAAAACTTAATTATGTGTTCCAGATTTATTCTTCAGAAAGTGAAGTTATCTATGGTTCCATAGCTCCATCCCTGCCCTTTTTAAAAATACCTCTTGTATTTGCCCTTTTCTAGTGCTGTACATACCTCACCTGCCTTCTCTGAGATTTTAAAAAAAGCACCCAATGTGCACTTTTTCAGACCAGTTGCTTTATCTAGACAAGTGTTCCCTCCTGTGTGTTCATCCTTCAACAATTCCTCCTGACTGATTACAATCCAACATAGAAAAGCCTCTCTTCTAGAGCCTTTTCCTATTCCCTGTGTCAAATCCACTCTAAGAAAGAAAGAAAGGATTTTCTAAAAATTTAAGACTTAGAATCTCTTATAACTTAGATAAAGTCTTGTCCAAGGAAAACACTACAAATTAGGAAAAATATAAAGAAAGATGCCTGTAGTCATGTTACTTCAGCAGATACAGAATAGCATGGTTATCTCTAAATCCATTTTGATACTTTTGGATTCGCTTGCATCTGATCACTTCCAATTCATATTGCATTTAAAAGTAAGGCTAGTATTTACATTTAACATGAAATTTTTTTATGGCTTTTTAGACAGTGGTTTTGCTGCAATAGTCCTTCTCTAAATTAACTATTCCGTCCTGAAAAATTTTCCTTGGTGAGCTGCCCGTAATCTCATTAAGATACCACTGCCTCCAACAAGGCATTTTCCCCTGAGTTAGTGGTTGAGAAATTTGGCCCCAGATAGAAAAGATCACTGGAAGCATAGCTGCATCCTTCTGTTTGTAGTGGCCCTGCTTTTACATTCTTCCACTCTGTATATTTTTGGGCTTGAGTTTTAGCTATTTGTTAGCAAAATATAACTTTCAGTACCTAGCTATGTTCAGAATCATGGTTTGCTGAGGAAATTCATGGAACTCGTCAAAGGTTTTTACTTTAGCTGCTTTTAGACAAAGTGTACAGGAGTGAGTTGTGTGGTGCTTTTTTACTAGGAACAGAAATATTTAAGAGTTCTTGTAGTGTTCTACCTGAGAATATCTGTCAGTTTTCTCTTTTGTAGTTAAATATGACTTGTTAACTTCCAGTGACAAACCTCATCCTGGCAACATCTAAACATTTACTTTATATTTTGGTGACTCTTCATAACTTTGAGAGCCTGTGACTGTTTATTTCCATAATCAATCATCACCTGCAGTGGATGGTTAACATTTACACTTGGGTAGTGTTATGTCAGCTCACTGACAGACAGCCAGGTGCACATCAGAGCACACAGCCCTGCCACTGTCAGTCTTGCAAGTCCAAATATGAAAAAATGGCCCCAGTGACTCCTTCAGCAAGTATTTACACTGAGCCCGGATGTCCCTTTAGTATGTTCTGGGAAGAGTTATTCCATGGGAAGGTCTCACATGAGAAAGGTCAGGCAACACCTGCCTCTGTGAGTCCCCAGGGTACCACATTGCTCAGTGTCACCACTGAGTCACTTCAGGATGCATGCCTGGGGATGTTAGTATAGAAAACTTGGATCCCTACAGGGATGAGACTTTCAGTGCTGACCAGCAGGGAAGCAGGGCCTTCTATTGTATTCCTGAGGATAAAAAACAAAAAGTAACCTGAGGACCAAGAAACAGGTGCAACTCAATTTCTGTCAAACAGCATGGTTTCCTCTGTCCTGCAACTGTCCCACTGTAGTTCCCTTTTAAAAGAAAATTTTAAAATGGTTCATAATTTTCTGTGTTACCTGCCCTCCTTCCCAGTACAAGAAAACCTTGTCTGTTGAAGTCTCCAGACCAAGGTCTGGTGATGAGTTTGGTGGGAATAAATAACTGTTGAGGCTCTTTGTTTGCTAGTATTCCCAGTGCAAGGATAAGATTAAACAGCTGGAGGAAAACCATGGTGATGCCACGAATGAGAGCAGAAAGCAAGAAATGGGAGGGAAGGACCCATCTCCACCTGAGCTGCTAAAAAGGATCGAACAGGTAACGTCACTTCTCACATCATGAGCTGTCCTGCTGTGCTTGACCTCTTGCAAAATGCAAATAGTGTCTTTTATTTTTAAATTAAATTTTCTGTGAGAGGAATTAAAGTAATGATTGACTACTGTGAATTCCAGCCCAGTGTCTGCTTTTCAGGTCAACTGGACATGGGACATTTTGACTTCTTCCAGGAGAGGCTGGAGAGGGGGAGGTCTGTCAGGTACCCCTAGCTCTGAGCATCCTCTGCTGACTCCATTCACATCATTGGCACTTCAGTGCAGACCCACCTTACTAGGGGAAAGCATAGAAAAGGCAGCAGAAGGAGATAAATGCAGAATAATAAACTGCTAACAGTCTTTGGTAATTGGCCGTGAGCTGTTCTAGCACTATCCATGGGCTGTGAGCAAGAGGCAGACCTGCCAGCCTCTTAACAAAGTCTGCCTGTGTGACACAGAATCAAACACTGCCCCTTCTCAGGGCTGGGCTCTACTGCTTTGCTTCCCTGATGAACAAGGAACCACCAAACACAGGTTGGTGGAAGCAGCAGCCAGGCCAGGCCAGCAGCTGACACCTGACTGCTGCACTGCTGGTGACTGCCCTGAGAGACTTCGAAGGGAAGCGTTAGGTCCAATGGAAAGCCAGTTTCAGAGCGCTCTGTGTGGAGGGGAAGAAGGTAAAGGAACAGCATTTTCGTATATAGTTTTGTCTGTCTCATTTATACAAGCACAAAACTCCTCCTGCTGTGTTCAGTGTTTGGAGAGTATTTGCAAAAGGTTCTGAAGGTGTGAGGGCAGTAGCAGCAAGCTCTGAGCACACCTCAGAGTCCTTCTTTTGAAATCCAGTTTGTAAAGACAGAACCTGAACACAGGTGCTTGAATTACCTGAGCTTTTTGCTTTACTGTCCCATATTCCTTGACAGGAGGGAACTCTGCATAGCTGAGCAGGCCACAACACAGCCTGCTGTCACCAACCTGCACATTAAAAAGAAGGGTTGCTTGAAGTCATGATAAGTTTAAATGTCTATTTCAATCTTCTTGGGATTTAAAGTCATTGTAGTTGTAATTTGTTCATGGAGCCCATATTTTTTTTTAGCATGAGGAGGGAAAAAGTATTTAAAGAAAGAGCTGAAACCTTCCATTATGGTGTGACTCAAGGAACCAGAAGATTAAAAAAAAATGATGACTAGAAAAAAGCTCCATTGCTTTCAAGAAAAGCACAGCAAGGCAGTAACAATGGTGTAAACCCCTGCCCCCAAAAGGGCACAGTCTGATATGAAAGAATTGTGTGACTGACAGTAACCAACTGAACCAATCTGGGGCTGCTACTTGGCAGAGAGGGTGTAAGTCTTGAGAAAACTGATGGTGAAGGTGGTTTTTTATGGCTGTTCACTGGTATTATTTCAGCAGCTCAAGGCAACCACAGAACACTTTGTGCTGCACCTTCCCCTGTCCTTTCCTTACACTGCGTCTTCGTTCTTCCTGCAGATCGAGGCAGAGCTGGTGCAGAAGGAGCAGAGACTGCTGAAGATAGATTTTCTCTGTGAGAACATTTCCGATCTGACGGACAGAATCCGTGCCATGGTGGAGAACGGCAAGCAGGACATGCTGCTGTTTGCCAGGAGGGTAAGAAGGGCACTGCACGCTCTGCTTGCCAGCCTGTACAGAATGAAACAGTATCTGGGCAGAGGTGATTCACTTGCAAATTACAGAAGTGGCTGGCAATGTTGATAGGCAAATCATAAATTAGTCTTCAGAAATTACAGGCATGAATAGTAACAGAAATACAGATATACCAAAACCATTAGGTGAATGTCCTCTCTTTTAAAAAGAAACTTGCACCATAAATGGTACCTTTCACCAAATATAGGATTAGTACTTTCTGAAGTAGGTGCTTAGAAACTTTGTAGGATCCTCCTTTTGCAAATATACTTCTACAACAAACATGTCAAAGGCTATAAGGAAATAAGGGAAAATAAGAAATAAAGGAGCTCCAGGTAAATTCTACTCCAACATATAAAAAGATGAACTTGGTATCTGGCTCAAAGTTCTTTTGTTGTTCAGGTAGGGAGAATCACACAGGAAACATCATTTCCAATACAGTTTTTAAAATATAATTATCACTATTTGCTTTTAACTGCCAGTAATATTGTTCGGGACAGACCAAAAATGCTCCCAGCCCCCATATTCCTAATGAAAAAGCTGCAAATTGAGCAGAGCTGAGGGAAAGGCAGAAAAAAAAACGCTAAGTAATTAATGTAAAACAAGGCCAGAGTTGAATGTTTTTCCTTAGATGTTAGGTTTGGCACACATGAAAGCTTAAAACAGTTTTTAATAATTGATTTTAAACACACACAGAAGTATCATGGTTGTTAACTGTTCGTGAAATGATGGCCATGGGCTAATAAATTACTGTAAGAATGGCAGTGTGCCAAAAGTTGCATTCACAAGTGCTTTGACTCTCCCAATTCCTTATTAGTCACTTAAAGAGTATTTAAGTTTTGTTGATTTTTTGAAATCATCTTCAGTGAGACTCAAGGATTCCTGTCACATTCCTTTTCTGTTCGTCCCCCTTCCAAGGATAATGTCACAACCCACAGCCCCTGCATCAGCATTATTACTCAATTATCTCGTAGGAATTTGGCTTATTCCAGCTTTATTACAAAGTTAATTGTGCATAAACTCAAAGAGAATTGGGATCCCAGGCCTTTGAGGGCTGGGGGTGTTTTACTGTTCAGCTGAAAAGGACAAGAAGCAAAGACAAACGTGCTTTTCTTGTATTGGAGTAAATGTGACTTCTTGAGCAGCCAATTTCTTTGGTTCTAAGTGATCACAAAAATTAAATAATTTTCAAGTAGTGAACTACTATTTAAAACCTTGTCAAGTTGTACTTATTTTCACGTGCCTAATGCTGACCCAAGTGTCATGCCCAGTGAGTGCCTAAAGGGAAGCCCTAACTACAGTGCAGATGTTTTGCATTCCAGACCAACGAACTGCAGAAGAAGATAAATGACAAAACCCTGGAGATAAGGGCTCTTTTTGCAGAGTTATCCATGAAGCAAGCACTTGCCATTAAACTCCAGCAGGAAATCAGAGACAAAGAGCAATTTGTGATGACTGCTTCATCGACAATAAGTCAAGGCCTTGCCCCTCCTAAAGAAGCAGAAAAGAAACGGTGGAAGATACTACACAATGAGAAGATGCAAAAAGCAGCAGCTGAAGCCAGAGCTAAAGTAAGTTTTTGTCATACATTGCAAGAGCTCCAGGAGCCAGTGCAGATGATGGTACAGACAGAGACAACTACTATAGTGGGCTTGTGGAGTTTTAACACTAGTCTGGCAACACTGCTTAGAGCTGGTCATTGAATCTTGAGGGGATCATATACTAAAAGCCTCACCTTTGATTATAAAAGTAGTTTGTGTGACTATGTTGTGGCTGAAGGGCAGGACAGCCATCAGTGGAATACTGCTTTTCATTGGATTTCAAGGTAAAGCTGCAAAATGTGGAGCGTGGGGTTCAGGAGAAGTAAGTTTAGTGTCTCCCACATATAAGATGCAATGAGCATCAGATCAGAAGCAGCAAGAAATTGGATTGCTGGGTAAGACACTGAGGGTAGGCAGGGCAGCATGGCAATCAGTGCTTCAAACCCTACCCTGCTGGGCACTGCCTCTGTCCTTGAGATGGTCAGTGATCCCAGAGCAGAGAGCTCCTACAGAATAACAATGGTTTAGAACAAGAAACTTCTGTCATGAAGTTTCGTCTTGAACACCTTCTCATGCCGTGACTCAAGTTTCCTTTCAGTGCTGTGGATAAAGGCTCACTGCAGTAACTATGTTCAAGAACAGAATTGTTCCTCAGATGTTCTGTGCACAATTATTACAGCTTTTTAAAGTTCATCTTATCTGTTTTTTTAACAAATAACAAAAGCATGACAGGCTCAAACTGTCTACTATCTAAAAGGACAAACTCACATCTACAAGGTCAAAACCTCATGCTTTCCTTTTAACACCACTTCAGCTTTTCTGGCTTGCCAGGGATTAGACTAACGGTGTTTCCTTTGTCACGGATTCTGTACATTGGCTCGGGAGAGCACTGGAGTTTTAAAGCACACAACCCCTGTATGACCAAGCTGTGTTTCTCTGACAGCACCCTGCAGAGGAGGAACCAGGTGCAGTACCTCGCCATGCCCCCACGATCCCGGAGGAGGGGAGGCTCCCACTGCTGCAGCCCCACGTGTCTCCCCTCAGACCAAGTGAGCCCAGCTCGAGCCCGAGACATCTCAAAAAGCCTCCTGCCTCCTTTCATACCTGAAATCTGAACAGACAGCACCTGAAGCAGGAGAGACCAGCACCAGCTGCTGGATCACAAGAGTCAGCAGCATTTACACTGCACTGAAGGAAGATCTGTAGGTGTTCAGCCAAATTCCACACTGAAAACAAAGTATTTGTTCATGCCAAAAGCATAGCTAACTAGTCGGTGATCCAGGGTTCCTTCTCCTGGTATCCCAAATGCAGTGCAGTATTTCCATGTGTTAAGAAAAGTGAGTGATCCTCATGCTATGCTTGTTTTTGTTTTTTTTTTCCAGGTGAAGTTTTATTACATCTGGAGATATGTTATAATACATTCATTAAAAAGAACAGGCTAGAAAATCTTCTCTTGTTATTAATATAATACAGAGTAACCACCACTTATACACATACACCAACATGGCTTTCTGCAGTCTGGGACTGGAGTTTACACTTGCCAGAGAAATTCTAATTATATTGAGAAAAATATTCCTTCCCACTATGCAGTCACTGAGACAGGTAAACCTTCACTGATGGCAGAGACAAGGGAGTGACCATGAACTTGCCAAGTCACTCCTAGGAACTGGATCTTTTTATTTCACTGGTAAGGAACAGGGAGCATCAATGGAAACTACTCAGAGAGAATATCAGAGGTTGTTTTGAAAACCTCCCAAATATATAAAATTTAATGAGTTTCTCTAGTTTAATAGTCTGGAATTTTGTAGAGTTTTTGTAAAATCCAATAAAGGCTGCAGAAATCCTGCATGGCACAACTTGGCAATTCTCTCTGTGTAGCAAATTGCTATTATCATTTTAAATTAATGTCCCAGTTCAGAATTTAAAACAAAAGAACAAACAACACTGGCTCAGTTACATACAAACAGAAGTTGAAAACAAAGGAAAAACAGCTTGCCTAATTTTTTTCTGAAGCTGAGGTTTGAACTGTAACACTAGAAGTTGTAAAAAAGAATTATGTGCAACTCTGTCAGAGCCACTGTTAAAATAAATTTCTAAAGCTTTTTTCTTATCCTATATTGCTTACAATATATTATACATACCTTTAAAAAACAACAAAAAACCCCACAAACAAACAAACCCCCAACAAAATCTGTCACATGCACTGTAAGGAGATTATATTTTGTGCTAATTACACAAGTGAAAATATTAGAATGCAGCTCCAGAAGCAGAGGTACCGTAAGGTAACTGATACCACCACAAGGAATGAATACCTCCTTACTCATGCCTGACATAAAAAGTCATTTATTATTCTTACCTGCTTTTCACAATCACACCAAGAAATCCTTTTATTAATCCAAGTAAACAGTTACTGGTTCTTGTTACTGTACAACTGGACTGCCTTTTCTAGCATTGTCTTGTTAAACAAAGTGACATTTATACCAATTTTCACAGCATGTTTTGATACCCGCTGTTGCTCCACTTTGACCACTTCAAAATGAAACCACAGATATATTTCAAACCTGGGGTTATGTCAAATGCATTTTTCTAGGATTTATCTAGAAGTCAGTAATTTCAACCTCAGTATGTTGGACCAAGCACTGTTTTGAGGAGCTCATGTCAGTACTGGCAACTACCCAGAACTGCAGGTTATTTGGGAAACAACATTGAATTTAAATGAATACTTTTACAGAGGAACCACAGTTTGACAGCCTTCTTCAACAGCACGTTATTTCAGGAATATTTGAGGCCCAGAAGTGTCATAGTGTGCTTGAGTGCTGTTTCCTCTACAAATCTTGCATTTACATGGTCTTGTTTTTCACAGGGATGCACACCTAGAGAAACATGGTGAGGAAGTATTTACAAAATTGTACATGCTCCTGTACACTTACAGTCCTGCAGCCTATTAAACATCTTCATCTACAATACCAAAAGATAAGGGCTAATAGGACTGTGTTTTCATGTACCCAAAATACAGCTTTCAGTGGTGCCCTTTGGATGCTCATCCATGGCAAAAACTGTCCTATCAGTGGGATATAAGTAAATTGTATCCCACACAGAGGGAAGACTCTCTGGAGGCTGGACTTCCAAACCAATTCAACATTGGAGATCCAAACCCAGAACGAAGGACAGTGGCTGTGTTGGTGCTAGTGCATGAAATGGCCCAGGACACATGCTCATGTACTGCTACATGCTTTAACTCTTTTTCCTCCCCAGATAGCAGGGGGAAGAATACATGGAGAATGTATTCTCCCCATACATGGAGAATCTTAGCCCCTGACACTTTTCATCAGCAGAAAGACAACCAAACCTATGTGTTCAGACATCACTGGAGTTCTAATAACTCAGTTATGTCACTATAGGCAGGATACATCTCAGTGAGCATCAGAGGGTAACGATCACTGGTCTTCCGAAGTACAGAATTAACATTACCTTGATTCTCTATCTCTGTCAACATATTAGTCAGGTAGTTCAGTGGCAAAAACTCCACAGGGACTGAGAGTCTCTCAGGGATAGGCCTGCTGCACTGTAAGGGAGACCATTTCAGGTTAGTTCACAAAGTCACACAGTACCAAGGTTCAGTGTTTCTTTAGTGTGTTATAGTCCACAGAAAGCTCAGGAATCTCAGCACTGCCAAAGCATAAGATTTAAAACCACAGCCTCTGTGCCCTTACCTGCCTGTTTCCCAGCTTCTCAAGCAAAAGTTTCACATATTTCCGTGCAATTAAATTTGCATTTATCGGATGATTCCAGTGCTGGCGGACCTTTTGACCAAGAGCCTAGTAAGCAAAAAGAAACCCCAAAAACCTGAGAACATAAACACGGGACAGTGGAAACTTAGAAAGAGGAAAATGGAGAAAAAACCTGACACAAAATCCACACTGTAATGCAAATGTGCTTTACTTTCAGACCCTGATGACAGAGGCAAAGAGGTCATCATGTTTTGATGAAAGGAAGCTGTGGAGCCTTGGTTTTGTAGCCAGTAACTAAGAGATCACAATATGCTCCCAAAATGTGGGAAATCAAAACCTCGTCGCTCAGTCCTCACCTCACTTGGTCTGTCCCAATGCCACTGTCCCTTGTACTTAAGTATTAATTGAACCTTTATCCTTTACTGTGACTGATTTGAATCTATTCCTCCCCCAAAGAATAATGTAGATGCCCCATTCCTCAAGGCTCCTTCAGGACAGGGCTTCTCAGGCTCAGTCTAAGGAACCTTAGACAAACCGAACACTGACAAGGAAAGATACTGGGAATGGAAGTTTGGATCCCATTATCCTGGAAACTGATAACATTTACTCACAATCCCAGAGCCAAAAGAGATTCAAAACCAGGTTTCCCAAAGCTTCCAATCCCAACCAATAAGCAAAAGAACAGGAACACAATTTAAAATTAGCTCCACCTTCTGCTATTTTCCCTGTGTAGATCTTCCCCTGCCCCTCCCCTCCAGCTGCACTGCAATGCAGACAGCTGTTCATTTTAGTAAATGCTGTACAGTTTAATGGTGCTTAAATCCTTGCTTCTGATGAAATTGAAGTCATCCACTGCATGTAACCTGCTCAAAATAGTCTGAGTCACCCCAAAGTGACCTTTCTGGCAAACAGACTATTCCCGGCATTTTTTCCCAAAGCTGTAAATAGATACAATAAAGCACTGGGTCTACTGTGCATAGCTAGCAGTAGTTGTTCCCTAAATCTCTCCCAGCTCAGCCCTTCACGTCAGAGCGTGGTTGGAATGGAGTTCCCCACCCACCAGGCCTGGGGCTGGCAGATCAGGGACCCCGTGCTGACCCCAGCTCACCAGCCCTGGCCTAAAACAAGACACAGAGGACAAAGAACATCCTGTGGAGTTCTCCTTCTCTACCCCTTCTCAAAACGGCTGCCAAATAAAGAAGCCTTTGTTGGAGGAAAACCCAGCGGCACTTCTGGCCATTTGAACTCTAAGTGACAGCACATAACGAGCAAACAATTCACAACTTATGTGGAGAAAAGCCTGTTCTGCAGCGAGGCATTCCCCGAGGGGGATCCCTGGTGTTCCTCTGCTCCCTGACATCTTGTTCTTCCCCTACAGTCCTGTGCTGTGCACTCAGAGCAAAAGGGGAGAAGGAGGAGTGCATCTCCCATTCTGCTGGAACGTTTTATGAAGCACCAGTAACCAGCTCTAGCCTGTGGCTACACAAGTCACCTTGTGAATGGATGAGACTGTGAGGTTTAGCTGAGGGGGGATCTTGTAATTCATCCCTGCCACAAAGCTGTGGTATGATACGATTTTACAGCTTTTACTCTACCAGCTTCTGAACATATTTTTTGAAGTGTATAGAGCCAAACACAGAGGTGACAAGTGTTGAAGGCTCTGTGGATGCTAAAAACCACACACAAAACTCCCACAAACCCTCTTTAAATCCTCACTGCTTTATGCAGATGACTACTCAGCAGAACAGTGTCCGTCTTGTCGACTCCTGTAAGGTACTGGAGGCTGGGTAAAACACTATGGACAAATCTATAATCTTTGTTATCAGGGTAATCTACAGGCCAGGAGCAGCAGATGAAGAAATTATGGATGTTCTGGTTATATTTGAATCAGGTTCTATTTGAATTACAGCCAAAGCTTTCATTGGTTTGACCATATGTATAAGGAGGAATTTCCTATCAATTCCAAAATCCAAGAAATTATATCCAAAGCCATTAGTTACCTCAGGAAGCCTCATGACAATACTAAACTTCAGCTTTTCATTCTGTTCAGTGTCATCCAGATCTATAAGCAAGAGGGAAAAAAAACCATATCAAACAAATAGTAATCACATAACTTCAGTTTAAAGTAAGGACTATTATTTACATTATATTACATAAATAAGGGCTGTTATTTATATTTATATCATTTCTACAAATATATTTCTGTATATTTGTACATAACTTCACCATTTATATAAAAATTTATACAGTAATTCAAATGTACTTCGACTAAGTACAACTCCCCAAGTTTATAGTATTTCATTTATCAAGACCAGGCACAGATTGATACAGCATATTTTGTTGTCCCTTTTCTTGGTCCCTTCTGATGTTCAGTCACCACTGACCAGGTCCTTTTCCCCTGGGCAGCTTTGCAGCCACTCTGCCCCAGCCTGTGGTGCTGCCTGGGGTCGTTGTGACCAAAGGGCAGGACCCAGCACTCGGCCTTGTTGAACCTCACACAATTGACCTCAGCCCATCAATCCTGTTCACATCTGTCTGCAGAGCCCTCCTACCCTCCTGGCCTGCTTGGTGTCATCTGCAAAATGGCTGAGGAAGCACTGGATCCCCTTGTCCAGATCATTGATGAAGATACTAAACAAGACTGGCCCCAATACTGAGTTCTGGGGAACCCCACTGGGGACCAGCCACCAGCTGGATGTAACTCCATTCCTCTCCACTCTCTGGGCCCAGCTGTCCAGCCAGTTTTATCCCCAGTGAACAGTGCTCCCATCCAAGCCATGATTAGCCAGTTTCTCCAGGAGAATGCTGTGGGATATGGTGTCAAATGGTGTAAAGTCCAGGTAGACAACAAAGAAAGTCTTTCCCTCATCCACTGTGTGGGTCACCTGGTCATAGAAGGAGATCAGGCTGGACAAGAGAACCTGCATTTCACAAACCCATGCTGGCTGGGTCTGATCCCCTGGTTGTCCTCCACATGCCATGTGATGTCACTCAACTGATCTGTTCCATAACCTTCCCCAGCCATGAGGTCAGCATGACAGGCCTGCTCCTCTTGTCCCAAACATAAAGCAAAAGCCGAGGGCTGGATAGCAGACTAACTTCCTCACACACAGATGTGCACTTTCATAGAGTCACAGAAATTCCCCAACAAATCCTATGATGATCTTTAGTATTTGCTTTTCTAAGAAGTCTCAAGTGGAAAAACTACAAACTCAGATTCTCTCCACAGAGATATTTCTTTGTGTGTAAGGCCAATCACATAGCCTGAGCCCTAACTTTCTCCTTTCAGGTAGGCAACACCATCAGCTACAGCCCTCACTGAAACAACACTCTAAGAAGACCTGAGTGTCCTGGGCAATAAAACCTGTGTCGAAGAGGAGTGGCTCCAAGGACAACACTCCCAATTAGCTGCTGGTAACAAATGAAACATGATGTTCACTGTACCTTTCAGCAATTTCCTGACACACGTTTCTGTCAATTGCAAGACCCCATTGTCAATATAGTGCAGGAGGGTGTGCAGAGGGAGACATCGAACACCAAGACCCAGGTGCAGAGTGTGAAAACCTATGAAAGAGACAAACTTGTTTAGTACAATACATATTTTTTTCTAATTCTCTATTGGAGACTGGCATTACTCTAGCTAAAGCCATCACTTCCCTTAACTTCTGATTGTTTCTAGTTGGTGAGGAAATCAATTTATCGAGTCATGTAGTCTTATTTAGACATCCTTTAAGTCCTCTCAAGTACAAGCTTGCCAGAAAGAAGAATGCTAAGGGGACTGACTGAAAACAGTCATTAAAATCATATACTGTCACTAAATGTCTATTCATTTGGTTTTTATCTCCTTCTCTCCTCCTAATTAATCAAAACCTGAGGCCTCACCACCTTCAGGATATCACAGCCACCCAGACACACCCACAGGCAGTGTCAACACTTCAGCTTCTCCTTTAACATCAGCCTGATGATGATCTTGTTATCACGTAACACTACTGTGTGGCAGCATTTGTGCCCACACAGACTGAGGGACAAACTCATACCAAAAGCAGTTTCTAAGGTCAAAGACAGATCAGGAAATAAAACCCAGAAAGATTCAAACAGAATTGGAAAGCATTAAGATGTAAAGATGTCAAGATGTCTTTCCCTAACAAAAATAAGCAAGTGCTTTGAAAATGCTGTAAACAATTATGAGGAGCTCTAGGTAGTGAAAGTCTACTATCAAGACCAGCTCTTCCATCAAGGTTGGAAGTAATCCCTTCAGGATGAAACTGAAAATTATTAGCAGGGCAACAGCATGAGAAAAAACACTCTATTTGCTACAGGATAGGATTTTCCCTTGTAGCCCTTGACACTGAAGTCCAGTTGTCTAAAAATATATCTATGTGAAAGGAGTCTAAATCTTAGTTCTAGGATAAGACTGCACCCAAGCATTCCACTGGAAACCTCTGTTTAGTTTTCCCTGTTTCTAGTAACTATTTCGTTTTGCTTCATTTCACTTGTACAGGTTTATCAAGGGCCTTCCCCTCCATAACTGACTTGAATAAATGTCAATACTGCCAAAGTTAACTTGACACATGTGCTGCAACCAGTGCTCTGCTGGGAGGAATTTATAGCACTGCTGTCCTCACTTATGATTAAAACAGCAAAACACAGAACTTACCAGGAGGTAAAGGCATGCACATGCCATTTGCTGCTTCCAGAATCCGACTCATGATGTGGAACACCGCAAACTCTCCTGCACTTCCTTTCTCATCACTGTAGTTAACAGAAGTAGCAACACATTGAGAACCCGAGGTGCCTACATTCTCTTGGAGAGAGGGTCAATTTGCCATACTGGGTGTGCACTGAATGCCTGCCTTTGGGACGAAGCACCATGGGATGCTGCCTTGTTTACTGAGGTGTCTCACCCAGCACCAGCTGCCCAGTGCTGCACACAAAGCCTCTGTGTCCTCCCCCCACTGCTGCACATTTACAAGGCTCTCAGCAGTACCTGGCATCAGCAGCAACAGGTGAAAGGGTGCTGGTGTAAGTGACCTGGCTTTTATAGGTGTTTAACACCCACTACCCAGCTTAGGACCACTCCAAACTCAGCAACTTTGAGCTCTGGCCATAACACTGCCTATGTGGTTAATATTCACGCTGGCCAGGGGAGGGCCAGCACGATCCTTAGGAAAAGTAAGTGACAGTCACATTGACACTGACAGCAGCACAGGCACTGACTGTTCAAAAGCATACTACTGTTGAGGACCAAAATCATTATGCCCATATTTTAAAAGGCAGGCAAAAAACTTTAACAAATCACTTGCTCACAAGCAGAAGACACAGGAATGAAGCTGGTATCTCCTCCAAACTTCTTTCATTATTCGATGCACCAGATTCAGCTAAAACAAAAAAGAGAAGACATTGTCCAGAAGCCTGTGTACAGCAGGCCCTTGGCCTTCCTTCATTCCACACACCAGTTTATGTTAAAAACTTCTCATGGGACTCCTACTAAGTCTTCATTTTTTTCCCCTAGCACCTTAAAATGTAAAATTATTAAAATTCGAATTGTAATGGAATTGCCCTGTTCCAGAAGTTTAAAGTGCTTCCAGCTCATCATGCAAGACATACAGCAACTTAACACATTGTGCTTCTTGGAGATAACTGATCTCATGCTCTTGCATCAAATTCTCAAAAACCTTTTTGCCATGAAAGCAAAACCAGCATGTCCAAGTGGCTGAGCATTTGGCAAGGAACAGTCCCAAAGGCTCAGCAAAAGTGGATAATGTTGAAGACAGTAGAATGCTTAGTTTGCCAAGAAAAGTCAGCAGGAGGAATCACAGATCTAGTCCTGGCAAGGAGTAAAGATGAGACAAGCAAATGCCTCTCCTCATCTATTGAGTTTCCTTTTCGTCCCCAGTGAAGTGAAACAATCCCTTGGCCCATGTGGTTGTTCTTCGTGCTCCCAAACTGTCATCCACCACACACAGTCAGCATAGACCAAAGCCACAAGCCCTGTTCTCACTTGGGCCATCTCAGCTTCTGCAGCTGAAAGAGAAACCACACACGAAAGAGTTGAAATAACTTCCTCATTGTTGTCATGTGTGACCACTTCCACATCTCAGTAACACAACTGAGACGCTTCCTCTGCACCTTTTGTCTCTGGCCCTCAAAGCACAGCAATCAATCAATCCCAGGAAACTCAGGAAACAAGTCTGACCCCTGCTCTGCAAAGAGGTGTCATGAGAAGTTAGGAACCCTTTTCCTCCCTCCAGATGGTCAGAATCCAGGAATTTTTTTTCCCCACTTTCTTTTCCCCTCGTAGGCTTTGCTCACTCCAATGTCTGACTCATCACAGGCTCTGAGCAAGAGAGAAACAGGACACACAGGAGAGGTCCACATGCAAAGACCAGAACTGGAATATTCATCTTCAGTAATGTTCCTGAGTGTTCCTCTGTACCTTGGCCAGAAAGCTCTACAAGGTAGCACCTTTCCCCTCCACCACCACTTGAGCCAGGCTTGCACAGCTGCCTGATGCAAAATAACTACCTAATACTTGCCATCTCCACACTTTCTAGATGCAGTGGAAAGATTTAATCTTTCTGGAATATAGCAAGCTTCCTAGGAAATGAGTGATTTCCAGTTTCCAGAGAAGGGTCACAAGAGCCACACTTACTGCTGGAATGAATTTCACCTCTGGCCAGCACAGAGGGTGTAGTAATATGTATTTAAACCCTGATGGTGTGCACTAGCCAAGCTCTCACTCAGGACCCGACTCAACACCTGAACTCAATTGTTATTCAAATAGAGTTCAGGCCACCTCAACCTAAAGTGCTCATTAACCTCCTCCAAACAGCTGTAGCTGCAGGGCGGGCACAAGCCCTATAAATCTAGCCCTGGGAGGCCCCAAGGTTGGGGTGGTTGTTTCTGGTTGCTGTGTGCTGCTGGAGCTCTGCTCTGAGAAATAATCCAAGACGCAGAAGACTGCAAGTTCTGGCACACAGAGGGTGCAACTAAGGCCTGTGCATCAGGAGCTGCAGCTGGATTTGGAGGATCAGTGTTGAAGTGAAGGTTCTTACAAGTTCCAAAAATGACCAATTATTATTTGTGCAACATGAACGTTTTTCAAGAGTATGCTACTCCAGACTGAATATTTTTTGCTTAACACAGCAAACTGTACAGCTTTCACAGGGCACAGAAAGCTAACAACTACTTAAGTCATAGTCATCCAAGCTATCACAACATACTTGAATCACAAATACATGAATGTTTGTGATGTGACACCCTCATTAATGGCGCAACTCGCTTTGGAGATCAACATCTATCCTTGCCATTGTAGAAAATACATACAGAAAGATAAGCCATGTCTCAAACTTTTTTTTTCAGAAAGTAACACACAAGAAAATGTGCATGAGAGAAAGGCAACATTATCTGTCTGATGGAAGGGGCACAGGTAGCCCCCTGTTCGAGGTTAGCAGTCTGTGTCTGGGGAGACGAGTTAAGAGCTACACCTGTACCAGGCAAGGCCATTTTTCACTGAGTAACAGATACACAATATGAAGTTTTGTGGGGTGTGTACATGAAGCCATTTCCCTTGGAGTGCTCTAAACTAATGAGAAAACGCATGACCAATAGCAAGACAGCACATGCAGGAGGGACTTGGCTGATGCTGCGGTCACCTTGTCTTGAAACATCTGCAGTTCCAGGCAATGGTGCCAAGGAAACTGAAGTTCCACTAAAGGAATTGTGTGATCAGCTCCTATAGCTGCTTCTACAGGAAAGACTTTGAAGCTGTCAAAGAAAAGAACCAGGAGCAAAGGAGAAAAGAGAGTGAGACAAGGTCTTGCTGTCTTTCAGATCCCCTCCTGTGCAGGAATATGACGCAGTCCTCTTCCTCCTGAGGAAACTCAAATCCAAGTGGTGTCTGTCTTCTATTCCTCTGCAGCTAAGCCCACATCAGATGACAGCTGGTCACAGACATCAGGGGAAAATGTACAGCTGCTGAAGTGACTTGCAGAGAAATTTCAGCAGTTTATTCAGGTCTGCCTCTTTTCTGTGCCACAGGCTGCCTGCTCACCGTGCCTCCCCTTCCTCTTGCTGCCAGGGCAGCAAATGTCACACTGCTTCGGTAAGTTACTTCTTCCCTTTCCTGCCTCACTGAAATCAAAAGAGTGAGAGAAACAGATACAGAGTAAAGCTAAAGGTAAAAATTATTGGAGAGGAGAGAGAGTTTGTGGACATACAACAACCACTGCAAGAGAGGTGGCACGTGGACTGGGAACCAGGCATGCTCCAGCTCTGCAGAGCTCCTCAGCAAACAAGGAACTCCCACCAAGATGTGTCATTCACACTTCCCCACGTTACTTCTCTGTACACAAGAACAGTTCTGTGACAGCAACCAGCCCTTGCCTGCTGTTTCATGAGAAACACTCAGTGCTCCCAAGTCTTGGCTTCTCTGAATCCTGCTGCAATTGATTTACACAGTGACTACTCACCACGGAGCCTAATCTCAGCCACTCCTGGGCTCCTGAATGCAATGCAAAATATTTTATGAAAGCAAACAGACAAATTTCAACTCTCCCTCTGTTTCACTAGTTTCAATAGCTCTGCTACTCACTACTGATGGTACAGAGATCTGTGGGAAGACGCAAACCAGTTGATCACCCTGAAGAACTCTGAAACATTTAGGATATAGAAAGGTTTGAAATGTAAGAGTTTCTAATTAGGATGAGGGGTAACACAAGTTTAAAAATGAAATAATTTTTAAAGATTTCCAAACAGTATCTAAGGTGCACCAGCAAAAGCAGAAGCAGTTTTGAGAGGCACATTATCTTTGTTTATAGTAGCTTTTGTAAGAATAAGCCTGTCAATTGAGTTGAGAGAATGAGTCCTGAGAGTTTGCTTGTGGGGAGGGCTAAGATTTGTTTTGCAAGACTTAGTTTACAATAATTTAGCCTTGCAGACCAAAGTCTAATAGATGTTTTCAGATTTTTTTATCCTAGTTTTTACTAAAAATGAAAAAAATGTTATTAGAAATCGAACAAAAGGAGAAGAAATGTTCCTCTTGTGTTCTTTTCAGCACCATTTTCAGCTACAAAGCTTTGGTTCACATACTGTTCCTGTTTTAAATCAGCCACAAGTTTTAGTTTCTTTCCTACACAGATACATAAAAGTCTGCCAATCACCACTGAAACAACTTGTGAAGTTGTTAGAATGAGGCCTAAAAAGTCAGGAACTGCAGTGGAGCTGCAGCGGTTCAGAGCACGCTGTGACATTGACAGCGCAAGTGACTCCCACAGGACTTTGGAGGTGATGCAGGCATCAGTAGCCTCAAGGAAGTTTCACAAGGTTTTCATCCTTAGAAAACAGCACTGTGGGGAGTTTCTACTGAACACTGGGGCAGGGATGGCACAAAGAACAGGATTTACAGTTGTCATGCAAGCTTTTGGGAACTCTGCATTCTGCACTTAAAGGACATGATCTTGAGACAGACAAAACCAAGTACATAACTTCTGTGCAGAACAGTTACAGTTTTTGTAGCTTTTTTTTTTTTAAGGTCTCTTAAGAGGATAAAAGACAAAAAAAATAAGAATTTGGAAAGCAAATTTTCACAGTATTTTATAAAGATTTCTTCATGCAAAACTGTCTCCTGTCACATGCACAGCCCACCAAAGGCACTGTGTAGGAGTGGTGGTGATTTACCCACAAATCAGATTGCAGTGACATCTTTTTTTGCTCATTTGTTATTTCCCCTAGTGGCACTTTCATTATTCAAGATCTGCAGCAATGTGTTCTACAGGAAACCAAATGCAGCTTTAAAAAATACAGCTTTAAATTTTCAGGATGAGTTCCCATTGTATTTCTGGGAGTAGAACATATTTGTACAAGCTGTAAAGGGAACAGTTTCTTCTGTATTCTGAGTGACCGGTACAACTCTTTTAATAATATTTAAATCATATTCATTTCCTTTATCAATATATACAATATTAGGCTGAAAAAATATGTTTAAACATCCTAAAAACAATTTCTTCCCACCAAATATATGCTACATACAACTGGTACACACCCAAGGATCTACAATCCAACAAATACACACTTGCTCAGAATAGTGACTATGAAATCAAACTAACCAGGTTTGCAACGTAATCCAAAACTATTTGGTCAATCTTCTTTTTTCCAACATATTGTAGATGTCTCATAAGGTGATCCTTCAGCTGAGCAACCATCTAGAAAAAAAGCACCAACAACTCAGTGTCCCTGGGCATCTTTAGAGACACAAAAGCTGCAGCAAATGCAGGGCCTGATCAATAGGCATTGGCTCAACAAAACATTTCCCCATTAGAAAACTCCGGAGTGAGATCCCAAGCTACTGTACAATCTCGCTAAAGTCAGCAGCAGATGTGAATATTCAAAATGGTTACTTGGCGCAAATTCAGCAAAATGAATGCAAAGTTGAACTTTCAATGATACTGAACAGAAAAAGCCTACAGCTCTCACACCTCTCTGTGTAAAGCCAAGGGAACAGGGTGAAAGAAGGATTTAAATATGAACACTGAATCCTGAGAACAGAAGTACTTGTTACAAACAAATCTGACAGATTTTATGATAGAGAAAACTAGCACAAGTACAATTTGTGGTAGTTGCCAAGAACCTGAGAACCGGAGTGATTAATGGCAATTTCAGGTTAAACATTAATTGTGAAGTCATTAAAATTGGGTGTTTGTTATCATACAGTCCATGCCACTCCCTACTCTCTCCTTTCTGAAATATTCGCTGACCTCATGTAGCTTCAGATTGCAACTCAAGTCCATGCTGGCTCTTTGCTGAGCATTACTAAGAAACTCAGAGTGAAACTGGAGCAAACAAAAATCTCTGTCTGAAGGAACTTATATGTAGGTTAATCTCAGTGTGTCAAGACAGCAATACAGGTATGAGGAAGGCATAGGCAAAGGACAGCAGTGACCTGCTTTTTGGAACTGTCTGTATAAACAGAGGGGAAGGAATGTAGAGAAGCTTCAGAGAATGAGAGGCAAAACTTGGAAACAGGGAGACAAGACTGCAAAGAAGGAAAATTTGCCTCAGATGTGAACAGATAGGACAGTGTTGATCTGCTCTTCACTGCTGAGACCTTCTAGTGCATGCTAAAGAGTTAGTTGGTTTTAAAAGTAAGAGAACAAGGGATAGGGCGAGATGTATATTCAGACAGAGGGGGGACAGGTATAGATTTGAGACAGTATTTATTGCCCAGAAGCATATGGATGATAGATTCTTTAGGGAGAACACCGGTGAAAACAATGCAAAAGAGGAAGGGACATCAGAATGGCCATAGCAGTCTCAGAAGTGAGGCAGAAGGAAAAAGAAACAGTAAAAAAGGTGTTAAATTGAGGAGCAAGATGATCTCTGCTTATCAAATTGAGAAAAGCTGTGTCGGGGAGGAATTCACTTATATATGTTTTAAAGGCATAAAGTCATCCAAAAATAGCTGACAGATTAAGATGACCTCCCAGCCAAAGTTGTACTGGGAAAAAGCATTTTGACAAATCAACTTTCTATTCCTGTTTTTCCACTATGCCTTATGATGATCTGCTAAGATTATATCATGACTATGAACTTTAAAACTTAGGAAATGCCATGTTTGCCCCATAGCTACTCTGAGTGAGCTTCCACTCAGCACTGGAACTTAGAAGGTAACTCTTCACACATCTGTGGAGCGTGTGCGTCCTCTAGTGCACACTGACAAAAGCACATACCAGTCCCATGAGCAACTGCTGCTGATAATCCTCCTCTTCAAAGAGAGGTACCAGCCTCGCCTCTGAAATAAACAGAGCAACAGTCACGCAGGGACACGGCACTACACACCAGAATTCAACCAGCTTCAAAAGTGCTTAGGAACAGACAAGCAAACAGAAGTTGTGATTTGATCTGCTCAGCTACAGAACTAAGATAGTGAAGAACCATGGACTGCATGAGAGAACTGAGAAATGGAAAATAACCATTTATCTGCCATCCACTTCTTCTCTTTGATATTTAAGTAAGAGTTATCACAGTGTGGTGACTCAAGAGAGTAAAGAGGCACAGAGAACCTTCTGGTAACACCAGTGCTAATGCATGTGCTACTTAGATCTTGTCATTTACAAACAAACGAACTATAGCAGCTGCATGAGTTTTCCAAGGAAATGACTGGACAGAAAGTAAATAGTCCAGGGAATCACCTCCCACTGATTCTCTCCCATGGTCTGGCTGCTTCTGTTACTCAGATTTGCAGACCACTATGAAAAAAACACAACTTTTCTAACTAAATGGAAGGAGATTGTAGAGTCACTGAAATTAATACCCTGTATTTCCTAATCAGTGCTTCCTGTCTACTAAAACAAAGGAAGAAAAACAATCTTCTATTTCATTACATAGATAAAACCAACTCAACATTTTAGTGCTGAATTCTTATAAAATTTCCATCTGTTTTTGCTCACCTTGAAATATATTTACACCACCACTTAGCAGCACAGAGATCTGTACTGCTTGATTTTAAAGGACTCAAGGACAAATCGACAGGGAAACACTACATTGATGCTTGTTACTGGCTGGCAGTTGTTTAGAAATTCTCTAGCAGCAATTAAACATCTGACTTCTTATCAATAAGCACCTTTGAAAACATGAAGCTAGGTTCACAAAGTTGATACAAAGACTCTCAAAGTCAGAGCCCATTGCAACAACTAGCAGTGACACGGATGACTGGTGTTAGGGGCTGCAGAAGAGTACACTGAAAATGCTTGATAATAAAGGACTGAGCAGCACTTAGATCAGCATCATTTCACAGCACACAGTGGCAAGGCACATAGAAGGCACTGATGTGTGAACAGCAGGAACATAATACACTCCTAAATTCAGTTTTACTTATTTGTGACAGAGGAACTGAGCATCATAAAATCTCAAGTGTTTCTGGCCTAAGGAAATTCATTACACCTGCTCTCTCTACACCATATTTTTTCACCAGCCCTAATCTCCTGCACAAGATCTGATGTTGCAAAGGCAGCTCTAAGTGGACAAGACTCAACAGCAACATGGTGTCATTGATACTCTGCTCCACAAGAAAAATCCTGAAGAAGGTATTCTTTAGCAGACTAAGTTTTACTGCTTATGTTGTTAGATTCAATATGAACTAGGGGCTTTATTTTCAAGCATTTCCTAGTCACTATGTGAAAATTTTCTTCTCATCTTAAATCCTCAAACTCTTCTGTGCTGAAAATACACACAGCAATTTATTTTTAGCAAACAACAGCTGGATGGAAATATTCTAATAAACCAAAGTCTTACAGCTAAGGCCTACATCAAGAAAAGTTTTACTTACCAGAGTCCCAAGTGTCCAGATGAGAAAGCACCCTGGGGTTTGAAACAAAAATCAGTGTTTCATATGCAATACTCTAAAGGCTTTCGTAAGATCATTAAAAACTCAAATGAGCTTTTGATCTTTCAAAGAAAGCTAAAGAAATCAGAGAACAGTACATATGACTAAATTTAGTAAAAATACTAGATAGCATTAAAAAATTCTGTCTAGGTTGCATGAGAATAACTTCACATCTACCACGAATTCCCTAGCTCTAGAGGCCTGCGTGTATTTCAGATCATGCCGTAGTGATGACAAGGATTCCAGTAACCGATTTTCACCAGGGTAATCTCCTTTAAAGATATCCAATCAGATACCTAATCAACTAATTAAATGGCACATTAAATCCTTCAACATACTTATGCAAAATAAGAAAGGGTAAATATAATAGAAACCAGTACGTACTTTTTGGCATTTTCAAAAATATTCCTCAAATACGCTGTGGTTCTTCTCTCCTCTCTCTGGTTTGTAAACAAACGAAAATCACAAAATGAACTGAACAGAAGACCAAATAAAATATTCCCTGACAGAATGAAGATGAGAAATAAAGTTGGTTTTCTCTTTGAATGGAAATAATACGCAGTGGGGCCTCAAACCATCTTCCAAGTGCCCATACTCACAGGCACTCACACACATGTAAACCACATCGGCTCATAGGCACTCACACACGTGACAATACAGCGCAAGCTCTGCTTTTGTTTAATTTCTTGCATTATTTTAAGAGAACAAAATTTACAGGCAATCACCTTAGGTGAAATGACTGCAAGTCTTTGCACTTCTCATAATCAGATTCCCATTTATTTATCTTCAAAATAAAAAAGCCAACTCATCCATGTTTGAATTTAAAACACCCATTTCAGAAGCGGCTCTGGAGAGTTCCAGTGTTTCAGTTCCAGTGCCTCTCACTCACCTCTTCTGAAAGGTTACGCCATTCCTTCCTGAGCACATTACTCTGGTAGTGCAAGTGTGGCTCTGCATACTTCACACTCTCCAAGTTCGAGTTGAGTTTCTCCCAGAAGCCTTTGGAGTTTTGGAACTGCAAAGTGTTGCAGAGGAAGCATGAATATAAACTGACCTCTTAAAGAAATACCTCATCACCCTCCCACTAAGAGACTGCAGACATGTGATTAATGTAGCTTCAAAACAATCTAAGCGAAAAAAGTTAAACCAAAGCACTTCAACTAATTTCTCTTGATGGCATGGCAGTGGTAGCACTTACTCAAACTTGAGATCAAGATTTGGTGCCTGGAAAGAAATGAGTATTTCTGGGTCACAGTTCATCTGACCTAATTACACGTTTGAGATGGGAAGAACTGCACCACAGACTACACTGGCCATATTGTCTAGATTTCCTCTGACTGTAAAAAGAGCCTTAGGCTACTAACTTAGATATAAATGTTTACATTTGGTCAAATAAATCCCATTTCAGCTTTCCAGTAGCTCCAAAAAGAGGAATACCACCATGGCCATGACAGCTGCAGGCTGCCACCATTTTCAAGCTGCATTAAAACTTAGATTGCAAACATCCATTTACCAACCTCAAGTAACAGTGCTTCCTCCCAGAAAAGAAACAAAATCCAAACATTTCTATAGCAATTCTAAAGCATTTGACTCTAATGTTAAAATTAATTTAAACTCAGCTGTGTACAGGCAAGAGGAACAAAATCCAAACAAAACCACACCGGTTTCCTGAGCTAGTTCTTGGACTGGGTATAAAAATTTGAAGCTGCTTTTATAAGGTGGGTGAGATATGATCATTGCTGCGGAAGAGATGAGATTAAGGCAATTCTTTTTGACAGTTTTAAAAAAGAAGAGATGGTACAAGCTGTTCTTGCCCCTCTTAACATACATTATCTCCCAACACAGACACTACAGTAACAACATTTGAATAAAGAGAAGTTTGAGTTCACAATATTCCTCCACCTTGCACTAACATATTGAATTTTGCTCTCTCCTCTCAACTATTCTGCAAGAACAATAACTTTAAAAGAAAACTTCAAAAGGAAGAATCCACTTCCTATTATAAACTATAATTTGTCAAGGAAAATAAACCTCCAAGACTCAATCCTGCCTGCCACTTTCCTCTTGCTGCCAGTGCCTATTGTCACTTTATTATTGTAGCTGCAGCAGAGAAAATAAATCTTGGGTTTTGCTTCATTTTAGTTATATTTAGCAGCTGCAAACTAGGAGCACATATGGCACCATATGTGCACTCCGTTGGACCTAACTCATGAGATCTACAACCTACTACTGCAGAATAAATGTTACCAATATGAAACCAGAGAAATATTAAATACAGCATAAGGGTATCATCTAGTGACCAATCCATGCAACAGCACCACCACTGCAAAACTGTGTTCAAGCCACACCAGACCTGAATATGTGGCAGAGGGAAGCAAGACAGCAATTTTCTTTCATATATGAAATCTCTAACAGGAAGTGGTAGACTTCAGCATTGTCTGCTTTTAATTCCAAAAAGCTGCATTGTATTAGATCTCATTTAAAAAGTCAAAAGTTTAAAGTAAAGGGTTTTTTAAATTACATATATTGTTTCTTGAGGATCATCAGGACAAGGGCTAGAAAGAGAAGGCTTCTTCATCTTAGGGTTTTATTTGGGAGACATTTCTGGAGAGTCAGAAATTAACACCTAAGCATGAGCACCTAAAAGACATTGTACTACCAGAAGTCAAAGCCAGGCCTTATCAGTTTGCAATCCATGAAAAGCTCCCATGAAGCCTTTCATAAGTAGTGGGTTATTAACTGAAGATAGAGAGCTCTCTGCCATACCCTTTGAAAAGATGTAGGGTGACAATTGCTTCAAGAGGCCCATGACTCTCTGCACTGTAGTGCTGTGTCTCCCCAGCAGTGATGGCATTCAGAGAGCTCTGTAACCAACCAGGCAGCTGCACAGGCAGCTACTCCTTAAAACATCACTCTGCACCTCAGGGGTTCAGCACAGCACGAGGGAGAAGCTCTTTTCCTGTGCTCTGACAACTCCTTGCACTGTATATTTTCATTCTTCCCCTGGACCTCCTCCTATTTTCTTTATTTCCCTTCTTCCTCCTGCCTTCTCGCTTTCTGATTGAACTTATTTGCACCCCTGCAAGTTTGGTTTGTGCTTAAAAAGGAGGGGAAAAATTAGATGTATTAATTGCAATAGTTATGCAGAGCTTTTGGACAAGTGGACTAACTGCTCCTCCTTTCTCAATATATCTTGATGACCAGGAATTTAGTGATAAAAACACCTGATACCCAAATAGCACAAAATTTTTTGTGAATATAGACATAGCCCTCCCAAAGACTCTCAAAAACTGATGGGCTTGAGAACTCCAAAAAGCTTCTCAAAGTAACAATTCAGCATTGTGAAATGCCATAAAATCTTTGCAAAAGAAATACTACTCGTAGGACCAGATCGGTCACCAGGGTCTGACTCCTGATGCCAATAACATGCACCAACTGAAACACCAACTGACCACTTAAACTCAAGCCATGGTGGGCTTGTGGCACTGGTGTGGTACAAAACAGCCAGAGCATTAAACCTTACCCTGTGCATTAGCATCTTTGTCCTCATGCAAGAGTCAGAGCAATTTGCCATCAAAAGTAGCAGGAAATATTTGTCTTTAGCTCAACTCTGACCTTTTCAATCTGTTTAGGTTTCAGACAGAAATAGGAAATGAGTTCCACAATCAGGAAGTATAGCTGCTAAAGGCATGTGCCCCCAGGGGCTTGAGGTTCAATCTCAGACAAATTAAAGGCCTGCTAACTTTGACCTTAGTGAATTACAAGGATTATCTAGCAACAAATTTTCTCAAGGTCTGATTTTCCCAGGTGTCCCAGTTCCCAGGGCAGCCTTTCCAAGCAAAGACTGCAAAGCCCGACTCCCTGACAGAAACCCTATGAATGTGTGTAGCCCTGCTGCAGAGTGAAAGAGCAGTGGGCAATTCCACTGATTTTTAAAAGATTTTGTGAACAGTGAATCTTTATGACTAATTATAAGCACGTCTTTAAAGACCTTCATAGAACAACATTGTCATGTACCCAGAGTCTAATCCTACGAGTTGCTGGTGTGTTTAAACTCCTCACTCTTCCCATTAGCTCTCCACAACAAACTGCTTATTAAAATCCTCTTTCAGATTTTGTAGGGGAGTACTTAGGAAAATTTCAAGTATTTCTCTAAACTGGAGCTGAGGGAGTGGAATGGGAAGACGGGAAGAATCATTCATGCTGTTTTCAACGGGAAGTGCAATTTCCTACCCAAACAGCATGTGCTCCCCCCCAGCCCACTGCCCTTTCCAGGCTGTGCAGGAATTTGTCTAGATTTAGTAGCCAAAGCCCTGACATAAGTGCAATCACAGGATGTTATGGACAAAACAAAATGAGAGGGTCATGAGCCATCCACACTAATGGCAGCACAATGAAATAGCCCTCAAAGTGGGCATATGTAGACATATGTAGAAATCCCACTTGTCTGTTATGCCACCTCTGCCTTCAGCTACCAAAGCCATAAAGCAAAGTGGTATCAATCTGATTAACAATAATTAATTCGTAGATAATCCTCCCTGTTGAATAGAGGTGTCTTCAAAAAGGGAAAAAACCCCACCATCTTTGAGTCTGATTAACTGATATTTTAGTAAATGCATAAATAATTTCCAACTGGGTAATTTTCTGTTCAAATCTATTTTTGGATAGGGCTGCTTCATTAATATTTAGCACACCCCCAACCCACAATAAAAGCAGCTACTAATCTGCAAATACAAATGTGGTTTTATACTGGAACTTACCTCTAACACAGGTAGAGAAATAATGTCTGTGGCACATATTACTCCAGGGACCACCTATAAATACATAAAAATTATTTATAGTCTTATAATTTAGCATAGAACACAGCACAACTTAATGAATCTCAATCACCCATTTCTTTTGTGAAACTAGCTACCTATCCAAAACTGTGCCCTCATTTAAAAAAAAAAAAGCCAGTATATTAGAACAGTGTCACAACAGAGACATTAAAAGACATTATTCGATCTAACTGTAAAGTCTTGCTTGAAGTTATTTTACTTCTGCCAACTTACTTGCAAATCTTAACTCTACTGGTTCTGTTTGTCCTGGAAATAACTGCATGATTTTGCTGGTTAAATGTATTCGGTATTCATTATAAACCTCATATGATAAGGAATAAACTAATGCTTTGTTATGAAAACCGAGATATTTAACCATCCATTCAATTATAATAACTGTTCTTGGTTTTGTAAATGCTTTTATTTGTTGACAAAAAATTTGACTCATGGAAAACATTGCAAAGGGTAAGACTTGGCAAACTAAAATAGGCATAAAGCACAGGTATCAATTTGGAGCATATCTGTGAAAAGGTAAGACACACAAGCTATAGGCTGTACCAAGGGATAAAAACCAGACCCTCTAGCTATTAATTAAAGTACCAGCTGTTATCTTACCCCAATCCAGTCATGCAGTGACGTGTAGGGCAGGAGTTTATCCAGGTTCTGAGTTTCTGGACACATCCTGCAGTACAGGGAGGCTGAATGTAATGTAAAAAGATTTATAAGGGCAAGATCGTATAAACTATCAGTTAACAAGAGTAGGCTTCACAGTTCCTTATCTGACACTTTTTTAAGGACAAATCCTGCTGCTGTCTCTGAAACAGCTTCCTCCATGGTGGAACTGGTCCCATTCTGTGCACAAAAGGAGGAAGAGAAGTCCAGATGGCTGCAGGGCTGGGTCAGCTGCTTGGCTACAGCTCAGCACTGCAGGGGTCCTTTGTGCAAAGTCTGTGCACTGGCTAGACTGAGGAATCAGCTATTAGAAGAGAGTATCACGATAAGCCAAATCCTTTTGAAAAAAATGGTTTGGGCTAGAGCTAGAGGAGAATGGAGCTGAGGAACCAGTCTCCAGAGACCTAAAATAATGATAAATACATTTGTTCCATTAGACAGAGGAATGCATCTGAGAAGTTTTACTGCCAATCTGATTTTGAGACATCTATGTATCTTCTAAACTACTGACACTGTCTCTCAATGCCACAAAATGCAGGTTAGTTAACATAAATCATAACCAAAAAGTTCGGAAGTAAGAGTCAGTTTGTATTGCCATGGCCTCCCCTTCAGAGTCAACTGGAGTAAGCAGGAAAACTCAGTGTGCAGGAAAATAAATACCTACCAATGATAAATTCTTGAATGGGGTCAAAAGAATGGCATGTTGACATGTTCTCAGAAATCCACTGAATAATCTGTCAGAATGAGAACAGGGAGCTTGTCACTTCTTTCTGTTTAAGCAAGTGTTGTAAGAGAGTATAGAAACTTTGGTTTTGGCAGTAACATTTTGTATGGAGTAGTGATAGAGACACAAATGTTTTCAGGACAGTCTGGACCAATAAGAAGGTTTAGGGCAGCCCAGCTGATGAGACTCTTGGCACTGCCAGGTGAATTGGGTCTTCTCTTTGGCTGATATCATTCAAGCCCTGCTCCGGCTTTGTATGTGACATCAGTCACTGGAAAACAATTTAGAGGAGGTTCTTTTCCCACCTGCATTTCCAAGTCTTCTGTGTGTTGGAAGTAGAGCAGGGCACAGTGAAGAGCTGCCAATCTCTCATAGTCTCGTTTGCTCTTCTGTAGGAACTGCAGCAAGGCACTGTCACTGATGCTCACATCATACAGACTTCCTGCTTCACAATCCAGGGCTGTTGACACCCATGGGGACCGGATGGAACAGTTTTGTAATGTGTCAATTCTTGCATCCTCACCTGAAGAACATTGGTTTGAGAACAAAAAGGAGTAAGAACATAAAGTTTGCCTGCTACCAGTATTACTCTTAAGACTCCTAGGCTCCCAGCAGTAAGAAAGAGTCTGCCTCTTGCACTAGCTGCCCTGGTATTATGCTGAAAAGGAGTAGGAATGGTGTTGACTTGACAAGGAAAGCAGATAAGGAGCACAGTCCACACTCAGTTCTCTCCTTCCCTATTGCTGACACAGAGAAGGTGTAGATTTGAGGCTCACAATGCTGCCCCAAGGCAAATCAGAGTACATGTGATGGAATAGAGCAGAGCACAAGTTCAACACTAGAATTAGCACGTACTGGTACAGCTTGTACAGGTCTGTTCACATGCAGAATCATGGTACAAGCTTCTATTGGTGGATCTCTTGCCATCAATCCCAATTGCCAGAACAGGAAGGTTCTGCTCTATGATTACTCACTGCAGCATCAGACCAAACCCACTTTATTTATGCTAGTACTAATGCTCACCACCATGGTACAATACAGATACTGTATTTCAGACCATTTGCATCAGAAATCAGGCCCACCATACATCAGTGATGCTTTCCGACGATTTTTAGCAGGACAGTATTTCACTATGCACGCAAAACAGGTATTAGCTTCCTGTGATGCTGCCCCTGCACCAGTTTCCACAATTTATATCTCCTTCACCCAATCAGAACAACAGATTTCTGTTTTCAAACAAAGGCACCCCACTTTCAAAAATAAACCACTTCCCACAAAGACCTGTTTGTTGGAAATGAAATAACACACATCTCAGATGAGACTCTAAATTAAATTGCATCAGCCTGATCAGGTGAAGGAAACACAGATTTCCTTTACCCACACCCTCCAAACACACACATTTAGAGCAACTCAATTGGAGGAAGGAAATGTAAAATCAAATTTACATGTCCATGTGAAATTTGAAAACAGTGGAAGACCAAGAACCATGTGCAAAGTTGGAGGAAGGGAAACTATGAAACCAGGGCAGAGAATTTCAAATTCAGTGAAAGGTCTTCTTCCATTTCATAACAAGCAAGAAGTATGAAATACATAAAGTATGAAATGCCAGTTCAGATTCTCTTTCTAAAATGGAAAGTAGTGAAAATGTCATTCTTATTTTTTCAGTATCCTTGCTTCGTCAGAACACTGTGCAATAAGGAAACATTGAGAAATACAACTTTCATGTACAGAGATATGAACAAGTTTCCCAACAACAATGAAATTACTTAAAGCAGTTTTACTATACCTGTCAGAAATAAACTGTAGCACAGCAGGTCAGGATGCTGAATGTTCAGGAGGTGCAGGAACTGACCAGGCAAATAAGCAGCCACATAATAGTCTATTTAAAGAAACAACAGTGGTCAATTTAGCCCTTGATCACTTATTTGCTTTAAGAGGCTCTTTCACATGATTCTCATCCTGGCCCACTTCTCTGTGAGGAATGGATTATATCTAGGAAATACAAAGGGAGTTAATTAAAATCTGCTGTTGTATTAACACAGGAAACACTAGCAGTACATTTGGGTTTCCAGGGGAGGATTCAAGAGACTTGAGAGACTCAAGAATTCAGCAGCTGGTGTCCAGCACAGATTCTGAGGCAACTTCAGAGGAAGCTGCCTACTAATAGTGAGGCATTGCAATATCAAATGCCAAATACAGAAGTCATGAAGAAAAAAAGCAGCAAAAAAACACTGCTACCTAAAGTTACAAAAAAAAAATCCTTTCCTTCAGAGAAGAGTTCACCATTTGTCTCCCTACTGCAGACAGAATGGCAGAATGGCAATCACACAGGGAAGTAACACAAGTAACCTACCAAGATTCATAAAAGCCACTTCCTTCAATTGATGAGATTCTGTTCTTTCTAGAGAAACTGTAAAAGTTTTGTTGTAACCTGGGGAAAAATAAAAATACTTTAAAAACCTCAAACAATAAACACTGTTTGCTACAATCCACCTATGACTTTACAGCTAGAAACTTCAGCAGTGCCCATAGACAAAATGGGGTTATTTTACACTGTTTTATGGGGTTGTCTGCATGGACATATTTAATCCATCCTAAACAGAGTTCCTGCACACTTAATAGACTGGCACCTACACAGTGCCATTCCTTAGTGTGTGGAAACTAGCCATGCACTGCACAGCCTATGTTTGTGTTTAAAGAAGCATTCCATCCCAGAGCAAGCTTGTGTAAAAATACCTTTCCCCAAAAAAAATCCAAACGCAAATCCTTTATATAGCTGTGGTTCACATTTTGGTGATCTTTCAACTGCTTTAAAGAATTTCCACTTTGTTTATCTGCATGCTCTATTGCTCTAATTTAGTTCAGCTCAGTTTATACAAAGGCCAATCTCAGACCTGCTGTGTTTGCATGGGCTTTGCATCAGCATAGCTGTTGTTTTAATCTAGACTTGTACCACACTTCTGGCACCCAGTAAGAATGACACAATGCCCTCAAACTTCCTCTGTCTCTGAGAAAAGCTGGAGATTAAAGTAACTAATGGTGTCATGATCAGGATGCTCCTTAACAATCCATGGAAATTCAATATAAGATCCACAGTTCACAGGACCACCAAGGGAAAAAGTCACCAACAGCAACACTACAGATGCAGAGGTGTCAAAAGATACAGTTTTTCATACAAAATACTGACTGAAGTTAGCTTGCATGAGTCAGTATACTCTCCATCACCACTTTGTCACTTGCCAGCGTGAGCACAGGCAAGTTAAAACCAGCACTGCAGAATTCAACTGCAACATCGTGACTTCTCTGTTTATGCTGCAGTGACTGTTTTAACAGGGGTGGGAAGCTTCCAACTGAGATTACAGAGGTTGCAGAACAAACTGAATTCCTTACATGTCTCCAAAATATGGCTTATGGACCCAATACACCCCTGCTTCTGTGGGTCACTGCAGAACAATTATTAAAATTCTCTTGTACAACTGATGAATCTTACATGAACCCACAAACAACTCAGCACCAAACAACTCTGTTCCACAGAGGTAATTTCAGACTTAACTAGTCAATGTCACCATACTTATCCTCAGTTTCTTCCTAGTACAGCTCAGGATGTACAAGAGCCATGGCTGGCTCCAAGCAATCCAACAACCCTTTGGCTACACGTGAGGTGTGTGTGGGGAAATCAACCCTTCACAGCAGTGCAATGCACAGTGTGTCACACCCAAAAAGGACTTCTCCAATTTGTTAATGCCTTCAAGAACACAAAAAGGTAGTTCACTCAATCCCACAATGTTCTATCAGCAAAGCAACATGTTAGTGCAGCTCTGACATAAGAGAAGCATCCTGACACAAGAAAGCAAACAGTTAAGGTAGAACAGAGACACATTGTGCAGTTAAACACAGTTACTCCGTACTATGCAGCTTCTCCGCTGAGAATAATTTGCCTCTCTTGTCCAGGTATCAAATAAGAAAGTCTTGATAATGAGAATTGTTATTCTGATTGGAATAAAACAATGTCCTTTATTATTTTAAAACAAAAACAAAGGTCTTAACTTCAAGAGCTAGAGCACCACTTACACAGCAACTATTCTTAGAGTCAGTGGGTGTTGCGCCTCTTGCTGTGAAAATGACATGTTGAACTGGAATTCTAAACAGACATTCAAGCTAAGAGCTATTGGCTCTATTTCCCATACAAATGCCGTATGGCATAAGTACAACACACCTGCAAGCTCCCACAGATTTCATTGATGTCTGTGCTCAGCACGCCGGAAAGTCTGGCTAGAAATAAGGGACCAAATTAATAACCACTTACAAGGCCATTGGTTTGAAGCTACTCACTCAGCATCAGGCAGGAAGTCTACAGCAGGAAAGTCAACTCTGCAGCTAAAGGCAGCTGCTGTCTTTAAACACCAGCCACAGTAGTTTATTGTCTGCAGACTTTGGTAGTTATTTGTTTTGAAAGGCATTCTGTGACTCTGTCAGCACACTGACAGTCTCCAAAATAAAGCACAGTAAGTTAACAAGTTAGTCTTACCTTTATGTAAAAAATATATGGAGTACATGATCTCATGAGGAATATCAGAGGCTAGACTACAACACATACAGAGGCCTCCTAAAAAGACAAAATAAGGAAAGAAAATTCACTTGTCCAGCTAAATATCTAGACATCTTTATACTGCACAAAACTAAAGCAAGACTGTTTCAAATTAGAAACTAAAAATAATTTCTCAAAAAAGGTAAAGATTACAGGAATGACTGTTTCAAATTAGAAACTAAAAATAATTTCTCAAAAAAGGTAAAGATTACAGGAATATCTGTTATGGACTCTAAACATCATTTACCTTATGAAACAAAATCAAGAAAGAACAGAGGAGTCAATCTGGCAGGCTGGAAACCTGGGTCCTGACATGGCCAGTTCTTCCCTTTAGGGGAAGTATATTTTAGCCCTTCCCAGGAGAAATCATGCTTGCAGCCAGAAAACTGATCAAGCCTTTTTTCTCCACAGATTGCCTCAATCCAGATATTTTCTGTTTAGGAGCTGTCAGATATGCTCAACAACATAGTAAAACACAGTTTCTTTGCTTTTCAAGTAATCTCATATTGGCAGCATGAATACACTACTAGAGCTTTCTCACACTAGAAGTGATAGTCACTTCTCCCCTTTCCAGCCCAAAGATTTCAGGAGAGAAGTCAGTCCTTGGGACAAGTTTATTTCGGCCAGGGTACTGCATACAGGCATGTTTCTCACTCCCAGCCTAATTCTACATTCGACTGATCCTGTTTTGACCCCACTGGATCAGTCTCCATCTCTTATAAAAACTTTAATCCCCTTACTCTGATGCTTTGTTGTTGATGTTAGAAACAGCTTCCAAACCACATTATCTGAATACCGTTGGGAAAGATCATCCACAAATATGACCATTCACATTTTACCTTTTTTGAAAGTTTATCATTTAAAAGAAGAAAAGAAAGTAATACTAATACAGGTACTGTTGTGTAAAAAAAATAAGGCTGTGTATACAAGCTATACAGAAAATGGCACAGTACAGAAAAAGCACAAGTACAAAAAAAGCACAGCTACCAAGTTACATCATTTGATTAAATGCCTTGGTATGTCACACCACAGGGCTGTACCATAGCTGTGACACAGATATGGCTGAGACACTTCACACTTCTGTCTTCTGGGGAGCGTAACTACTTTCTTGAGATGCAATTTTTCTTTCTGCTTATTCTTAGCTGACTGAATGTTGTTTGATACAGTTTTGCTTGGATATTTGATTCATTCAGACAACAGACAGGGCATTTTGCCAGAGCATTTGGCTTCTTTCAGAACATGCATAATTTTTAAAGTAGCAGCATCAGGACTCATAAGGAAGACTGGAAAAGCTCCAGCAACCCACAAGGCTGTTTTATTATCAACAGCTCCCTTCCAGCACTGCAAATTTCTTTCTTGTATGCTGGAGGCTACTGTGTACAGTGCTCTGTAAATTGCACAACATGCAAGCGAGCGTGTTCAGACTGAAGTGTCAGTGGGTAACGTGCAAGCTGACCACAGAAACAGCAGCTATGGGGGACTATTAATAGGATGTGCATCTTTCAACTCAACAGTATTGGTCCATGTGTCAACAAACTGAACTACAAACAACCGGAAATAACAAACGGTGCTTCATTAATACAGACAGAGACATGGCAGCCTCAGACCAGCAAGCGTCCAAGCGCTGCTACACCTGTCACAGTTCTGGCAATCCCAGGAGAGCAGCCAGAGACTGAGAATACACCAGAGACTCATTTCCTACCCTTAGCAGTGCTCTCTGCAAATTAGAGCTGGGTTGTGCTGCTGCAGGGAAAGCTTGTTAGCCTATTGCACCTGTATGGTAAGTGTTTAGTGTGAAAAGCCAGGTCTTCCACACTACCCATTTCAAAATCATTTGCAAACAGTAAAAGCTGTAGCTGAATGTCTTGAGGTGAGAAGACTCATGTGAAGATATACTTAGATGGACATTTGTCTTTCCAGAAATAAAAGGGAAAAAATATCTTGGCTACAAAGGTTAGGGGAAAAAAAAAAAAAGAGAGAAAAGAAGAAAAAATTTTAAAATTAAGTCTACTCCTATTCAGGAAACAACAGTTACAACTCTGGCACTCAACAAAGTCACCGCACTGAGACTGTAAGAGTCACCTATGATATGCAGACATTAAGTTTTCCCTAGGAAACTTTTATTTTAAATTCTTCATTTCTGTTCAAGCAAAAACTCAAGACGTGAGGCTGTAATAGCATCTCAACATGGCATCCAAATGCCACAACTCAAATACAACATTGCACCAGGGCATTTTGTCTAGTTGTACTGACTTAGGAGTGACTTGCCTCACTTCAGCCATCCAAACATCTCTCATTTAGACTCCTATACAGCTAACAAAGAAATATGGATTGAAACAATCACCCTCTGGAGATGCCTATTTCTCTCCAGAAACATAGTCCAGATAGTCCTAACCTTCAGGCAGATAGTTAGGTGATGGTAATCCAGTGTCTATGACCTTACTGCCTGCATTTTTTTTAATACTGAGCAAATTTAAAAAAATATATATATTTCTAAAGCACTAAGAGAAAACATAACAGCACAGTGTTTCTTTAATAACGACCGAATTCTGGACATGAAAAGTTAATTCTGAGACTGGAACTGCTTGATCTCAGCTACTCAAGAAGTACATGGGGGTTTTTATCCGGAGAGATTTCATCTGTGCTGAATGTAAGGAACAGAGTTACTTTCCTGCTGTGGAAAGGAGAAGTGAGAAAGGAAAAGTGATTTCATTCAGAGTTCAGATCGACAGGAGCCAATAACAGTTTCAGAGAAATGGGAAATTGCATGGAATATTCCAGTTTGAAGTTTTGCCAATTATGCATTGCCAGGGATGTCCGAATGGGACAAGCAGGGATACTGGCATTAATATCAGAGGCGTGCTAGCAGTCCCACAGAGGGCACAGTCTGCACCACAAAGAACTTGCAGTCCAGTTTTGCAAACCACCACTGAGGTACAAAAGGGAACTTTTGTGTTCTTCAGCAACTAGATATGGTTTTAGCACCAAAATAACTTGTTCCAAACTGTAAGTTACCCGAAATGAGTTGTGCAAGGTAATCCTCAGTTTCAAACAACATTCAAGGAAAAGCCACACACAGTAAACTCACTTAGTAAGTGCAATTTGCAAATTATGCATTTTACAGTAAGTGCAGTGAAAAGCACCCGTGAAAGGTTCCACACAGACTTTAAATATTGTGTCACCAGACAGAAAAAAACATTTTATTTCAGAGTAACCAAACAAGAGTCTTGTCAGAGGATGACTGAATTTCATCCTAAACTCAAGGAGATGCTTCAATCTGAATAAACTCCAGAGGAGTATAGGTTTAAAAAGGAAACATATACACAAATCAATAATATTTTCCATTATTGGACTAGCTGTTTATATAAGAAATTGCCTTGCTAAGAGAGAAAAAGCCTAATCTACATTTGAAAGATCGAAACTTGGCTTTCTCTAATTCCTTCCCTCTAATCTTTATAAGCATGCAGTTTGCCTTGGTAAGAGAAAAATCTGTGTAAGGAAGCTGTATTTCGCTTGATTTGCATTAATGGTCATTTCAGTGCAAGTGGCAGACAGCTCAGCAGTTCACTGGTGTGCACAGCAGGCCTTGGAGAGCGATATGTAAAGCCTCTCCTGCAACACTGCCCTGTACAACTCTGCTGACTATTCAAAGGTTAAACAGATACCATCTCTGCCTGCCTGTATGGTCTAATTCAGAAGCTGAAAGAAGCTGTAATGAACAGGTACCTCTTGAGACCAGTTTTTAATCCAAAAAAGGTCATGGCATATATTAGGATGGAGGGAGACTCCAAAATCCTAAAGGTTTAAGAAACATTTTAGGTTTAAGTTTAAAGAATCATATATATACTAAACCCTTGAGTAGCACATACCAAGTTTAGTATCACATACTTGGACCCTCTAAACACCACACACTATCAGCAATATGAAGCTCTTAAAGCCTGCATTGCACATGCTTTGTGTACATATGTCCACTCTGTAACACAAATATATACTAGATCAGAAACCCAGACAAAACCTTCCTTGAATTTACTTTCTAACATAATTTTGGTCAGCTTTAACATTAGGTTGCTTTAATGTAACACACAACCCCACTTTGGTACCTCCTGCGTTCTGAAACTGACAGGAAAATGCTACGGTGTTCTCAGACTGAGATATTTCACTAGAGGAGAGCATGGTACCAGTTCTTTGAAGTTGGACTACCAAAAAGTTTCTGGGTGACTATTTTGTTGGGGGTGTTGATATATAAAACCCTGGGCACTTCAGCTCAACTTCACTGCAGCTTTCAGAAGGTAAAATTTCTTAAGACAAATAAAGCACAGTTGCCTTCTCCCTCTCCTCACAGTTACCTGTCCAGTATGCTCTAAAGGAATACAAATCTCACACTGACATCACAAATGTTTGTATTTCTGTGTGTTTTTCAATATTTTATGAAGAAATTCAGCGATCAACTAGGATTACACTGCATGATAACTACTAGTGGAGGTAATTTTGACCATACTTGTATCTGTTCATTACCTGCTTTACTTGTAAAAACCTGGAGGTTCAAAGATTTAGATGCAACGTCTTGATCTTGACAGTAATCATATCCAAAATTCACAAGTCTATGAGCAAATAAAGATCACTAAGTAAATCACTTCATCCACAGAAATTTATCACAACAAACAGATCACCAGAACAGTCAATATGTAATCAAAATATACTAATTAAATTATAATCAAATGTTCTGTAATGCAAGTTAAATTGGGCTTTAACCAATTTGCTCAACATTGTTAGAAATAAGAATCACAAAACTGCACACTGTTATGCAACAATTTATAACATACCTGACAACTTCATATTCACTCACTGCATTGTCCAACCATTCCCATGCTTTGAAGTGAAAGCAAGTTCTCATGACATACTGTAAATCCAAACACTTGTGACACCTGATAACTCAAAGGTTTTGCAGACTTAACTCTACAGCCCATGTCTGTAAAGCTACATTTTAATCTGCAATTGGGACACTACTTTCAGTGGAAATACTTGAAAGAAAAGCACAAAATCACACTCACACGGAATTTGTTATACCGTGACATTTTCAGTCTCATGCTGCCTGTGCTTTAATGGTTTTACGTATCTTTAAATCTACAAGGCCTATTTTTGCCCTGCAGAACACGCAGCAGAAGATTGTAGTCAGTCTCCCTTAGCTTTTGTGTTGCTGGGTGGGTTTTTTGTTTCGTTGCATTTTTTTACAGAAAGTATTTTGATCCTGCAGGGATTTTCCCCTAGGTCTTCTGCAGTAATTTTGAAAAATACAAAATAAAGTTAAATACAGCACTGAAGCTCTTACAGGAGCTGTGTTCTTTCAGCACCAACTGCAAGAGGATACACTGCCCTTTTTTACGGCAGTCTGCACATGCAGGAGCACCACACTGAGCCTTATGCACAGCACTGAGGCATTCCGAGAGCCACAGCTTGGGCTGGGTAAAACTCAACTACCTTCAGCTACTGATACCTGACCTAACAGCTCTGGCCTCCCTTTTTATTCACAAAAATAAACAGGCCCTTTTGAATGCAAAGATTGATGAGGATTATGACAGAGTTAAAGCATCCTGACTAATTTTTTCCCTCAGTTAAAAGGGAGCCCTCAGGAGACAAGCTCAGATGCAGTCATGTGCATGGCAGACACAGAATCAGACAAATCTTCATCTTTGAAAGTGCAGGCTGCTGGAAAGAGCATGCTGGAGGAGAACACAGTATAGGCAGTGTCTTCACAGGCTATAAAGAGGAGCTACTGGTTTGGTTAACTGCCCAATAAAACTTGCAATAGCAATTAAAAATGCAGAGCTTCCCTTGACAGAAATTTTGACATCACCATTACAACATGCCCGAGGTTAAAACAAATTAATTTAAATAGGTGTAGCATACTCAGAAGGTTTAACCTACAGCTAGAGATAATTATCTCTTCAGATAAATAATTTTTTTAAATGGCACTACAAAGCAGTCAAGGATTAAATTACTTTTTACAGTTGACCCTTATGAAAATAAGAACTGGAGGTCTGGACACGGTTTTCATGTTATTCTTATGTACCAGTACCATGCAGGCAACTGCAAACAAAGATATTGTGGCTTGGACAAATTTTACTTGGGTTTGTAAAATGTTACCATGTCTATTAAAAAGAAAGCAAAACAAAACATCAAAAAACCAAACAACTTACTTTAATTGTTTGTCATTTACAGCAATATCCAGGTGTGATTCCAGCTGTTAAACAAAAAAGAGGTTCTTTACAGAGGTCAATATACTCTATGTAGTATTTCAGACCAGTAAAATGTGTCATAGTCACATTTCACCAGGTTTAATATTTTAACAAGTTTATTTATCCTCCTCTAATCCTTACAGCCACTTCAAAAACTCCCATAAAACAGATTCATTTTTAAAAAGAGAAAATAAATCGCTGCATTGCAGCAATTTTCAGCCACTGGGACAAAGGTCTAGTAACAATGACATGTTGTAATTTTTATGTTCTGCTCTTTATTTCAGCTGCAACAAATGTTCCTGTGTTGCTTTAAACTGACACAAAATCAGTACACAGTTTCTTTGTCTAGTGCATTTGATAAGTCTGCTTCTTCAAAAGCTGAGTATTAGATCAGTATAGTGTCATGAATGTCACTTACTGCCTTCTAGGTCAATAAAAGCGTAATTCCACTAAAGTTACCATACTGTGGCAAAATCTGAATCTCACTGAATGTATTCTTGACAAGAAAATAATGCAAAAAACCCCCAAAAATGAACAGAAAAACAAATCCCAGTTTTCCTATGAAAAAGTTTCAATGACAAAAAAGGCAAAGAGATCTCTGTACCAGTACCTGGAAAACATAATTACATCCCACTAAAAACCATTATATAATAAAATACTCATAACTTACTATTGAGTTAAAATTTTCATCAGGATAAAACTGGACACATCTTAAAGTACTCTTTGATTCCTGGAATTAAAAAGGATGTGTTGTTAAAGTAAGAAAGCATTTTATAAAGACTGTAAAGTGATTGGGTACTCAGCACCATTCTTCACATTCAACATGCTTTGCTAACAGATATGCAGAAGTTAGGGGACAAAAGAATTTAAAAACCACATATAACCCCTCACAATAGCACAATGACATGCTTCCTTCCTGTCCCAGATCATTATCTGCCAATCATACATAATTGCGTGGGCTCTCACTTGAAGCACAGCAATACACGTCTCACACATTTTAGAAAGTTAAAAAAATATTTTCCATAATACCTATATGGCAAAAAGAACTGTATCTTACTTTGGTCAGTTCAAAAAGGGTATCTCAGAAACAAAAACATGAATACATTTCTCCATCACAGTTCACTTCCTGTTGTTTCCTAACATTCACTTTTTTCATGGCTAAGAAGAGTAAATAAAAATCCTTTTTTATTTACAGAGAATGCATCAAGTGCAAATAGTCCCTCAGACAAAATAAAAAACCCAAACCCTAAGAGTTTCACAGTTTCTTGCCACGAACCTGTCCTCTTTTGGTCACTCAGTAAGTCTGCATACAAAATACTTTCTAGATGTGAATTCTCTAGAACAGAGGCATTACACTCACAACAGTTTTGGATAGATTTAGATACTTTCGAATAAAAGACTTTTCTAAAGCAAAACACAAAAAATTTACAAGTCCACCTTTTCTATAGAAAGCACTAAGACCAGAAGTCTTCTTGCAATTTACTAAGCACAATGGCAGCTAAGGTAAGTTTGGCTTCTGCTTTGGGTTATTTGAGGCAGGAACAAGACAGACCATCCTAATGAAAACAAACTCCTACTTCCTACCTCACACACTCAAAACTTCATTGTCACTAGACAGGCAGGAACAAAACTGCAACAATGACTTTCATCTCACCTTTGGAACAATGTAGAAGAGCCTTTGTTCCATCATATCCCACTGTGCCCAAACGAGGTCATCTACAACTTTGGCTCTTGGAAGCTGACCTGGCCTTTGAATCACCTAGAGGGAAAGAATAAAAACATTAGAAACCGTCAAAGAAGGTTTTGTAACAATATGCACAGTCTGTGCTTTAAAGAGAAAAGTAGTCAGAGAAGAGGCACAAATAGTAAGGAGCTTGGAAGGAACAGGCTCCTTGTTAGCAGCACAAAGTCCACCTTTGTTGTGTGCAAGGTGCTCAGTTTAAAGAGATCAGAAGCACAGTTTTCAGGGTACACCTACTAACAAATCTTTTCTTTCAGGCTTCCTTGCTTGCAAGAAATCCACCACTTAAACTGCTCAAAGTGAATGAAGAATAGCAGAGGCATCCTTCCTCAGAGAGGAGGGAAATACCACAGTTAGTTCAGAACCAGCTACATTAACCACTGAAGGGAGATGTATCATCTCTAAAAGAGATTTCTATCCAAAGTCTCAGCCATGTGAGAGACCAGACTGGAAGTAAGGAAAAGACTAGAACTGTGGAAAACTGTTGGGATTGTATACATGCATGCTTGAATGATATAGGGAGATTTCACTTCAACCAAAACAAATCTGTTTGTCTGAAGGACATCAGATCAATCTGTTTTCTGATTATACTTAAATTTTTACTCCACTACTGTAGTCTAGCATATAAAACCCATCTGCCTTAAAGGTCATGATAAACTGAGAAAATCATGAAAGATTGCAAAGTGACCAAAATCAGGTCCTTAACTTTTCCTTCAAAGCCTACATTCACCTCCATAATGCAAGACATAGGCTTTCAGGACACAATTATTTACTATATTAGATCAATGTTTATTAATAGTAAGTCTTTCAAGCAGAGCATCCGCAATTAGTTGATGACAGATTCATGTTAAAAACAGAAAAAGAGGTGAGAGGAAAAAGAGATTGGAGCACTCACTGTACTTGGACTGTACCTAAGTTTTACATCTTTTGTTCGTTTGTTTTTCTAAGTGAATCCTTTACTGGGTTCACACAGACTCACAAAAGACAAGGTTAGGAACATGACTCTGAAAATATTTTAAATGGTTGCAACTATTTTAAATGGTTTAAAAATGAATAAACACTATGTTTACTCCCAACTTCTAACATACAGAAGCATTCAGCAACACATTAAAAAAACAATAAAATAAATAACTTTCCTCATAGATTACAAGGTGTAAAGTTTTTCAATCAGCTTTGTGATTACCAGCATAAGTTGCCATACTAATCAATGTTTTCTTTATAAACCATGTGTTGCCCAAGTATAAAATTACAAAAGCTTTCAACTAAATTAATTAAAGTAGAAAACCTCATACCCGAAGATTTTTCAATCTTACCACTTTGTGTTCTTCTTCCACAACAACACGAATGTCAAATTGCTCAATATCTTTAAAATATTAAAAAAAAAATTACAAACAAACATTTTTAAATGCTTTTATACAGCTTATAACACAAGCTCACCTCTTAGAATTCTGTAAGAACACTTTAGGGCCAGGAAAGTTCAAGTCAGTGTAAGAGGAAATCTGTGATACATGAGCACAGGTGCCTAGACAGAGACCTGGATTCTCTTCCTTTCCTCAGCTGAGAGTGGCCTCAGCCATAACACCTTGTGGAAACAGTTCCCTGCCCACATCAGTACAGCACAGGCACGAAGAGCAATGACTGGAATGTGCCCAACCAAGCCAAGGAGCACACGTGGAAAGAAAGAGTCTGCAGAGCGGCATGCCTGTGTCTGAGACTATCCCTGACCTGTTTCACTTCCTGCCATGAATACCCCTCACAGTCCTTTCCCACACAAAATTCCTGAAAGTAATCCATAGCTGGCCTGCATGAGAAGTGCAAGATCCACCCAGCAGACCTTGTGTTTCTGATTTAGCTCTGTCCACCTCAGTCTACCCAAGGCGTGGTGTCTAGCTCAGGCAAGATGGGTCTCTCCAAGGGGATGGGAAAAGCAATCTCACCCTATAATAAGAAGGAAAAACCCAGCCTTTTCCAAGAGTTCATCTTTATCCATTCCCTGCCATTAGATTAGCTGAACATGCAATGTTAGCTGCATCTAAGGAACTATTGCCCCATTCCCATCCCACTTCACACGTTAAATGACAGTCCATCTTTCAGTCAATTGATTCACCCTGAATTTACACAGGCAGCTATAATGAATCTATTTTAGCTTTTTTAGAAATTAAGATAACTGATGAAAGCATGAGCTAAGCAACTAATTGTAGATGAAGATGGCCATTCTGTTAACATTGAAAAAATTCTGGTAAATGACACAGTTTTTGAAAGACCTTTGAAATGCCTAAAATAACTCACACCCTTCTTTTTCCTGGCATTTTTTTCCCCAATTAAAGTATACAAAAAACATAATCTATAACAACCATCTTGAAGTAAAAGAATAAAAATGTACTTTGAAAATATTAACTCACATTTATCTTCTGAAACTAGCAAGAGACGACTTTTTGTAGAAGAACTTCTGCCTTCAACTGGATAAAGAAACTACACAGAAAGTTTCACAAAAGTAAGTAAAAAACCAAAGTAGTTTAGAATACTTATCTAAAATGTTTTGGGGTTTTTTTGGCTGGATATTTATGTATTTTTAAATTGAATCAGACACACTAATGATATTCAATTAATAAAAATAGCTATTATTACATATTAATAGTAATCAGTCACTATAACTGCAAACTGTGGAAGACTGAAGAGAAATAAAAAAGCAGCCGTCATGTTGGAGAAATATTGTATAGCAAACATTTTATGAAGTTTCATTTTTTTATTTCTGTGAAGAAACAGGGGGACATTGTAACAGTTGCAAGATAAAATGAGATATTTCTGCACTAAACCATGTTTTCTCTCTAGCACAGCATATTAAAAAGGCTTATCTTTAGATTAGGTGAATAATTTACCTGTACTCGAACAGAGCTATCCACAGCCTTTAGGACTCTCACATTATTAATGGGATGAATTTCGATTAGCAAGGTTAAATACTTGGATACTGCAAAAATAACATGTTTTAGATAACAGTCTTTTATGTACACAAGTTTGTTTTCCAAACAGAAATTACATGAGAAAGAGAGCAAAAGGGTTGAATATTTCAAATAGTATAAAACAATCCATTTGCAGTACCTGACTGTAAGAGCTGACTTGCTCTTTCTTCCTCTGTGTATTGACAGAAGCTGACTGCTGTGCGGGGAGAAAAAACCAACACAACCACAGTGAGTGTACATATTTGATATTAATCTTATTAAACATCCTTGAAAAATGAGCATCACAATTCTTTTACCAAAACCATATATGTCAAAGGAACAACAGAAGCTCTTCTAGATGTAGGAGGCATGCATGAATGCAGGAGGAGGAAGTGAACAAAGGGTCAGTGTGTCTTAGATGTTTTAATAAAACAGCAATATTGTCACAGCTGTGCCTTTATGTTGTTACCTACATTATCTGATGATGGATCCACTGAAATTCATAAACTGCTGTGGGCAACACATAAGTCAAAATAGATTTAAGTAATTCTAGACCCAAATGAATCATCCTACTAAACGAAATCTTTACCAAAAGATTTAATTATAAAATTAAATTATAAAACTTAATTTAATTTTTTAAAAATTAAAATTTAATTATAAAATACGTATTTACCCAGTAATGTCCTTTCATTGTTGACCGAGCAGCTGATTATGTGCAGATCCTTCTCAAACACATAGAGGTGCTACAGAGAAACACAGTAATGTTAATAACTGTGCTTTTTAAACTCCAGAAAGGACATCATCTAATTACTTCTCCTTAGGAAAATGCTGCTGTCCAGTACACAGCTTCTATCTTTAGACCAAATCTTTTCATGGCCAGAAGAACCATATTTCAAGTCTCAGTTGTAATAGTTCTCCTTTTCCTCATGTTTGTTTTTTACAAGTTCTTTTGAGTTCTATGTTGCCACTTGAGCAGCACAGCAGACTTTTATGTAAATACAAAATTTCACTCATTTCATACTATTATGGGGACACTTGCAAAGGCCTGTTATCATGGTTACAGTTATTGAATTGTAGTACATTCAGTTTTAGAGTAAAACAATCTCTTATAAATGGTAGCACCAAACAGACCAAGAATGCACATATAAAGAAAACCCCAAACATTTACTTCTTGGCACACGTGTGCAATGTGAAGAGGAGTAGACAGGACTTGTTGTTTAGAAGGTTGTTTAGAAATAAAGATTGCAGACATGACCCTTTATTCTCAAGCCTTTCGGATGTTCTGCAATGTGGTGCCTTTTAATACTACTGAGAATCGTTCCAATACCTTCTCCAGTATCTTTTCTGTTTCAAACAAGGATACCCTCCCTAACGACATAACATACTGTGTTGCAAAGCATCAAAATCTGAACCACTACAGCACTTTCACCAGAGAGAAACCTGGCATTGCTCTCACCTCATTTTGTTTAGTTTGAAGATCGTACAATCCAATGTGAGTATTTCTCTGATTTCCCTATGGATGAAAACAAATTAGCACTAGCAATATAAATATACACAAAGTTAAACATTGCTCTTTTTTTTCCCCCTGTTCTCCCTGCCCCTTGACACAAATCCTCACGCACTTCCCTGTCCTACATATAAACAGGCAGTTAATTATCTAATTCCAAGAAAGCAAATTCTAATTCCAAGAGAACAAAGATTTATTTTTTCCTTTTAGAACTAACACATGGGATAAAGCTGAAATGTGGCCAATCCACAGCCCACAAGCCATTGCATAAACCAAGTGCCTCTCCCTCACTTTGCTTCTAAACTGGTTTCAGTTATAGGCAGTAAGGCCAGGAAAAGAGATGTCTGTACAAGAATCAAGAGGGATGCTATGGCCCTGGGAGATTTAAGGCTGGTATTCCAAACTTCACCCACTTGGTGGGTCATTGGTCCAAAAGGGAGCACAGAAACATCAAACATCACCAAAAATCAGCTCCCAGTGATCTGGCTGTAGCCTGGAAAAAGGATTTCAGGTCTGCCTTAGGAAGCGATTTTTTGAAGGCTAAGTATTTTACAAGTTCACCATTAGCCTTCTGCCTTTGAAGAGTACCATAATATATATCCTTTCTAGCTTATTGATAATTAATATATAATGATTTTGTTTGGGGCACTTACAAATGTTTGGGACTACAAATCACAACTTTACTACTTCTTAATTTTTACCATGCCTTAAATTTTCCAAATACATTAAAAAAGAAAATTCTGCTTTGCAGCATACACTGGATAGCAAATCAAACTGATGTCTATTAATGTACTCAGGGTATAGGCACTAAATTGCTAAACTTCTGAAATTAAATCCAGCCACACAGGCTTCTACTTACACAGAGAGCATCATTGTTTTTAACAACTGCTTAGGGGGAGAGGGGAGAGATCTGTGGCTATTTACAAATTTATGGCATCTTGCTTTGTGAATTTGAAACAAAAGCCTGAGTATTCGCTTCCTAAGGGGTCTATTTCTGAGTGTCTCATTATTGTTGTGGCAATGACAAAAGTCTTTGACTTCTGATTTAAACAAGGAAAACAAAATGTCTTTATATTAAGACACAGGCTCCAGGCCTCCTAATTTAAGATTAGGCAAGCACTTTCACAAATAACTTTTTTTTCAAGTGTGTCTGAAACGTTAACACCTTCTGTACATAGATATTGAAAAATACACTTTACACAACTGGTAACAGAACTACACCAATGCCCATGGCCATGCATAAACTAGGACACTTGTTTTCATGTGCACGCTGAAGATTCTTGCATTGTCTTGCAAATAGAATTCACTTCTGTTAAAAATATCTTCCTTTACACTAACTATTAATGTCATAAAATACAGACACCATCAAAACCACTGTACAACATAATACTCTAAAATAAGCTTGAAAATACAACTCATTCTCCACCTTCTCCTGGTTTCACACAGAGTACACTTGACTGTCTCTCACTTAGAAGACGAAGGTTGTTTTCTATTTGTATCTATAGGGGAACAAGCCAGGCCAGCTCAGTCTAGTTTAAATCTTCTGTGCCATACATCTCTTCCCAAAGAACAGGCTACAAGTGGCCAGCTCCCCAGGCTCCACCAACTGTTTTGACTAGATCCCTACAGACTACAGTGGGAGCTTAGACACCCAGCATGCAGGCAGACGCCTACATTTAGACGTGTGAACCTTGAGCTACAGCTCATCCCTTGTGCCAGTTGCAAGAGCCTGAAGAGCACACAAGGCAGTTAGACTGTCAGAGGCCCAAAAAAGCTTAGTGTGAGGTTCCACAGGTACTAGAAAGCAGCAACACCACACACATAGAGTACCAGATCTTCTGCTGAGCTAGATGGTTACTTGCATTAAGTCTTCTAGAGTTTTGAGCAATGAAAAAACCCCAAAATTTGACACACACTTTAGGATTGTTTTCATGGTTACTATTGTCTTGTACAGACTCCCCTCCCTATGCTTGCACCAAAGGAAACACATCCACCCACAGTTAAAGTGTATTACACCTTGATGAAGGCCTCCCCTCTTCCCTTAACCCTAGGGAAGCTGGAGAGTTTTAGCATTGCTGAGCCAAGGGGACTGAAAGGCAGCCCTACTCTACTGGAGTTCACCTCGTATCTGTACTCCTCAAGAAACATGATTCTCCAGAATCCAGCTGGATCTACAGACTCCTCTGAGCTGCACAGTCAAGAAGAACAGCTTGTCTCATGAAGGAAATGATGGAAATGAGACAAAGTTTCACCTTCTGAAACCATTAGAAAACCCACTTGGAAGTAAAACTAAAAATATATGGAGAGCAAAATCCTGTGTCAAGAAGTCAGCTCTAGATACTTCAAGACATCAAATAAACTGTGGTTACTTCAGACTACTTGCAATAAAGTGTTATGGATGAATCTTAAAGAAAGGTATGTGCAGAAACAGTGTTAGATAAATGGCATCTTAAGACATCTTCGTAGGAGAAAATATTTAACTAAAGCACTGCTCACAATTTAATGGCTAGGCTTTGCTGAGAAATTGAGGGTGAAATTATGTACTGCTTATGAAGTGTTTTTAAAAAAATTGCATTTTATTCATGGGGAGATTCTAGGCCAACAAAAAATCAAGGGCAAAAACCCTATGGACTTAATCAGGTGAGTACTTTACTCTCCATTTCATCATTCTTAACCTTTGTCTGAAGTGAAGATGGGTATTTTCCCATTGCCCAACCCCCCAGGTTGTAATCAGTCATGTTTCCATGTTCTAATGCTCACTGCAAAAAACAATTAAACTACAAGAACTCAATTAGATTCACATACAGTATTATTCTCAACTATATTTTTATAAAGTTCCAAGATGGACTTACCTTCCAGGTATAAATAATTTTTCCATTTCTTTCAATATTTACAACGTAGAGTGCTGATGAATTCTCAGAAGTGTCTGAAATAAGAAGTGCAAAAAGGCACAGGATTTTCATTTCAGCTGGTTCATCATATAATTTATGTACATTTTAAGCAAATATGCTAAATATATTTTTACATGTAAATACTTATTCGCATTTTATTACTCCCAAAATTACTCACTTCTGGAAAAAGAGAGAGTACTTCTTACATCATGATTTAAACCTGATAAACTTCAACAAAAATAGTTAAGGGATTTCAAAACATGCAGGAAAAAATTATTTCTGTAAACTCCTACCTCTTCATTATAATTATGATTCTAATGGCCAGTACCTTTTGTTATGAAAATGGAATGTGCTTTTTCAAAGAATAAAAAAAAAACAAACCAAAAGACCCCCTTGCATTTATCCACTATACACAACATGGGGTTCAAACAGCCCAGTCATACTCGAGTCTTCCACACACTACAGGAAGACAGAACTAGCCTGAGGAAAATATCATTTGCTCACACCTGCCCCTTCAGCATCTCAAAGAAAAACATGAAAATAAACTACATCTCTAGACATTAGTTCTACAACATCAGCATTCCTGTGTCATTCTTAGCCTCTCCTCCTCCAAAAAGAAATAGGTAAAGAAAAAAACAACCAAAAACCAAAGAACCACAAGATTAAATACCATACAGAGAGATAGGCAACCTACCTACAAGTACAGGGAGCTAAACGATGAAGGACAAGAAATTATATGGGATGTGAATGAAAGAGTACAGTTAAAATGGAAACAAATGGGTCGGAAGCTAAGATGGACACAGAAATAAAAGAGCTTATCTAGACAAAGCAGTACAAAATAAAAAGAAAACCACCAGAAAAAAGGATAAAATATTGTACTCAAGGTGACAAAAATGCATGCTTTTCCTGATACTGCTTTTATGTTTTGTAATCACTGCAGCCATCAAAAATGTATGTATCTCTGATGGAATTTTTACTAAAAGCAGAGATTTTGCCCTTAGTAAGGTTGAAGCTGCATGACTGGTCTTAATTTTATAATAAAGGTGACCTGGAGTTCAGTAAGCATCAATATAAAGAACTCTCCACAACCCTCTGCAAGCATTTATTCAAGTCTGACACTATTTACTTGGCAGTTATCACAAAGTGTTGATAGAAGGAAGACACTTAGTGAAACTTATTTTAACAAGCCTGATACTGTAAACTGGCTTGTACAGTTTGCAGTGATAAAACTTGAAAAAACTGTTTTCAGGTATTATCAGAAGGAAGTAAATTTTCTATTTTGTTGTGGGAGGACAATGAAAATCCTTCCTGTACATTGAGCAACGCATCACTTTCTATTGGTTTCAGATCACTCGAAGTACACTACAATACCACTACATTACGGCTAGATGGTGACAGCTGAGAAAGTCTAACAATATACTCTTTTTTTTTAATTATCAGAAGCTTCCTGGAACTTAACCACCACCTCGAACTTTCAAGATGAGTACTACAGTCTCCATATTTTCATGTCAATGAATTTCCCTGTCATCTGACAGATATTTTAAAGGTGATGAAAAAGTTCTGAATCAGAAGAGAGTTTCACATCACTGAACAGTCAGTAGGAATATGGAGGCAAAGAAGTGGCAATGGCCTCTGCGCTTGAAAAGTCCTGCAGTAAAACCCTGCACATAGAATTCCTTCCTCATGCCCACAGCTGAAACCAGCAGATGAAGGGCTGCATAAGAACCAACCCAGCCTGCCTGCCCAGCACCCAGCTTTTATCAACATAATCAGGAGAACGCAGAGTTTGATTTCCTGAAGGCCATTACATGCAGCTCATATGAAAGTAAGTGGAATAAAGAAAAAAAGGCTGGTTCACTTGCCGCTCCCTTCCTCTCATCTCAGCTACTCCCAGCTCTCATGCAATTTGCAGTTCTCACATGCTATCAAGTACTTTCAAGTCCTTAGGAAAGAAAATAATAAATATTAATAACTAACATCTGAAAACTGACACAAAAGTACCATGACTCCTAAAAATTATTTGCTTTCTGTGATTAGATATTTCTTTGATGTTTAAATTAATCTTTTCAAATCCCTACCTCCCACCTTCACATTCCTAATATGACAACATTGCATGAGGGGGAAGAAGTCACTATACAGAGATGAGTTAAAATGAAATACAGCAATGCTGGTATTTGATCAGATACACCTTCCAAACTAGATTTTTATGATTCTGTATTACCAGGAACACTACTGAATGAAGACTCTATTACATTTTAAAAGACTCAATTTCAATTTTGCCCTTCCCAAACACAAGTCAGTGCCATTTTGAGACCTTCATGCCATTAACATATAGATTGACTTATCTTTGAATTAATCACTGATGAACTAACAACTTCATAGATCAATCAATTGTGCATGGAGAATTTCAGAATTTTACCTCAGATCCCTCCAGTACACTTTTCAACAATCGTTCAGTAAATGTAGAAAATGCAAAGTACTTTTTAACAGATTTTGTAAATGATGACTTGGTAAATAATTCTCTCATTCTCCAAGATGATACTTTCTAATTTGTCACCAAACAAAATCTTATGAGTCTATTTGATAACAGACCCTCACTGTGGGAAGCAAGTTAAGTATTTTGAGTAAAGTAAAAGCAACTGAAGGCATTTCGAGCTCATCACACCATGCATGATGATATTTCTACTGAAACACTAACTATTACAGTACTATTATTTTATTAGAATAAGGTTTTCATCGGTTTCTGAAAAGCAGAACTGAGCCAGCTGCTCTGCAGATTAAAGACAAGCAAAAAGCCACAGTGCCAAGAATACGGGAGGTCACTTTTTTCCAACCACTACCCCGAGCGCTCGCTATGCTGGCGATCGCACGGTGCTGTGACAGCTGACGCTGCAGCTAATTTTAAACTAGCACGCATTTACCAGACACACCAAAGTGTTCAGGCTCTGGGGTTTTTCCTCCCAGAAAGGGGAGTAGCGTGGGAGAGGGAGTAATGCTAAAACTTCTTTTTT
>VZRS01011475.1:74664-97526 GCA_013398055.1 Ifrita kowaldi | reverse complement strand
ATCAAAAAACCACCACAAACTCTGCCCTCCCTTCCAACCACCATTTTCCCTCTTTTCTCCCCACATTTTCCCCCCTCCCCAGCTCCCCCCTCCCCAGCTACTGCGGCTATTTCCGCCTGACGCAGGTGGGGCCCCCATGCCGTGGGCAAGCCTGGAGCCGCCGGCTGCACCGGGACAAGCAGGTGTGTGTGGAATGCTGGGGGAATCGGTCCCACCGCCGCCCCCACTGCACTGGACACGGGCTGCAAGGAGCCAGGTAGGTGCTCATTTGTGGCATCCCCACCACGGGATCTGTCCTGAGGAACACCTCTCCCTGCCTCTAAGGCATTTTCCGCTTATATTCTAATTATAATACAAAGCTATAATTATGTTAAAATATGCCACAATATTATAGTATACTATCATATTATTAAATAAATCAGTAGTATGTCCTATAAACTAGTATTATAATATAAAAATAAACATATTTAAATAGAATAGAATATCTCTGTTGGAAGGGACATACAATGATCATCTAGTCTGACTGCCATTATTATATATATAATATAAACCCATATATAAAACTGTATTTAATTAAAAATAATCTATTTATCAATGGCACACCCCAATTCTCACTGATTTTCCCTTCCAGGACATTTTGGGTGGCTGCTTCTGTGATGGGGTGCCAGGGCTCGTGGGTGCAGGAGGGCCTGCAGGAGGGCTGTGTCTGCTCCCCACCAGCTCTCATCTTTGTGTAGGATCCCCCTGGGAAGGTGAGCTGAGCCTCCCCATGGCACCACTCCTTGCTGGGGAGGTAGGGAATGGAATAAAAATGTGGTCTCTTTCATAACTTCACCCTTCTGCAGGTTTGCTGCTCATCCATGGAGCCAGCTCCCTCTGTTTTCCATTAAATATTTTGTTGAAGAATGGAAAAACCCTTCTTACAAAGATTAAAAATAAGGAAGTTGCTAAAGTGTGCTGATTAATGGTGGAACAGCACAAAGAGATTAAGTCTGGGTGAGAAGATGATGTGGCAGTGACATGTGTGATGATGTCATGTTCAGCCAGGACATCACACTTTCAGTGAGCTGTGACTGGCAACACACGTGAGGATGGAGGCAGCGTCCTTCCTCTTACCTGAGCTCACTCACTGCAGTATCAGGTGAGCCTTGCAGGGCACTTCAGCTGCCTGCTGGGCTTTGCAGAGAGAAATTAAACAGACACCCAAAGTCTACATGTGGGCCATGGTGCTGGTGGTCCAGTTCCAGCCACGGGGCTCAGCAGCCCCCACTGGAAGGAATGAGGCTGGGCTGGGTGTGCTGCTGCTGCCTTTCCCCACTCCTTGCCCAGCATGACATGACCTTGCTGATGGGGTCCCTGCTCCAGCTTTGGGTGGTGGTACCACAGCCCGGGGTGAGAGCATGTGCCATGCCAGGGCTGGATCTTGCTCCACTGCAGCCAGTGGCTGTTGCCTGTTTGCTGCTCCAGGATGTGTTTGGCTCCTGCAGCCCACTCTCATACCACCCTCCTGGGCAGGGAAATTAAAAGGCTTCAACACTGGCAATGTTCTTGGCCTCTTTATTTGGGATAAAAGCCCAGGTCGGCCAAGGACCAAAGTGCTGGTTAAAAAAACAGGTGGTGGGAGTTGAGCATGAGGGGGTGTGAGAGCTCTGGGGCACAGGTCTCCTCCTGCCAGCCAGAGTTGAGGACAAGGAAGCCATGGACATGGGCCAAGGCAATGCTGCACTGGAGTCCTCAGCTGAAGAGTTAGAAACAAAAGTGAGTGTGTCCCGCACTGTGAGTGGGGTTCCCCTGAGTTACACCACCAAACCTGCAGGCCTGGCTGCTGGTCAGAGAGAGCATCCAGCAAATGGAGGGACATGGCTGCAGGATCTCCTGTCACACTGCTGCATGCCTGCAGCTGTCAGTCCCTGAGGGCGGTCTCAGCTCTCCTGGTGCATTGTCCTGATTTGGCACAGGGGCCAGCCCGTGTTGCACCAGCAGCCCCTGTACCAGCTGCAGCTCCTGCTCCAACTCCTGGGTGCCGTAGTCCAGCCCTGGCATGGCCATGGCACCTTCCCCCAGCACCTGCAGCACCCGTGCCATCAGCTGGGCTCTCACCAGCAGCATGGCCAGGGCGGTGTGGAGTTTGGCACAGCCCAGCGCCTTCATCCCCCAGCGGACAGCGGCCCCTGTGGAGAGAGGGGGTGAAGGAACTGTGAGTGTGGCAGGGTCCCCTGGGCAGAGCTGGCCTGGGGAACAAGGACACTTTGCTTGTCCCAGGCACTCCACGCTCACCATACCTTGGCTCCAGCAGTGTTTACAGTACCGCAGGTCCCTCAGCACACTGGGGCCTGTGGCCTCCAACCAGTGCAGAGCCGAGCCATGGAGGGGACTGCCAGCAGGAGCCTTCTCCAGGAGCTGCACAAGGACAGGGAGCAGCTGCCGTGCCAGGACAGCTGGCTCCGCAAAAACGTTGGGTTCATCCTCCTTGTACAGGCTGGCGGCTCTGGGGGGAAAGCTGAGGTGTGAGTGAAGCCGAGGGCTGGTCCCGTGGTACCCCACACTCCCTCGTGCCAGTCCACAGGTCCAGCAACTCACTTGTTGGCCTCCAGCTCCTCCACGACGCTCCTGAGATCTAAGATGGGGATATGCTGAAGTAGTGAGTTGAAGGTCTCAGGGTGCTCCCCGAACTCTCCCAGAAGGAGCTGCAGGAGGCTCTGGAGCCCCACATTGTCCTGCACAAAGATGCAGCCATCTCGGAGAGGCTCCCCTGGGCTCTGCCGCAGGAGGCTGGCGAAACCTGAGGCCTCATGCCGGACCTCCCGTTCCTCATCTTGCAGAAGCTGAATGGCTGTGTTTATCAGCCTGAGGAAAGGGAAGAGAAGGGAAGGGAAGCATACTGCATGTCCCAAAGCATCCCAGCTGGCTTGGAGGGGAGTGAAGGATGAGACTTCAGAGGAATGCTTCTCTGAGGGACTTTTCTCCTGGAATGTGAAAGACACAGCCACCACCCAAGAGCTTGGAGCTTGGGAGGGTAGGGGCTGTGCTGAGGATTGAAGGACCCAGCAATGCCATCTGCTGCTCATAAGGGACTGGCTGCTTGTATTAAAATGCCACCCACACATTTTTTTGTAGACTGTGCGCTCTTGAGTGCCAGTGATTTTTGAATGAGTGGGGTTTTCTTCAATGCCCTTGAGGTTTTGCAGGGGACATTAACCTCCAGCAGGCTGGGGCCGGGGCTGCAGGGAGCAGTGCTGCTGGGAACTGGCTGCAAGCACAGCCACCCCCAGGGACGGGCTCAGTGACCTACCGCAGAGCCACAGGGACGAGCGAGGGACAGGACAGGGATCGCCGCACCACGCCGGCCCCCGCCATCTGCAGGGAGCGGGCGGCTGCCAGTCGCAGCACCTCGGACCAAGCGGACTGGCTGCACTCCTCCAGTGCTGCACACCAGCGCTCCACCAGCGCGCCATCGTTGTCCCCAAACCTGCCAGAGGCCAGGGAAGGAGAGAGAATTCAAGCACACCTTTCTGCTCCATCCAGGGGACCAAAGGCCACCGGCTGCCTTGAGACTGCAGGAGCCAGGTGTAATGCTGTGATTTACAGGAGAGAAGTCATGGCTGTTTCTAGCAAGGACTAAGGAAGAATCTGCTGAGAGAGTTGGGCAGTTCCCCAGCAGCAGCAGGGACCTACCCGTGGGCGAGCAGCAGGCTGGCAGCACACAGTGCCTGGAAGAGGAGATCAGGCCCAGGACACTCAGCCTCCACCATGTGCAGCAGCATCTGTAGGCAGGATGCTGAGGAGCCCTGAAGCTTACTGGAAGCTTCCTGGGACCATGACGAGGGATCTCTGTAAAGATGCAGCAAAGCCTCAAGGTACAATCTCAGGAACTCTTTGTCCCTTCTCTCTTGCAGCACCGATTGCAAGCTCTCCTAGTTGACAATAGGAAAGAAGGTACATGGTTAGTGGTCCCAGCACTGCAGGACCGGGCAAGTCCCTGCACCCATGCACCCTCAGCATGGGGAGCACCAAGCTTCTCAGCAAAGGGATCTCAGGCGTCCCATCTGTGTGGTGCATTGGGGCCCCCCTGCTTTACTTGGTGACTTTTGTGCCCTCTCATACCAGCAATGTCAGCCCAAGAGCATTCTCCACCTCCTTGCACGTTCCTCCCTCCCCAGCGATCACCCAGCTCAGGATGGCAAGCTGGATGTCGGGGCTGGGCTGCTGTAGAAGTGAGCAGACAGCAGCAATCCGCTCGCTGTCCACCAGCCGGGCTGCCTCGCTGCACATGAAGTGGGCCATGGTTTGGTGGAGGGTGGCTGAACCCACCTGCAGGAAAAAACCACGATTCCCCTTCCAGTGCTCAGCCTGGAGCGATGAATCCCCGTCCCTGCCCAGGCTCACTGCCAGTCAGGCGTGGCCGTGATTCTCCTGGCAGGAAGCGGTACCTGTGGCTCAGTGCAGCCTGACCTTCCCCCCTGCAGGAGGCTGCCCAGCTCAGTGCTGACGGTGTCATGGATGTACTGGGTGAAGCCAGGGCTGAAGGATGTGGGCAGGACGGTGAGGACCTGGAGGAAGGCGGCACGGACGAGGGGACAGCGCTGGGCAGGGGTGAGCAGCCAGTCCCGCGCCTCCAGCTGCAGAGCCACGGGGCGCAGTGCCTCGGCTGACAGCCTGCGCAGAGACACAGCCTTACCATGGGGCACAGCGCCGGGCTGGGCGCCCTTCTGCGGCCAAAAGACTGCATCTGGCACAGACTGACCCCAGCTGGAGAGACAGTATGGCAGCACTCACCCCCCGGTGCCCATGGCAGAGGCCAGCAGCGCTCGCATCTGCAGCAGGAGCCCGTGGACAGCGTTGTGCGAGCGGGTCTGTCCGGGTGCTGCAGGGAGCTGCTGGGCCAGCTGCAGGAGGAGCCCGCGGCGCTGGGGTGGGGGCACAATGGGCACCAGAGCCTTGGCAGCCATTGCCCGTATGGCGTAGATGGGGCTCTCTGCCAGCCCCAGCAGTGGCCTCAGGAAGGGAGCAGAGGGGCTGTGGAGCAAAAAGGGCACCATGTGGTGATGCTCTGGCTGGAGTAAAATCTTGCAAGAGCCAGGGCCAGCCTCGGCACCACGGGAGCCCTTCCCCCTGGAGGAGCCCTTGGCTGAAGCACAGCATCCACACTGCCCCTTACCTGCTGGGACTGTCAGCACCAGGCTGCAGCTGGGCCAGGAGGGTGAGGATGGCATGGAGTGCAGGGTGCAGGCGGGGCCCCCCCGGTGTGGGTGCTGTGGCCACCTTGAGCTCTTCGAGCAGCACAGTGCCCAGCTTTGGGTGCTGCCCGAGGAAGGCATGCAGGCTCAGCCCCTCTGATGGGCAGCCGTCCCTGTGGCTACACGGCTGTCCCAGCAGCCGGGACGTGAGGGCACCTGCAGGGACAGAGGAGGCAGCGTCAGGTCCTATCCAACCCTGCCAACCCCCTGCGCTTCACCCCAGACAGGCTCCGAAGGCTGGAGGCTGTGGGATTCCTCTGTCAGTACTCACTGAAGAGCTGGATGGCCGCGTTCCTCATGGCCCAGCACGGCGAGCCCAGGCCCCGCAGCGCCAGGGCCATCATGGGTGTGGCGTGGCGCAGCACGGCCCCGCCCAGCCCCGCCCCGCGGACCAGCGTCTGCAGCACGTGGAGGGCACACACCTGCGGAGAGCGCACGCGGCTCAGCGGCGCCTTGTCGGGAGGGGGCTCATGCCACCATGTCAGGGGAAGAGCGTGGGAAAAGACAGGGGATCCAAGAGGCCGTCAGCTCCCAGGCTGCCGGGCTGGACAGCATGACCGGGACTGTGGGTTTTTGCTCATCTGAGTTCTCACGGTCTCACGCTGGGTACCTGGCACAGCTCCCTTCAGGGGACCCGGCAGAGATTACCCTCTTCCCAAAGGGGCTCCAGCAGCCAGGAGTGCCACACACCTGTGGGAGGTCGAGGGTCTGGTCCCAGTCCTGTGGCAGTGCCGTGGTGGCCAAGGTCAGCAGTGTCTGGATGCAGTGGGTCAGCAGCGGCCGTGCCTGCGCCGGGGCCTCCCCGCTGACGATGCAGAGGAAGAGCATGGGGAAGCCGGCAGCACGGCGCGTGACCGAGCTGCTCCGGGGCCCGCTCAGCGCTTCCAAGCCCTGACAGAGAAACAAAACCCACCCAAGCTGTGGCCGGACACCTGGCACCTGGAACCTGCAGCTGCCCTGCAAGGAGGGCACCAGCCCCGCACCAGCATCTCAGCTGCCAAGAGGGTGCTTGCCCCAGGGAGAGTGGACACTGAGAAACGACCCTGGTGCTCCCTGGGGCACACAGGAAACAAGGGGCACAATGAGTACCGTACCTGCTCCAGCACAGCCCGTGGGATGGCCTGCAGCTCTGGATCCGGGTGGTTCAGCAGAGCAGCACAGAATTTGGTGAAGCCCATGCTGCAGCCCTCCACTGCTCCCTGAGGCAGAGCAGGGTCAGGCCCCCGCACCCCAAAGGCTGCACCCACCAGCCCCCCATGGCCCCAGGAAACTCTTCGCAAAGGGGAAGAGCAAGTGAGAAGACATGATGGTGTGGGGATGTGATGGGGCCTGGCACTGGGATCCCAGCCAAGGTGCTTCCAGCCATCCCCTCGTCCTGCACCAGAGCAGACCCTGCCCCACTGCATTCTCCCTTCCTCCACCCCAGTATGCCAGGGCAGGGACAGGGCTGGAGGGATGGGTAAGGGCTCAGATACGCTCTTACCCAGTGCCGGCACCGCAGCAGGATTTCCTGGAACACCCTGGTGGCCATCTGCAGGGTGGGGAGCAGCAGGAGGGGCCCCAGTTCAGCAGGCAGTGCTGGGGATAGCAGCAGCTCGGCCAGGCCCCCCAGGAGCAGCCCAATCTCCTGGGAAGAAGAGGAAGGTCAGCAAGACTGGCAGGGAGGAGGAGAACCTGGGATGGGTGGCAGCAGGGCTGCAAGCCAGGCAGCCTGGCTCTGCCACAGCAGGGGACTGTCAGTGTCTGGGAAGAAGCTGGGCTCCATAAGGGCAGGCAGGGAGGGGGCTGCTTTTGGGAAGGCTGGTCGTTGCATCCTCCTGGGGTGAGGACATGTGTGAGAGCACTGAGATAAGGACAGAAATCCCCCCGTGTTCATCCCCAGTGTGGATGAATGCCCCAAGGGGAGACGAAGCAGCAGCTGGGGTGGGCTGGATGATGGGTGCCATGCCAGACTGCCCCTCTCCCAATGCCATGAGGAGGGGTCCCCACCTTCACTGATACCCAGCAGCACGTCAGGATCAGGTTGTGCTCCTCTGACAGCAGGACTGAGTCCCCCTCCTCTTCCTCTTGCCCCCATCCCTTCCCCAGCATGATGAGGGAGCCAATGGCATTCCCCATCTCTGCAAAGGATGGGGAAGCAGCTGCAAAAGGAAAAGCCTGGTCTGAGCAGGGTGGTGTAGGGCAGTGGGAGGGGGATGCTGCTGGGGTTTGGGAGGCCCTACAGTCCCCTGTCAGAATGCACACAAATGGCAGTGGCTCCTGCCCTGCCATGTGCCCCACTCAGGACTGCAGCTGCACTTTGCCCACTGCTCTTTCCAAGACATTGCTCTCCCAACTGTTTTCATCTGGCAGGTGCCTCACTGCTTCTGCAAGGCTTTTGCCTCTAGTGCTGCTGTTCTCCCATGGAGCTGAGAAAGGGACCCAAAGCCAGGCCCAGCCCCACCACAGTCCCCCACTGTGGGGAATTCTATGGAATACAAGTGCATTCCCCTTGGGCTGGAGGGCTGCTGGGCCAGGAATGGCTGTGATGGAGTTGTCAGTGGCTCCCAGGGACGGTTCCCAGGGCTGGTTCCACCCCCGTGGGGACACACTCACCTTGCTCATCAGCACCAGGGCCTTGCTGGCTCTGCAGAGCACCCAGGAGGAAGGAGGTGATGTCTCTCATTGTGGTCACGAGGCGGGTGAGGAGATCCTGCCACCTCTGCACCAACTCTGCAGCCTGCATGGAGACGGCCACGTCCGGCACCTGGAGCAGGCACCTGCGCAGGGCTGCGATGGCTCCTGCAGAACACCCACCTCTGCTCACTGTGGGGTCAGCACAGCCCTGCCTCTCCTGCCCAAGCCCGTGGCTGACATGGCTCAGAGGCAGGGGAGTGAACAGGGCCCTGGGTGAGGGCTGTGCAACGCAGGTGGAGTACCGAAACAGGGAAACTGAGGCAAGGATGTAGCACCAGCAACGAGCTGGGGCCTGAGTCCTGCTCCAGTTCCCAGGGAGCTGCTGCAGGAGCTGCTTCCTGCCCTGCCCTGCCCGGCTGGGGCCGTACCGTGCATCGGTGCAGTGGCTGCTGCCCACAGCAGGTCCTGGCATGCCACCTTGTACTGGGCTTGCAGCACGTGGAGAAGGTGCTGGGCGAAGCACAGCCCTTGGCTGGGCAGTGTCAGGGCTGCCTCGGCCTCCAGGGACAGGCTCTTCATGATGCCAACGTCTGACCTGGGGCAACAGGCAGATCCTACTGTGAGTACCAGGGAATTCCTGCCCATCCTGTGCTATGAGGTGCCTTCCTCCCCTGGTGCAGACTCCTGTACTTCAACCCTCCCCAGCTTCCCACTGCAAGGCTATTGCAAACCCTGTCTATGAACAGACTGGTGAGGCACCAGTGCTGCCAACACCCTCTTGGGGGGTCCTGTGCCACTGCAGGGAGAGGGAGGGGGATGCCAGAAGCTCATACTTCTGCAGGATGGTCTTCATCAGCACAGCTCCAGCTTCAGCCTCCTGCACTCGGGGGCTGCCCAGGGTGTCCTGGGCCAGCTGGAAGAGAGCCAGGGCAATGGGCTCGGGGAACGTGGCAGGGAAGTAGCGGACAAGCAGCTCTGAGGCCAAGTCTCTGATCTGCCAGGACAGAGAAGACATGGGGAAAAGTGGGACATGGGAGAATGGGAAGCATGGTAGGCTTCCCCTCTGAGCCTGCTTGAGGCCAAGGCAGGCATCTTTATGACCTCCCCCTGGTTTTAGGAGGCTCACCTCGTTAGTGCTGTCCTGCAGGCAGCTCAGCAGTGCCAACAAATTGGGCTGGGAGAAGAAGTCCCAGCAGCCGCTCTGCCTGGCGTAGCTCAGCAGTGTGGCCATGGTCCCTGTGATGGGGACACGGGGCGGTGGGACGGGATTGGCTGGGAGTGTCCCCACAGCTGAGGGTGATACTCCAGGCAGCTTGCCTGTACTCACGTGGGGGCTGGCCCTTCTTCCTGTCGGGGCTCCAGGTGTCTGTGCAGGTCTCCAAAACAGCGGCCAGGAGGAGCAGAGCCGTCTTCTTCCTCTGGTAGTTGGAGCCTGGGCTGAGTGAGGCGATGCTGAGCTGCAGCAGCCATTCCACAAAGCCTGTGGGCAGAGAGCATGGCAGCGAGGGATGCTGGGCACATGTCAGTCTCCCAGGGCTATGGCGGTGCTGGGTGGCTGCCTCACCTACTGCCTGGGCGAGCTGCCCAGCTCCCTCGCCTGGCCCGGTGCCTCGCGGCGCCTTTCCCCGCAGCTGGGCCAGCGAGCTGTCCCGCAGCCGGACCAGCGCCTTCCTCACCGCTGCCTGCAGCAGCTGCCGGAACGAGGAGGAGTCACAGTTGAGGTTGAGGGGCAGGAACTCCTGCAGAAGCCGCACCTCGGTGCCTGAGAGGGGCTGGTTGGTGTTGGGGCTGCAGCAGAGCAGACCCAGAGCTGCCAGCCGAATGCCCTCCTCACGGGTGCCCAGGCAGCAGGAGAGCCGCTGCAGCGCCTCATCCCCCAGTGGCAGGGCCCCTGCCATGCTCTTCTGTGCCTTCAGCAGTGACACCCAAGCCCGGAGTGACGTCGTGTCCTGGCCACCAAACTGGGCAGCCAGTGGTGCCTGGGTGGCCGGGAGCTGCCGCAGGGTCCAGGCGAGGAGGTGGTTGGCAGCGTTGCTCTGCAGGATGGGCAGGGGGGAGCGGAGGGCCTGGGAGAGCAGGGGGAGCCAGCACAGTGCCCACTGCTCTGCCAAGGCCGCCTCTGTGCCCCGCTGCCCATCCCGCCACTCACTGCACTGCTGCCGCACCAGGACCTTGTAGACCTCGGCCGCAGCGGGACACAGGTGGTTGGTGGAGAGGCAGCTCAGGAGGTGCTGTGGCAGGTCCGGGTAGGCATCCAGCACCTGGGAGAAAGGCAGGTGACCCTCATCTCCCTGTTGGGCTAAAAGCTGCATTTGGGGGAAGGACAGATGGGTACAGGCCACACTGCAGTCACCCCTGGCACTGAGCATCTCCGGTACTTCAAGCTGCTTTTGGCCAGCTTTTGGTGGGCACTGACAGGCAAAGCTTCCCTTCCCACTGGAACTCCCCAGGGATGCACTGCTGTAGCTCACTACCCCAGGGATGCTATCCCCCTGGGTGATGCTAAAACAGCCCCTCTGGTTGGGAAGGCTGCCTGCCCACACAGCTGAGCTGGGTAGAAGGTGACAGGCAGTAGACAGAGGCTGTGCCACCTCAGCAGCAGAGCCAACTGAGACCAAGACTCCCCATACCCCTGCCTTCCTTACCTGCTGGCTGCCCATGTAGGGGACGATGGCACACAGGGGCACGTATCTTGCTTTGATCTGCCACGGCATTGAAATCACCCTCTGCAGCATCTGTTGGTAGAGGGGTGTCTCCTGGTCCTGGAAGTGCTGGCACTCAAGGTGGTAGATCTCCAGGAGCAATCGGAAGGAGCTGTGGATGAACTCAGAGACCCCTTCCACCTGTGGGAGAACGACAGCAAAGGGGGGTTAGGGTGGGCTCCCTCTCATGGTCTTCTTGTCCCATGGCAGGTGAAGCACTGGGACATGGCCCTTTAGAGCCTGTGTGTGACAAATGCCACGACCTCAGCAGTGTGACTGCCCCTGCCCCGGCAGCTGCAGGCAAGGGAGTGTGTTTAGCTGATGGAGCTGAAACAGGCAGGGGTGTGTTATGTGCTGGGGACAGCAGCCGAGCCAGGTGAAGGAAGAACTGTTCCTGGCTGCCACGTTATGGCCCTTTGGCATCGTGTCCTTACCGGGGTCTCTGCGTTGTTCCACAGCAGCTGGGTGACCTCCTGCAGGAGCTCAGTGTCCTGGGCCAGGATGCGGGTCCCTGTCAGGTGCCAGAGAGCAGCCAGGCCCTCCCGCAGGCGCTGCAGCCACAGCGCACAGGCTGCCAAAACAGAGAGCTCTGCTGCAGCCCTCGCCCCAGACTCGCTTGCAGCAGAGCCAGCATAGGCTATGGGCTTAAGGACCGTGTGTGCAGGGGCAGCAGTTCCCCCATCAGGTACACAAGACCCCAAGAGGGTTAGCATCCATTGGGCTGGAGCAGAAATTAACAGCAGTTTCCAAACCAGCTAAGACCCAGAAAAGCACCTTCCTTGGGAGAAGATGAAGCACATGGGGGCTCCGTGCAACGCAAGTACAGTGAACCTTTCAAACCTCCCCACCATGGCAGGGTCACCGTCTCCTACCTTGGAAGCAGTAGTAGTGGCAGTCCTTCTGCTCCCTGGTCAGGGCACACACAGCAGGAAAGACCACGTCCAGCAGCAGGCAGGCCTGCAGGAGCACAGCGGCTCAGGGAGCAGGCAGGCACACGATTTCCAGGGTGAGAAAACCCTGCCGTGAGACAGGCAAGGAGAGTGCTGCCTGGTTCTCCCGCTCTTACAGAGCTCACCTCCCTGCCTGGAAGTCCTCAGCTCGTGAGGACTTGGGAGAGGCTAGAACTGGGCAGAGCTGAGGCTGTACCCTGCACAGGCAACCCCAGGCTCATGCCCCGGGAGCACAGCGTGAAAACTACTTTGCTTGTGTAGGGGCTTTTGGCACCACTTTGTTTCCCAGCCCCCCAGGAGAGAGAAATCCCTGCATGGATGTCTTAGGAAAAAGCAGGCTCCTGGCTAACTGTCTGTGCTCAGCAGGATGCATGGAGCTGCTGGTGTGGAGGGGTGCAGCCTGACTTCATCCCCCAAGGATCCGCAAGCACCACAGGTGGCTGCTGGCCCTCTCCAAGGGCTCCCTCAAGCCCTGTCTGCTAGGTTTGAGTTCTCCTACCTTGTGGGGGAAGCCCTCCAGCTGGCAGCTGAGGATGTCCATCTTGCAGCACGTCAGCAAACCTCTGGTGAGCACCAGCTTCTCCAGCCCGTCTGGTTCCAGGACAGCGGGAACTTCCATCACCAGCTCCCCAAACTTCAGCTCCCCAGTGCCTGCTGGGAAATGGCTGCACTGGATGGAAGGAAGGTGGCGAACCCAAACGCTGCTCTGAGAGCAACTGCCACGGCTCATTCTAGAGCGTCCATGGGAGGTGGCCGGAGACAGCTGGAGCTCCCAGGCCACGAGAGACAGACACAGCAGCCGAGTCCAGCTTGGCACCAGCCTCTGTCCCCTCACACCCAAACATGCCTGTCACCCTTTGCCAGAGGCCGTCCCCAGCTCAGGATGGAGCACACACCTTGGCTGGGGAGCTGGAACAGGGTCAGCACAGCACTGGCCCCATGCTGGGGCTGAGGGGCCGTGTTCACCAACATGCTCAGGGCTGTGCCCGCCAGCAGCCTCGTGTCCTTGTTCAGGGCCTGGACTCGCAGGGAGGCAAATGCACAACTCAAAACACCACTTAAACCCCAACCACATTTAACTGCCCCTGCAAGCAGCTACACGGGGTCTCTCAGACATGCCACACACCGGGCTGTCTCTGCAGGCTTGGGGAGGGGAACGGGGAAAGCACCCGGGAAGGACAGCACTGCTCTGCTCCTTGGGACAGGCAGCTCCATCCCTGCCAGGGCTGTACGCACCTTCCCCCAAACCACCTCCAGCAGCAGTCCCAAGAGGCTCTGCAGGGTCTCACTCTTCCCTGATGTGCTCCACACCAGAGGGGCCACGTCCTTTGGCAGCGCCTGGAAAACCTGGAGGCAGGCCTGGAGGAGCAGGAGGTGTCACAGGGATGATCAGTATTTCTTACCTCCAAAAAAGCAGCAATGCCCCAGGAATGGCCATTCAAAGCAGCTGGATGCGTTACATCCCTCCGGACATTGCTGCCAGTCCCCAGCCAGTCCTTGCAGGTACTGATCCTTCCCCCGCTCCCCAGTCTGGCTCTTACCTTGATGACCAGGTAGCCCCACGTGCTGCCGGGTGCAGGCTGGCCCTGCAGCACCCAGCGCAGGGTGGTGGCCAGGCGCTGCAGCAGCGGAGCCAGGTTCTGCCGCCAGTGCTGCCGGCCCAGGCTGCTCTCCTCCAGGAACATGGACACTGTGGGCAAAGGGACAGCATCAGCCCCTGGCCCTCCTGCAGCCAGCCCTGCTCCCGGTTCAGCCAAGGGCTGCACTGTTGGTAAGTGAGGTAGGAATGGGGTTGGGATGCAGGGGATGCCTTGGCTTGTCTGGTTTCCAGCTGTGGGTGGGCAGAGCACCGGATGCTACTAGGACCTCTGTAGAGATCACATGGATCTGGCTGACCCCCGCTCCCCATCCCATGAGCACAGAGGACCCAGTTTGGGTTGGCAGGAAATGTCCTGTGCACTGGTGGTGTGGGCTGGGAGAAGACCCTGGAAGGGAAGGAACAGAGACTGACCTGACTGAAGGTCCCCAGGAGACAGCACCTGCAGGGACAGAAGGATAGTTTGTCCTGTGTGACAACATGCTGGGGCTCAGTGCCTTTGGCAGGAGGGTTCTGCCAGTGCCAGAAGCTGCCCCAGAGGTAAGCAAAGGGCTGGTGTGATAGGCAGCCACGTGTTGCCAGCTGCAACCAAGGGCAAATCCCCAGAATGGTGGGAAGTGAAGTGAAGTGAAGTGAAGGGAAGGACTGGGGGTAGCCCAAACCAACAGGTCCCTGTCACACATGGTCTCCAAGCAAGTCCCCATGAAAGCCAGTGCCACTGCACAGCTGGGGTTCTCTCACCTCTCCTTGCGGTGCCAGGCTGGCCAGCAGCGTGTCCACCTCCTGGGCCAACAGGGCTTCCTTCCCCACTGCCAGCTGGGTCACCATCTGCCAACAGACACCCCAAGTCAGCTGCTCTGCCCAGACCCCTGGGAGATACCAGCTGCTGAGTGCTACTGGGGGAGCCTGCAGCACCTCCGAGCCCCTTTGCTGGTAAGGATGCCGGAAAGCTCCAGAGCTGTCGCAGGAGTGGGCAAAGCCAGCCCAGCCGATTGCCTTACAGACCTGTTCCAGTTTCTGGAAGGAGCTGGAGCTGCTGGTTGCCTCCATCTGGAAAGCCAGGACACAGCGGAGCAGGGGTCGTGCCTCTGCCTCACCCAGCGCCTGCAGACCCTCACTCAGCACTCGTGTCAGCTGGAGAGCTTCCTCCAGGTGCTTCTCTTTGCATCTCTTGGCAGTACTCCTGGAATAGGACAAGCATGGGGGTGAGGACACCCTGGTTCGGTGAAGTTTGTAGTGGGGGAATACCCCCAGCTCAGTGGGATCTAGGACTGGGGGGCCCCATCTTGATTTGGATAGGGGTAGGGGTGCTCCAGCTTGGTAGATATTAGGGTTGGAGTGCCCCAGCTTGCGATTCTCCTCTCTTCTGACTGCACTCATCATGGCACTGGAGCGAGGAAGGAGGGACGGCGGCGGGGGTGAGCTGCACGAAATCCTCAGAGCTCAGCGCACGCAAGCCCCTGGAGGGGGCAGAAGGGCTCGAAAATCCTAAAAACTGCAGCCCTGCTGCTGCTGAGCGGGCTGGAATGGAATGGGGGGCACGTGAGCGTGGCTCAAACCGCTTGCTGGGTATCGATCTTCTNCGGCCCGGCACCGCCCGCAGCGCGGGGCGCGACCCTCCCTCAGCGCCGGCCGGGACCCGGCTGTGCGGCAGGGCAGGGGTTAAAAACCATCGCCGTCCCCAGCTGCTCCCGGAGTCGGTGGAAAGCCAAATACCCCAGAACTTCCGAAAACCGAGTGCTGCCTGCCGAGCACGGAGGGATTTGGACAGCGGGAGGCGGTGTAAGGTCTCTGAAATGCCAACCGGAATGCTTCGGGGTGAAGCGGTTGTCTGGTTCCATCGTGGTTCACTGCGGAAGAGGAGGTTTGGTACCCCGCAGTCCTCCTGCTGCACCATGGACAGCATCTCTGATAGCCAGCATCACTATTGCAGTAGCATCGCTAGTAACACTACTACCCAGTGGAGACATTCCACTTCTTCCTATGGGATGAAATGGCCTTTGGGGAAGAGACAGATTTATTATAACTATCATCAAATCAAAATGATTTTATTAGAGTTCTCTTTGCTAGTTGGCACAGGGTTTAACAACTTTCATAGGCACAATTTTAAGATCATCTTTAAAGCTCCCTTTCAATCCAAACCATTCCAAGATTTTACGATTTCTGGTTTTTTATTAAACGCAGTTTTAACACCTGACTAGCACATCCCTGCACAGAAAATGCTTCTTGTTTTTGATCTTGAAGGATTGTTTTTACCCTGGCTTGTTTCTCACAGCGGCGCTGGAGCGACTGATGGGCATCGGCTGCTTGGATCAGTCATGGCACGGGCAGCCCAGGAAAACACAGCTGGGATGCACCAGTGGCTGCACTGGGTGGCCGGGTTGACACTGAGATGTGGATCAAGGGATGAACACTTCCCTTGGGGATGGAAAGCCCCCAGCCTGTCGTTTTTGGCAACATTTGTCAACAGCCTCCATCTCTGTTCTGCTTTAGAAATCAGCCTGGAAGCCCAAATCCAGCCAGGGGACCAGGTTTGCCCTGACTGCTGTCAATATCAATGAGTAAAACAGCCTAGGATTTGTTTCAGGTAAGGCAGAGGAGTGCAGGAGGATGTTTACATCCCTCAGACCTGATCCTCCATTCCCTGAGCATCACAGCCACCCCACACAAGTGATAGTGAGTTGGGAGAAGCACTGCCAAACCACAGCTCCCNTGGTTCGGTGAAGTTTGTAGTGGGGGAATACCCCCAGCTCAGTGGGATCTAGGACTGGGGGGCCCCATCTTGATTTGGATAGGGGTAGGGGTGCTCCAGCTTGGTAGATATTAGGGTTGGAGTGCCCCAGCTTGCGATTCTCCTCTCTTCTGACTGCACTCATCATGGCACTGGAGCGAGGAAGGAGGGACGGCGGCGGGGGTGAGCTGCACGAAATCCTCAGAGCTCAGCGCACGCAAGCCCCTGGAGGGGGCAGAAGGGCTCGAAAATCCTAAAAACTGCAGCCCTGCTGCTGCTGAGCGGGCTGGAATGGAATGGGGGGCACGTGAGCGTGGCTCAAACCGCTTGCTGGGTATCGATCTTCTCACACTCCCTCCCTTCTTCCCTCCCTCCCGACCCGCGCCCGGGGGAAGCCGAGATCCGCGCCGGGCGATGCACGGGCGCTCCACACCGGGGCTTTCCCGATGCACCCGCACCCGGGGGGACACCGGGAGCTCCCTCCCTGGGGCCCGAGCTCTTACCCCGCGAAGTGCCGCAGGCAGCGCAGGCAGGCGAGCACGGCGGGGGCGAGGCCCCGTGTGCCGTNTTTATTATAACTATCATCAAATCAAAATGATTTTATTAGAGTTCTCTTTGCTAGTTGGCACAGGGTTTAACAACTTTCATAGGCACAATTTTAAGATCATCTTTAAAGCTCCCTTTCAATCCAAACCATTCCAAGATTTTACGATTTCTGGTTTTTTATTAAACGCAGTTTTAACACCTGACTAGCACATCCCTGCACAGAAAATGCTTCTTGTTTTTGATCTTGAAGGATTGTTTTTACCCTGGCTTGTTTCTCACAGCGGCGCTGGAGCGACTGATGGGCATCGGCTGCTTGGATCAGTCATGGCACGGGCAGCCCAGGAAAACACAGCTGGGATGCACCAGTGGCTGCACTGGGTGGCCGGGTTGACACTGAGATGTGGATCAAGGGATGAACACTTCCCTTGGGGATGGAAAGCCCCCAGCCTGTCGTTTTTGGCAACATTTGTCAACAGCCTCCATCTCTGTTCTGCTTTAGAAATCAGCCTGGAAGCCCAAATCCAGCCAGGGGACCAGGTTTGCCCTGACTGCTGTCAATATCAATGAGTAAAACAGCCTAGGATTTGTTTCAGGTAAGGCAGAGGAGTGCAGGAGGATGTTTACATCCCTCAGACCTGATCCTCCATTCCCTGAGCATCACAGCCACCCCACACAAGTGATAGTGAGTTGGGAGAAGCACTGCCAAACCACAGCTCCCACAGGTGCCAGCACACAGGCAGGGGCCAGGGAGAGGAGGGTGCTGCCATGTTGTAGGGCTCCCAGTGTTCCTGTTCCCATCGCCTTGTGCTGCCTGCAGAAGGGAGGGGCAGAGGAGAGAAAGGGGGATTTTTTTCTTGTTTCACCATAGGAAGGATTTTCAAACCCTATAAATTCACTTTTGACAAGTGAACAGCTAAAGCAGATTAACCTTTTTGCTAATCCTCTATAATGGCTTTGGAATCTCCTTAACCAATAAGAAAATGATAAGAGCCTGTTTCTTTTCTTTTTATCTATATCTATATTGTCCTCTCTTGTCTGCATGTTTTTTCTTTCTTGTTTTATTTTCTTTTTCTTGTCTAATATGAAATAGCCCAGTGATCCTATCTCCCAGAGTCTCAGTAAACAGAACACCAGAAATCCCTTTCCTTTATTCCTCTGTGGTAACAGGGTGCAGAGAAGTGTCTGATGATTGGGATTTGATTACCAGCAGCTATCAAAAGTCTCTTTGTACGATCTGGGTCCTAAATCCCATAATTCTTTGATAAAAGAAGTATTACCAGTCCATTTTCTGAAGTGAAAGGTACGAGAGGAATGAAAGAAAGCAATCAGCAGAGATCCTAATAGGCTAAGTGCATGTGTGGTGGGAAGGCAGGGCTGGGACAGGATGCCCAGGGAAAGGCGTCCTTTGTTAAGGATGGGGAAGGAGAATTAATCCGCTTCAGGCATATGGTTATTACAGCCAAGAACAGAACTGGTCAGATCCTGCACCTGCCCATGGCACGTCCCAGCTCACCGGCCCTCTGGGCCCTCTGGACCAGCACAGTGTAGGGAGCAGAACCTGGGCCCACATCCACCTCTTGTGTCAGCCTTTGGGTACATGCATAAAAGCTGGGAGAAGTTGTCAGTGATCTCTGGAATTAGGGCATCCCCAGTGCCTCTCTGGAACACTGACACCTTGGCAGGGCAGCAGTGAACATGTCCAGACCGAGCAGCTACAAAGGCGCCTTCGTCTCAGACCTACAGCAAACAGGTAAAAATTCGCAGAGCTCAGTTATAATCCATGTTACACCGTTGGAACAGCTGAAGGAGAGGTGAATAAAGGGATGGGAGGAAAAACAGTGGTTTGGTTTTAAGTGAGTCACAAGTAGAACAGCTATGGGGCATCTCTTCCCAGCACTGAGGGACCCACAGGTGAGGAAGGGCAGGCAGCGAGCAGGGATGAGGATGGAAGAAGGGGGCTGAGAGGGGGCTCTCCTGGGGACTGGCTCTAAGTTTTGCAGGATGCTGGAGGCATTGCTGGCCCAGCATGAGGACCTTTGGCAAGCACTGGTTTCACAGCACCCACCTGTGTGCCTCCTTGGTGTACCGTGAGGGGGACTGGTATCTTCCTCCCCTGCAAGGAAACACCAGGTGTGAGTGTTCCCCACGTGAGCTCCTGAGGCCTTGCTGCTCGCCTTGGCATAAACTGCACTGAGGGCAAGAGAACTTGGGTTAAAACTTTGCTAAGCAACCTGATCTCAACCTTCTCTATTTTATTCCCAGCTACTCATTTCAGTTAAAAACAGAGGATCCAAGATGTTCTCTCTCCTCCTGTGGATCACAGCTGCCAGGCCTTGCTGTTTGCCCTTGGGAGGGTCAGAGCCAGGCTTCCCTTCCTTGGATTCTCTGAATCTTGGCCATAGCCTCACCCCACTTTCTCTGGCTGGGCAGGTGTTGGGAATTGAACTGGCCTTTGGAAAGCCTGGCACTGGTACTGAGTCCACACTCCTGCCTGGATGGCTGTGGGACCTCACTGAGAGCACATGGAGGCAGAAGCAGCAACAGTCCTGCCCCTCCCTTCCCCACACAGAGCACAGAGGTGGTTACATGCCACTAAGCTATGGTGCAGAGCTGCTGCAAGCAGCCAGTAATCTAATTTATTAAGGGCTTTGAATCCTTACAAAGAGTATGTTGGATACATGCAAAGCATCTGCATTATTACAGTGATTAGGGCAGCAGAGATGGGGGAAAGGGGAAGGAGGGAAAATACAATTTCTCTGCCTTCAGCAGAAAATAAATCAACTTTCACAGAGAGTTCTGGCAAAGCCAAAGGCTGTGCTGTCATTAAAAATGATTTTTTATTAAGCTGAACTCTCTCTTCTCTCATATTGTATGATATGACAGCTCTCTTTTGATGGGAAAGCTTTCATTTGGCCAGAGAAAGGGATAATTTGCTTCTTTTAAGGAGTTAATCCTCTGGTCCATTTCCGGGCTGGGAACAGCTATCCTCCCCCTTCCTTGGATCGGAGGCTGCAGCACAATGGAGATCATAACCACCTCAAATCTACACACGAGATGGAGAAATCAGATTTCCTTCTCCAGTCATTTTTGTGGGATTAGCTAAATCTTAGATCCACACTAACCCTTCACAAAGCTGCCAAGATTAGTTAGAATTTATTTTATTCACAGGGGGGTTTACGGTTTTCTTTCCAAAGGGATTATATCTCTCTATATATATATTTAGAGTGGCTTCAGTCATAAAGCAGCTAGGTCAGAAGGAGGAAAAGTGTGTGTGTATAAAATAAAAACTCAGCTGCAAGAATGACAGTCACTTGAAACGCCAAGACAAAGCAGCGGTTCTGGATGGCTTTGCCAGTCCATTTTAAAAGCCACATAAGCTGTCCTTTCCCTGGCAAAACCCCACTACGGAGCCAGTGCACGGAGAGCAAAGCTCCTCAGTCGGGCTGCCTGTTTCCCCAGCCGCTGCTGCTGCTGCTGCTGGCACAGGATGTCTTCAGAGCCAGGGTCAGATGCTGACGCCGGCAGGAGAGGCCTGAAGAAGCCCCGTCCATTCAGCATCGAGGACATCCTCTCCAGCCCTGTGGAGAAGAGTCCCCAGGTCTTGGTGCCACTGTGCCTACGGAGCATCTTGGACTGCACACCCAAGCGGCTCTGTGAGCTGGAGACCATCCCAGCCAGCTCCCTGCAGGAGGAGGAGGAGGAGGAGGAAGAGGAGGAAGAGCTGGAAGGGACAGGCTGCAACTGCTGCTGCTGTTCTCACATGAGTGCCCCTTCCCTGCAGGACCTGCCAGGGTGGCTGGGTGAGTGTTTTGCTGGGTGAGTGTTTTGCTGGATGAGTGTTTGGGTTTGATTCAGGTGTGGGGCTTGCGGAGGGGCTGGTGCCAGTGCTGTGGGCAGGGGAAAACCTGGGTGTTACGTGACAATATGGCATCTGGTCACGGTGGTCTTGGGCCCCAGGCCCAGCAAACCTAGCTCTGTTCTCAGCAGGGCTCCTAAGAGTGGGCAATTTCACCTGCAGTGCTATCGGGGTCTGAAAAGCAAAGGGTGCTAATTCTTACTGGATATTACCAGTTTAGTTTGAAACTCTTGAGAGAATGATACTTCTAGGGGTGCAAGCTCTCTGTGGAGTGTGGGGCCCCATGGCCACGCTGCCCATGCGCAGACCTGTGCCTGTGCTTCCTGACAGCACCAGCCCTGGGGAACCTCACTTATCCTTTAAGGAAAAGTTTTGGCGATGTCTAGCAAAATTACTGTGGAAAAAAGAAAGCAGCAAACCCTTAAAAATGCAGTTCAAGAGCATCCTGAAAGTTCAGAATTCCCTTGTGCCAGGACTGAAACACAGATCTTTGCTGGGCTGTGAGTTTGCAGCTATTTTCTGGAGCTGGCTGTAGTGCAACTGCTAAGTGAACAAAGAAAATCCAACCAGTGCTCCTCACCTGCACCCTTCTCCCAGAGTCACGCCCTAAACTCTTCTCCCACCTGCATGGTGACCACTCAGCTTGCCACCCCCTCCAGGTGACTGGCTGCCTCCTTCCAAACAGTGGCAGGGATGCAACTTGTGCCTGTGCTGCCTTGAGCATGACGGGTGTTTCAGCCCCACACCTCTAACTCTGCCGCTGTCCCTGTCCCCTTGCAGATGCCCGGTTCCCCTGGCCCATGCGGCTCTTCCACCCAGCAGTCAGGGTCTGTAAGAGTCCCCAGGAGAAGTCAGGCGAGCTGCAGACGTTCCACCAGATCCAGCGCCGGACACGCCGGCACCGCACCATCTTCACCGAGGAGCAGCTGCAGGCCCTGGAGACGCTTTTCCATCAGAACCAGTACCCGGACGTCGTCACCCGCGAGCACCTGGCAAACCGCATTCACCTGAAGGAGGAGAGGGTAGAGGTGAGATTCTGCCACTTGGTGAGGGGCTGCTTGCTGCAGTCCCCCAGGAACACAGACTGGGGCATTCTGCTGACTTTTTTGGGGAGCTGCAGACCCAGGGCCTCATTTTTAAATCCATCCTTGTGCATTTGACAAAACAGAGTTTAAGTTCCGCGAGCAATGGAAGAATATAAACCAGTTCAGCTGGGCTGATTTGTACTGGTATCCAGTTGCACAGACCCACATGATCCCTCTCACCCAGAATCACCTGTCACACACAAACATTCCCAGCTCTGCTCATCCCCTGCACCCAAGTGTGTATTCCTTACTTAAGTGATCTGCGTGACTTCTGAATTTGTCATGTCCCAACTCCCTTGTGCCCCTCATATGTATCAGAGCAAGACTGCAGTTGAGGGACTGATTAAATTTTGTATCAAACCTTTATATTACAGTATCTTACAGCTCACACCATACAGGCCAGGAGAGCCACTGCCTGTCCCCCTCCCAGTAACACACGCCATACAAAAGCCCTTTTCTTGTTTTGCACTTTCTAGGTTTGGTTTAAAAATCGTCGGGCAAAGTGGCGGCATCAGAAGAGGGCGACTGCCTCAGCACTGATCCTTCAGGGCCCCAAGCAGCCCCCCAAGGAGAGCTGTTAGTGGTCCCAGGCTGCAGCTCAGCAGAGAACACCAGGAGCACCCACTGCCCACAGCTGACAGCCTCTGGTGGGGGTAACCGAGGGGGACTAATGGAGCAAAAGGGAATCTCTGTGGTTCACAGAGGAGGGGGACAAGTAAAAGCAGACATGGCACTTTCACATCCCTCTTCCAAATCTAGTTCACGTGGCAAATAACTCATTGGGCGTGATGTGCAGGTGACAGAGTTGTACCGGTGTTAAATGTGGGTGCTTTAAGAGAAAGAGAGACTCCCCTTCTTGTCTTTGCTCTGTGCACGTAGTATTTGTGCTCGTTTTATTGATGTAGATTTGCAAAATATCCTGCAAATGAATGTTTCCTGTTTGCAGCACCTCAGTGGCATCTAGAGTTGCTTTTGGGGTTGAACTTGCTGGGCAAGCAATTTGTTTCAGAACAAAGAAACACGAGTTTCTGCCCACAGCCCGGGGGAGAGGTGATGAACCTGTTGTGGTAAGAGGGTTGGCACAGGCAGTGCTGGCCTCACCCCTGCTGCCAGCCAGTCCCTGTCACAGCGAGCCGTGTCCGTGTTCCCGGCGGGGCCAAGGAGATTTTTAAACCCACGAGCTGGAAAGCAGCGAGATCAATAAAACTGCCCTATCACCCCTGCCGAGCAGCCGGGCGGGGATCCCGCTCCCCGGGAAGGCCGGGGTGTTTCCGAGGAGGTCTGAAGAGACCGTGGGGGACTGCGGGAATCCGCCCAGCTTCCATCCCGGCTCCAATCCCGCGTGCATCGCGGTTCCCATCCCGGTTCTCATCCCGTGTGTATCGCGCTTCCCGTCACAGCTCCCATCCCAGTTCCCATCCCGTGTGTATCACGGTTCCCATCCCAGTTCCCATCCCGGTTCCCATCCCGTGTGTATCGCGGTTCCCATCCCGGCTCCCATCCCGGTTCCCATCCCGGCTCCCCTCCCAGCTCCCATCCCAG